>CM060202.1:24927613-24955126 GCA_030562195.1 Nipponacmea schrenckii | reverse complement strand
TACTTTGAACTTTGACCTCCGACGTCTACTTCCGGTTTTATAGCTGCCCGAAAACAGCAAAATTCGCAACTTTGGGCTGCTCTAGAGCGTGACCTAATTAATTTAGAGTGTTAATTTTTTCAGATTCTTAAAGTGCTTTTTGTCCTCTTTCCAACGATATATAACAAAAGTTTGTAAAATGAAAATTGAATTTTTTGATTTTTGCAAAGAAAAGTACATTTTGCCGTATTTTCGCTTCCTTGAAATGTATGTGTGTATATCTCGTGATCTATGAGCTGTACAAGCTTCAAATTTTTACTGTGAATATACATTTTGAATATGATTAGATTCCCCTCCAAAAAAACGAAATGGGCGTGGCACATCCGGGTGAACTTCAAATGTACCATTTATATCGGTCAGCGAATTACGGCTGCAGTAAATAACGTTTTTCAAAAAAGTACCTTGCATACACATATCTCATTACTTTGGCCAGTTTATCCCAAGGTCATTGGTCACTGACTTAAGCTATCAGTTGACAATTTGGCATTAGACTTCTGACGTCTATTTCCGGTTTTATAGCTGCTCGAAAGCAGCAAAATTTGCAACGTTGGACTGCTCTAACTGTTTGTTGAAATTTTGCGACCTTTACAAGGTCATTGGTCACTGACTTTAGCTATCAGTTGACAATTTGGCATTAGACTTCTGACGTCTATTTCCGGTTTTATAGCTGCTCGAAAGCAGCAAAATTCACAACTTTGGACTGCTCTAGAGCGTGACGTAATTAATTTAGAGGTTTATTATTTTCAGATTCTTAAGGGGCTTTTTGTCCACTTTCCAGCAATGTATAAGAAAAGTTTTTAAAATCAAAATTTAATTTTTGCACTTTTAAAATTAAAGTACATTTTGCCTTTTTAAAATGTATTTGTGCATATCTCGTGATCTTTTAAATGTACAAGCTTCAATTTTGTACCTTGAATATATATTTTGAATGTTATTAGATTTACGCAAAAAAAAATGAGATGGGCGTGGCACATCCGGGTAAACTTTCAATTTAGCATTTATATAGGTCAGCGAATTACGTCAGTAGGAAATAACGTTTTTCCAAAAAATTCTTTGCACACAGATACCTCCTTGCTTTGGCCAGATGCTCCCAGAAAATCAGATGTTTCGGCCTGTCTGTTGCAATTTGGCAACGTTAGCAAAGTCCCACTCTGTGCCACGTGTGGCTCTAGTTGTGGGACTTTGCTTTCAGCAAAGTCCCAGTTTGTTTTCGAAATGTCTCTTTTTTTTTTTTTTTTTTTTTTTTTCGATTTTTCCACACCTTCCTGCTCTTAAACTACAGTAGTTGCAGCAACCATTCAAATTTCCTAGACCTTCTGTAGTGGCAAAAAAGTTAATGAATATATATTGGAACATTTTTGCAAAACCAGAAGTGCAACAGTGCAACATTTGCAAAAAACAGTTTTTCGGCTCTAGAAGGCGCAATTTTGGGCCGATTTTCATCGGGTTTTCATTTTCAGAATCTACATACAATATCCAATAGGATAGCAGTTAAAAAAATTCGAATTTCGAAAATTCGTAGCAGACAATCTTTTGCCGTATTTTCGAATTTTTTTACCATTTTTTAAATTTCTGTCCGATTAAGTTCCAATTTTAGGTGCTAAGAGAGACTATAAATCTGAACAAAATGACATTGTCAAATATTTTGCGTCACTTCCGGTTTAAGCTCAAAAAGGGTTCAAAGTTGAAATCTCTGATTTTCGGTCTACTTCCGGTCTAATTGTCACGGGTCATTGAAACTTGTGTTGAACAATATCTTTTTAAAAAAACTGGCCGATTTAAAAAAAAAATCCAGACCGGAAATAAAACTTTGGCCGCCATCTTGAAATGTCACTTTTTTGTAAAACTCAAAATGGGGCCTCTACGGTAAGAGCGATTTGTGTGATGTTTATATTTCTGGAAAGCTTAGTCGATTGCGATCAAAATGTTGGAAATCGATTTTTGAATTTTGTTTTTGCTTTTTTGCAACATCCGGTTGAATTTTTTCGAAGTTTGGGGGCTTATTTCTCGTGACCTTGACCTTTGACGACCTTGACCTTTAGTTGGTCAAAGGTCATTGACCTTGGCTATCAGTTGATACTTTGAACTTTGACCTCCGACGTCTACTTCCGGTTTTATAGCTTCCCGAAAACAGCAAAATTCGCAACTTTGGGCTGCTCTAGAGCGTGACCTAATTAATTTAGAGTGTTAATTTTTTCAGATTCTTAGATTGTTTTTTGTCCTCTTTCCAACGATATATAACAAAAGTTTGTAAAATGAAAATTGAAGTTTTTGATTTTTGCAAAAAAAGTACATTTTGCCGTATTTTCGCTTGTTTGAAATGTATGTGTGTATATCTCGTGATCTATTAGCTGTACAAGCTTCAAATTTTTACTGTGAATATACATTTTGAATATGATTAGATTCCCCTCCAAAAAAACGAGATGGGCGTGGCACATCCGGGTGAACTTCAAATTTACTATTTATATCGGTCAGCGAATTACGGCTGCAGTAAATAACGTTTTTCAAAAAAGTACCTTGCATACATATTATATCTCATAACTTTGGCCAGTTTATCCCAAAAAATCAAATGTTTCTGCCTGTGTGTTGCAATTTTGCGACATTTGTAAAAAATCAGTTTTTTTTAGTTTTCGGGCTTATTTCTGGTGACTTTGACCTTTGGTGACCTTGACCTTTACAAGGTCATTGGTCACTGACTTTAGCTATCAGTTGACAATTTGGCATTAGACTTCTGACGTCTATTTCCGGTTTTATAGCTGCTCGAAAGCAGCAAAATTTGCAACGTTGGACTGCTCTAGAGCGTGACCTAATTAATTTAGAGGATTATTTTTTTCACATTCCGAAGGCGCCTTTTGTCCTCTTTCCAGCGATGCACAACAAAAGTTTTTAAGATGAAAATTTTATTTTTGGACTTTTAAAATTAAAGTACATTTTGCTTTTTTGAAACGTATTTGTGTATATCTCGTGATCTATTAGATGTACAAGCTTCAAATTTGTACCATGAATATATATTTTGTATGAGATTAGATTTACGCAAAAGTAACTTAGATGGGCGTGGCACATATGGGTAAACTTCCAATTTACCAGTTATATCGGTCAGCGCTTTACATCTGTAGGAAATAACGTTTTTCCAAAAAATTCTTTGCACACAGATACCTCGTTGCTTTGGCCAGTTTCTCCCAGAAAATCAGATGTTTCGGCCTGTTTGTTGCAATTTTGCAACGTTAGCAAAGTCCCACTCTGTGCCACATGTGGCTCTAGTTGTGGGACTTTGCTTTCAGCAAAGTCCCAGTTTGTTTTCGGTTTGTCAATTCTTTTTTTTTTTTTTTTTTTCTTCGAAATTTACACAGGGCACACAGCCTAGGCTGCAATAGTTGCAGCAATTTCACAACATCTCCAGACCTTCTGTAGTGGCGACGTGTTGCATAAATATAAAATGGAACATTTTTGCAAAACCGGAAGTGCTGCGTTGCAACTAACCAAAAAAGTAGGAAAATGGCTCCAGATGTCGCAATTTTTGATCGATTTTCTTCGGGTTTGCATTTTTTAAAACTTGAACTAGTTTCCAACAAGATAGCCGTTGAAAAAATTCGAAATTCGAAAATTCATAGCACACATTTTTTTGCCGTATTTTGCACTTTTTTGCAAATTTGCTATTTTAAGACCGATTGATCTGAAAATTTGGGTGCCTTCAAGTGTCATGAATTTAAAAACATTGGCATAGTCAAAATTTTCGCTTCATTTCCGGTTTCAACGTAAAAAGGGTTTAAACTTCCGGTTGACCTACTTGTGCTGTAATTGATGTATCGCAACAAAATTTATGTCAATCTTAATTAAATTAGAAAACAAAAAAACGAAGAAGAAAAAATCCGAACCGGAAGTGAAACTTTGGCCGCCATCTTGAAATGTTACTTTTTTGTAAAACTCAAAATGGGGCCTCAGGGTTATGTCTAATTTCCGTGATGTTTACATTTCTTGTAGCTTCAGTCGATTACGAAAAAAACTGTGGGAGCCGATTTTTGAATTTTGCTTTTGCATTTTTGCAACATCCGGTTGAATTTTTTCAAAGTTTGGAGGCTTATTTCTCGTGACCTTGACCTTTGGTGACTTTGACCTTTGGTAGGTCAAAGGTCATTGACCGTGGCTATCAGTTGATACTTTGACCTTTGACCTCCGACGCCAACTTCCGGTTTTATAGCTGCCCGAAAACAGCAAAATTCGCAACTTTGGACTGCTCTAGAGCGTGACCTAATTAATTTAGAGTGTTAATTTTTTTAGATTCTTAAGGTGCTTTTTGTCCTCTTTCCAACGATCTATAACAAAAGTTTTTAAAATGAAAATTAAAATTTTTGATTTTTGAAAATAAAAGTACATTTTGCCGTATTTACGTTTTTTTTAAATGTATGTGTGTATATCTTGTGATCTATTGGATGTACAAACTTCAAATTTGTACTGTGAATATACATTTTGAAGTTGATTAGATTCACGCTGAAAAGAATTAGATGGGCGTGGCACATCCGGGTGAATTTTCAGTTTTCCATATATATGGGTCAGCGTATTACGTTTGTAGGAAATAAGTTTTTTTTTAAAATTACCTTGCTCACAGATACCTTATTGCTTTGGCCAGTTTATCCCAGAAAACCAGATTTTTCTGTCTGTTTGTTGCAATTTGCGACGTTAGCAAAGTCCCACTCTGTGCCACAAGTGGCTCTAGTTGTGGGACTTTGCTTTCAGCAAAGTCCCAGTTTGTTTTCGAAATGTCTTTTTTTTTTTTTTTTTTTTTTTTTTTTTTCGATTTTTCCACACCTTCCTGCGCTTAAACTACAGTAGTTGCAGCAACCATTCAACTTTCCTAGACCTTCTGTAGTGGCAACGTTGTTAATGAATATAAATTGGAACATTTTTGCAAAACCGGAAGTGCTGCATTGCAACATGCATAAAAAGTCGGTCAGTGGCTCTAGAAGTCGCAATTTTTGATCGATTTTCTTCGGGTTTGCATTTTTGAAAACTTGAAACAATTTCCAACAAGATAGCAGTTACAAAATTTCGAAATTCGAAATTTCATAGCACACATTTTTTTGCCGTATTTTGCAAATTTTTGCAACTTTGCTATTTTAAGACCAATTGATCTGAAAATTTGGGTGCCTTCAAGTGTCACGAATATGAAAACATTGGCAGAGTCAAAATTTTTGCTTCATTTCCGGTTTCAGCGTAAAAAGGGTTTAAACTTCCGGTTTACCTACTTGTGCTGTAACTGATGTATCGCAACAAAATTTATGTCAATCTTAATTAAATTAGAAGACAAAAAAAAGAAAATAAAAAAATCCGAACCGGAAGTGAAACTTTGGCCGCCATCTTGAAAAATCACTTTTTGGGGCCTCAGGGTTAAGCCCGATTCGTGTTATGTTTGGTTATTTTGAAAGTTCGTTCGATTGCAAAAAAAAGTATGGGAGCCGATTTTTGAATTTCGCTTTTGCATTTTTGCAACATCCGGTTGAATTTTTTCAAAGTTTGGGGGCTTATTTCTCGTGACCTTGACCTTTGGTGACCGTGACCTTTAGTAGGTCAAAGGTCATTGACCTTGGCTATCAGTTGATACTTTGACCTTTGACCTCCAACGTCTACTTCCGGATTTATAGCTGCCCGAAAACAGCAAAATTCGCAACTTTGGGTAGCTCTAGAGCGTGACCTAATAAATTTAGAGCGTTATTTTCTCCAGATTCTTAATGCGCTTTTTGTCCTCTTTCCAACGATATATAACAAAAGTTTGTAAAATGAAAATTGAACTTTTTGATTTTTGAACATAACAGTACAATTTGCTGTATTTACGTTTGTTTGAAATGTATGTGTGTATATCTCGTGATCTATTAAATGTACAAACTTCAAATTTGTACCGTGAATATACATTTTGAATGTGATTAGATTCACGCTAAAAAAAAATGAGATGGGCGTGGCACATCCGGGTAAATTTCGAATTTACCCTTTTCATGGGTCAGCGAATTACGTCTGTAGGAAAAAGCGTTTTTTTTAAAAAGTACTATGCACACAGATATCTCATTGCTTTGGCCAGTTCATCCCAGAAAATCAGATGATTCGGCCTGTTTGTTGCAATTTCTCGACAATAGCAAACCGGTTAATTTTTTCTAATTTTGGAAGCTTATTTCTCATGACCTTGACCATTGGTGACCTTGACCTTTTGAAGGTCAAAGGTCATTGACCTTATCTATCATTTAATACTGTGACATTTGACCTCCGACGTCAACTTCCGGTTTTATAGCTGCCCGAAAACAGCAAAATTCACAAATTTGGACTGCTCTAGAGCGTGACCTAATTAATTTAGAGGGTTATTTTTTCCAGATTCTTAAGGCGCCTTTTGTCCTCTTTCTAGCGATGTACAACAAATGTTTTCAAAATGAAAATTTAATTTTTGCACTTTTAAAACTAAAGTACATTTTGCTTTTTTGAAATGTGTGTGTGTATATCTCGCTATCTATAAGATGCACAAGCTTCAAATTTGTACCGCGAATATACATTTTAAATGTGATTAGATTTACACCAAAATAAATGAGATGGGCGTGGCATATCCGGGTAAACTTCCAATTCTTCACTTATATCGGTCAGCGCTTTACATCTGTAGGAAAAAACGTTTTTCAAAAAAGTACTTTGCACACAGATATCTCGTTGCTTTGGCCAGATTCTTCCAGAAAATCAAATGTTTCGGGCTGTTTGTTGCAATTTTGCAACGTTAGCAAAGTCCCACTCTGTGCCACGTGTGGCTCTAGTTGCAGTGCGTTCATCGAACGCACTGCTTTGTTTTCGAAATGTTTTTTTTTTTTTTTTTTTTTTTCGAATTTCACATTCGATTGTTCTCCTAGAAGGCAACATGCTACAAACTACCTGTTGCTTTCTGCCATTCAAACTGCGAGACTACTATTTGTTAAATGTTAAATGACGTCATTCAGAGTGACCGGAAACGAGCTGTGGGCAATGGCTTCGTTTTGGTTTTTGCTATTTATTACCTCTATTTTTTAACTGATTTTGACAGAACTACTTTTGCTAGCTTCTTTTAACTACTAGCTACATAACTGCATTTTTAAACTGCTAATTTCATTACTTTTGTAGCTGACTTTTTTTATTTCAATTTTTGCGTTTTTTTCAACTTCTACAATTTTATTCTCATCCACCCGAAAACTTACATGGAGATAGACATTGTTAATGCGCTCAAAAATAATTTTTCAAATTTTCGACATCACTTCCGGTTTTGAAGTTATTCGCTTGTAAATTTTAAAAACCTAACTTCCGGAATCCTGAAGATATTTCGAAAATTCGTTTTGCAACATGCTACAAATAGTCATACAAAAAAACGAAGATGAAAAAAACTGGACCGGAAGCAAAAGATTGGCCGCCATATTGAAATGTTGAACTTTTGTAAAATTCAAAATGGGGCCTCAGGGGATAAAGCAATTTCCGTTAGTTTTTCATATCTTATGACTAGAGTCAATTGCGCAATAGTATTTGGGAGCCGATTTTTGAATTTTGATTTTGATTTTCTTTTATTTCCATTTTAATAATTTTGGTAATGACCAAAACTTCAAAGGCCCATATTTCGTGACCTTGACCTTTGTTGACCTTGTGACCTGAACACGATGTATTACCCTTGATGATATCTATTCAATGATATATTCATTTGTATTGTCCGATGTCTACTTCCGGTTTTATAACCGATTGAAATTTGTGATTTTTATTTTTAAAGAGCTCTGTCACGTGAACTAATACATAAATAACAAAAATTCCTATTGAATCTTATTACAGTTTATCTGCTCTTTCTAATGATATATAAAACCACATATTTCCACCCAAAATGCGCATTTTAGTATTTGAAAATTTTGTATTTTCTTCTCTACTAACTGTGCGTAATTTTCTTTAAATCGAAATGGGGCCTCTGGAGAAGCTCCGATTCGTGTAATTTTGATGTCCATAGTATGTAATATCGATTCATGAATTATATTTGGAAACCGATTTTTGAATTTTGATTTTGATTTTGATATTTTAACTGATAGTAATATATAAAAACTTCGAATGTTCGTATATTTTAACCTTGACCTTTGGTGACCTTGTGAGCAGCACGAATGTGATAGCTCTCGAAAAGATCTATCCATTGATATATTATATTTTGTTGTACGATGTATACTTTACGTTTTATCACCATTTGAAAATTGCGAATTTCATCGTTAAAAGCTGTTTTTTGAATTATGCATTTGGGCGATCTACATGACAAGAGTTTCAGCGAACCAATTATGCTTTGAAATAAAACGACTTATATTCTGTAAAATAACGTTACTGTTCTACCGATACTTTGTGGGGCAGTTTTAAAGCGTATGTCAAAACTGCTACGCACTGCGTCAGAACCTCGCGAAGCCTGGGGATCTAGTTCTTTTTTTTTTTTTTTTTTTTTTTTTTCGAAATTTACACAGGGCACACAGCCTAGGCTGCAATAGTTGCAGCAATTTCACAACATCTCCAGACCTTCTGTTGTGTCGACGTTTCTAATGAATATAAATTGGAACATTTTTGCAAAACCGGAAGTGCTGCATTGCAACATACCTCAAAAGTCGGTCAGTGGCTCTAGAAGTCGCAATTTTCAATCGATTTTCTTTGGGTTTGCATTTTTGAAAACTTGAAACAATTTCCAACAAGATAGCAGTTACAAAATTTCGAAATTCGAAAATTCATAGCACACATTTTTTTGCCGTATTTTGCAAATTTATGCAACTTTGCTATTTTAAGACAGATTGATCTGAAAATTTGGGTGCCTTCAAGTGTCATGATTATAAATACATTTGCAGAGTCAAAATTTTTGCTTCATTTTCGGTTTAAGCGTAAAAAGGGTTTAAACTTCCGGTTGACCTATTTGTGCTGTAACTGATGTATCGCAACAAAATTAATGTCGATCGTAATTAAATAAGAATACAAAAAAAAAGAAAAAGAAAAAATCTGAACCGGAAGTGAAACTTTGGCCGCCATCTTGAAATGTCACTTTTTTGTAAAACTCAAAATGGGGCCTCTACGGTAAGAGTGACTTGTGTGTTATTAGTATTTTTAGAAAGTCTAAACTATTGCGAAAAAGAGTATAGGAGCCGAATTTTGAATTTCGCTTTTGCATTTTTGCAACATCCGGTTGAATTTTTTCGAAGTTTGGGGGCTTATTTCTCGTGACCTTGACCTTTTATGACCGTGACCTTTAATAGGTCAAAGGTCATTGACCTTGGCTATTCGTTGATACTTTGACCTTTGACCTCCGACATCTTCTTCCGGTTTTATAGCTGCCCAAAAACAGCAAAATTCGCAACTTTGGACTGCTCTAGAGCGTGACCTAATTATTTTAGAGTGTTATTTTTTTCAGATTCTTAAAGTGCTTTTTGTCTTCTTTCCAAGGATATATAACAAAAGTTTGTAAAATGAAAATTGAAGTTTTTCATTTTTGCAAAGATAAGTACATTTTGCCGTATATTCGCTTGTTTGAAATGTATGTGTGTATATCTCGTGATCTATTAGATGTACAAGCTTCAAATTTGTACCGTGAATATACATTTTGAATATGATTAGATTCCTGTCCAAAAAAAGGCGATGGGCGTGGCACATCCGGGTGAATTTCAAATTTACCATTTATATAGGTCAGCGAATTACGGCTGCAGGAAATAACGTTTTTCAAAAAAGTACCATGCATACATATACCTAATTACTTTGGCTAGTTTATCCCAAAAAATCAAATGTTTCTGCCTGTTTGTTGCAATTTTGCGACATTTGCAAAAAAATCATTTTTTGTTTGTTTAGGGGCTTATTTCGAGTGACCTTGACCTTTGGTGACCTTGACCTTTACAAGATCGTTGGTCACTGACTTTGGCTATCAGTTGACAATTTGACATTAGACTTCTACTTCCGGTTTATAGCTGCCCGAAAACAGAAAAACTCGCAACTTTGGACTGCTCTAGAGCGTGACCTAATTAATTTAGAGGGTTATTTTTTTCAGATTCTTAAGGCGCCTTTTGTCCTCTTTCTAGCGATGTACAACAAAAGTTTTCAAAATGAAAATGTAATTTTTGCACTTTTAAAACTAAAGTACATTTTGCTTTTTTGAAAAGTATGTGTGTATATCTCGCGATCTATTAGATGCACAAGCTTCAAATTTGTACCGTGAGTATACGTTTTGAATGTGATTAGATTCAAGTAAAAAAAAATGAGATGGGCGTGGCACATCCGGGTAAATTTGCAATTTATCATTTATATGGGTTAGCCAATTACGTTTGCAGGAAATGACGTTTTTCAAAAAAATACTTTGCACTCAGATACCTCGTTGTTTTAGCCAGTTTCTCCCAGAAAATCAGATGTTTTGGCCTGTTTGTTGCAATTTTGCAACGTTAGCAAAGTCCCACTCTGTGCCACGTGTGGCTCTAGTTGCAGTGCGTTCATCGAACGCACTGCTTTGTTTTCGAAATGTCTTTTTGCAGTGCGTTCTTCGAACGCACTGCTTTGTTTTCGAAATGTTTTTTTTTTTTTTTTTTTTTTTTTCGAATTTCACATTCGATTTTTCTCTTAGAAGGCAACATGCTACAAACTACCTGTTGCTGTCTGCCATTCAAACTGCGAGACTACTATTTGTTAAATGTAAAATGACGTCATTCAGAGTGACCGGAAACGAGCTGTGGGCAATGGCTTCGTTTTGGTTTTTGCTATTTATTACCTCTATTTTTTAACTGATTTTGACAGAACTACTTTTGCTAGCTTCTTTTAACTGCTAGCTACATAACTGCATTTTTAAACTGCTAATTTCATTACTTTTGTAGCTGACTTTTTTTATTTCAATTTTTGCGTTTTTATCAACTTCTACAATTTTATTTCGATGCACCCGACAATTAAATGGTAGATAGACACTTGTAATGCGATCAAAAATAATTTTTTAAATTTTCGACATCACTTCCGGTTTTGAAGTTATTCGCTTGTAAATTTTAAAAACCTAACTTCCGGAATTCTAAAGATATTTCAAAAATTCGTTTTGCAACATGCTACAAATAGTCATACAAAAAAACGAAGATGAAAAAATCCGGACCGGAAGCAAAAGATTGGCCGCTATATTGAAATGTTAAACTTTTGTAAAATTCAAAATGGGGCCTCTGGGGATAAAGCAATTTCCGTTAGTTTTTCATATCTTATGACTAGAGTCGATTGTGCAATAATATTTGGGAGCCGATTTTTGAATTTTGATTTTGATTTTCTTTTATTTCCATTTTAATTTTTTTGGTAATGACCAAAACTTCAAAGGCCCATATTTCGTGACCTTGACCTTTGGTGACCTTGTGACCTGAACACGATGTTTTACCCTTGATGATATCTATTCAATGATATATTGATTTGTATTGTCCGATGTCTACTTCCGGTTTTATAACCGATTGAAATTTGTGATTTTTATTTTTAAAGAGCTCTGTCACGTGAACTAATACATAAATAACAAAATTTCCTATTGAATCTTATTACAGTTTATCTGCTCTTTCTAATGATATATAAAACCACATATTTCCACCCAAAATGCGCTTTTTAGTATTTGAAAATTTTGTATTTTCTTCTCTACTAACTGTGCGTGATTTTCTTTAAATCGAAATGGGGCCTCTGGAGAAGCTCCGATTCGTGTAATTTTGATGTCCATAGAATGTAATATCGATTCTTGAATTATATTTGGAAACCGATTTTTTAATTTTGATTTTGATTTTGATATTTTAACTGATAGTAATATATAAAAACTTCGAATGTTCGTATATTTTAACCTTGACCTTTGGTGACCTTGTGAGCAGCACGAATGTGATAGCTCTCGATAAGATCTATCCATTGATATATTATATTTTGTTGTACAATGTATACTTTTCGTTTTATCACCATTTGAAAATTGCGAATTTCATCGTTAAAAGCTGTTTGTTGAATTATGCATTTGGGCGATCTACATGACAAGAGTTTCAGCGAACCGATTATGCTTTGAAATAAAACGACTTATATTCTGTAAAATAACGTTACTGTTCTACCGATACTTTGTGGGGCAGTTTTAAAGCGTATGTCAAAACTGCTACGCACTGCGCCAGAACCTCGCGAAGCCTGGGGATCTAGTTTTTTTTTTTCGAATTTCACATTCGATTATTCTCATAGAAGGCAACTTGCCACAAACTACTAGTTGCTATTGCCTATTCAAACTGCGAGACTTGTATTTGTTAAATGTGAAATGACTTCATTTAGAGCAACCGGAAACAAGCTGTGGGCAATGGCGTTTTTTTGGTTTTTGCTCTTTATTATCTTTATTTTTCAACTGATTTTGACATAACTTCTTTTGTTAGCTTCTTTCAACTGCTAGCTACATAACTGCAGTTTAAAACTGCTAATTTTATTACTTTTGTAGCTGACTTTTTTAATTTCAATATTTGCGTTTTTTCAACTTCTACAATTTTATTCTCATCCATCTGAAAAATTATAAGTAGATAGACATTTTAAATGCGATCTCAAATTGTTTTTCAAATTTTTGACGTCACTTCCGGTTTTGAAGTTATTCTCTTGTAAATTTTAGAACCCTAACTTCCGGAATTCTTAAGATATTTCAAAACTTCGTTTTGCAACATGCTACAAATAGTCATACAAAAAAACGAAGATGAAAAAATCCGGACCCGAAGCAAAAGATCAACCGCCATATTGAAATGTCAAACTTTTGTAAAATTCAAAATGGGGCCTCAGGGGATAAAGCGATTTTCGTTATTTTTTCATATCTAATAACTAGAGTCGATTGCGCAATTTTGTTTAGAAGCCGAATTTTGACTTTTTATTTTGATTTTCTTTTATTTCCATTTTAATTTTTTTGGTAATGACCAAAATTTCAAATGCCCGTATTTCGTGACCTTGACCTTTGGTGACCTTGTGACCATAACACGATTTATTGCCCTTGATGATATCTATTCAATGATATATTCATTTGTGTTGTCCGATGTCTACTTCCGGTTTTATAACCGATTGAAATTTGTGATTTTTATTTTTAAAGAGCTCTGTCACGTGAACTAATTTATAAATAACAAAAATTCATATTGAATCTTATTACAGTTTATCTGCTCTTTGTAATGATATATAAAACCACATATTTCCACCAAAAATGAGCTTTTTAGTATTTGAGAATTTTGTATTTCTTCTCTACTAACTGTGCGTAATTTTCTTTAAATCGAAATGGGGCCTCTGGAGATACTTCGATTCGTGTAATTTTGATGTCTATAGAATGTAATATTGATTTCTGAATCATATTTGGAAACCGATTTTTGAATATTGATTTTGATTTTGATATTTACCTGATAGTAATATATAAAAACTTCGAATGGTCGTATATTGTAACCTTGAAATTTGGTGACCTTGTGAGCTGCACAAATGTGATAGCTCTCGAAAAGATCTATCCATTGATATATTATATTTTGATGTACGATGCATACTTTCCGTTTTATCACCATTTGAAAATTGCGAATTTCATTGTTAAAAACTGTTTGTTGAATTATGCGTTTGGGCGATCTACATGACACGAGTTTCAGCGAACCAACTATGCTTTGAAAAAAAAAACGACTTATACTCTGTAAAATAATGTTAGTTTTCTATAGATACTTGTGGGGTAGTTTTAAAGCGTATATCAAAACTGCTACGCACTGCGTCAGAGCCTGGCGAAGCCTAGGGATCTATTTGCAGTGCGTTCATCGAACGCACTGCTTTGTTTTCGAAATGTCTTTTTTTTTTTTTTTTTTTTCGAATTTTACCCTCGATTATTTTCCAAGAAGGCAACTTGCTGCAAACTGCCTGTTGCTGTCTGCCATTCAAACTGCGAGACTACTATTTGTTAAATGTAAAATGACATCATTCAGGGTGACCGGAAACGAGCTGTGGGCAATGGCTTCGTTTTTGTTTTTGCCATTTATTACCTCTATTTTTCAACTGATTTTGACAGAACTACTTTTTCTAGCTTCTTTTAATTGCTAGCTACATAACTGCATTTTTAAACTGCTAATTTCATTACTTTTGTAGCTGACTTTTTTAATTTCAATTTTTGCGTTTTTATCAACTTCTACAATTTTATTCCCATCAACTTGAAAACTTATAGGTAGATAGACACTTCTAATGCGATCAAAAATCATTATTCAAATTTTCGAAATGACTTCCGGTTTTGACGTTATTCACTTTTGAACTTTAACAATCCAACTTCCGAAATTTTGAAGATATTTCAAAAATTCTTTTTGCAATATGCTAGAAATAGTCATGCAAAAAAACGAAGATGAAAAAATCCGGACCGGAAGCAAACAATAAACCGCCATATTGAAATGTCAAACTTTTGTAAAATTCAAAATGGGGCCTCAGGGGATAAAGCGATTTTCATTATTTTTTCATATCTAATAACTAGAGTCGATTGCGCAATTTTGTTTAGAAGCCGAATTTTGATTTTTTATTTTGATTTTATTTTATTTCCATTTTAATTTTTTGGGTAATGGCCAAAATTTTAAAGCTCCATATTTCGTGACCTTGACCTTTGGTGACCATGTGACCTGAATACGATTTATTGCCCTTGTTGATATCTATCCACTTATATAATCATTTGTATTATGCGGTGGTTACTTCCGGTTTTATAGCCGATCGAAATTTGTGATTTTTATTTTTGTAGAGCTCTGTCACGTGAAGTAATTTATAAATAACAAAAATTCCTATTGAATCTTATTACGGTTTGTATGCTCTTTGTAATGATATATAAAACTACATATTTCCACCAAAAATGCGCTTTTTAGTATTTGAAAATTTTATATTTTCTTCTCTACTAACTGTGCGTAATTTTCTTTAAAACGAAATGGGGCCTCTGGAGATGCTCCGATTCGTGTAATTTTGATATCTATAGAATGTAATTTCGATTGCTGAATTATATTTGGAAACAGATTTTTGAATTTTGATTTTGATTTTGATATTTTATCTGATAGTAATATATAATAACTTCGAATGGTCGTACATTGTTATCTTGACCTTTTGTGCCCTTGTGAGCTGCACAAATGTGATAGCTCTCGATAAGATCTATCCATTGATATATTATACTTTGTTGTACGATGTATGCTTTCCCTTTTATCAGCATTTGAAAATTGCGAACTTCATCGTTAAAACCTGTTTATTGAATTATGCGTTTGGGCGATCTAGATGACACAAGTTTCAGCGAACCGATTATGCTTTGAAATAAAACGACTCATACTCTGTAAAATAACGTTACTGTTCTACAGATACTTTCAGGGACAGTTTTAAAGCGTATTTCAAAACTGCTACGCACTGCGTCAGAACCTCGCGAAGCCTGGGGATCTAGTTGTGGGACTTTGCCTTCAGCAAAGTCCCAGTTTGTTTTCGGTTTGTCAATTCTTTTTTTTTTTTTTTTGCAGTGCGTTTATCGAAATGTTTTTTTTTTTTTTTTTTTTTTTTTTCGAATTCTGGTCAGAGTCCTCAGCCCAAACTACAAGTGCCACATACAAACTGTTAACATTTCTCCTGTAAATGCCGCGAGACTAAATCAGGTGAATGTGTTTTCACGCCATTTTGTCCAACCGGAAATGACGTACGACGTTATGACTAATTTTAGGTTTTTTCTCATTTGCGACGCTAGTTTTCAATCGAAGTTGATCGGGTTTTCTTTGTTTATTACATTAAATCTTTGTTTACAAGATAGCAATTTAAGAATTATACATTTCCCAACTTTGTCGCTGACTTTTTTATTTTTAATTTTTGCGTTTTTTTCAACTTCTACATTTTTATTTCAATCGATCTGAAAATTTACAGATATATAGACATTTGGATTGCAAACTATAATTAATTTTCAAAACTTTGATATTACTTCCGGTTTTGATGTTATTTGCTTTTAAAGTTGAATTTTGCACTTCCGGAATAATGAAGATATTTGAAAAATTTCTTTTGCAATTAGCTACAATTGTCTATTAAATGATGCTAAATTAAAAAAATTCGAACCGGAAGTAACGGATCAGCCGCCATCTTGAGATGATTTACTTTTGTAAAACTCAAAATGGGGCCTCAGGGTTAAATCTAATTTGCATAATTTTAAATTTTCTAAAAACAACAATCCATTGCGCAAAAAAGTATGGGAAGGGATTTTTGAATTTCGACTTTGCTTTTCCTTTATTTCCGGTTGAAATTTTTCAGTAATAGTCAAAACTTTTAAAGGTCATATTTCGCCATATTGACCTCTGGTGACCTTGTGACCGGAACAAAAGTTATTGCCCTTGATTAAATCTGCCCAATGGTATCTTCACTTTTGTTGTCCGATGTTCACTTCCGGTTTAGCAGCCAATTGAAAATCACGAATTTTAACTTTAAAGAGCTCTATCACGTGACCTAATTTACATAGGACAGAATTTCTTACATATTCCTTTTACGCTTAATGTCATCTTCCCATTAATATATCAAACTTGGTATTTTAGTCAAAATTGCGCGTTTAAAAATTTCAAAATTTTGTAATTTCTTCTATAGTAACTGTGCGTGTTTTTCTTTAAATCGAAATAGGGTCTCGGGGGATAATTCGATTTGTGTTATTTTGATGTATATAGAATCTATAACCGATTGCCGAAATATATATGGAAACCGATTTTTGAATTTTGATTTTGATTTTGATTTTTTAACGATTAAAATTTTTAAAAACTTTGAAGGGTCGTATATTGTGACGTTGACCTTCGACAAATTTTTGACCTGTACAAATATGATAGCTCTCGAGAAGTTCTATCCAATGATATATAAAGCTTTATTGTAAGATGTATACTTCCGCTTTTATCGCCATTTGAAAATTGCGAATTTTCCCTATAAAACAATCTGTTTAATGTGTTGCATTTGGGCGACCTACAAGATATAAGTTTCAGCGATCTGAAATTATTTTTTAGTTTAATCGTTCTACATCCAGTTAAAATGATACAAAGTTGTTATATATGTTTTTCCTGTTGTGGGTGATGTAAATATTGAATATTTGGAACGAAATTACAACCTTTAGAATTTTAAATTTTATCTCTAATAATTATGCAACAATAATATACAGGTGACTGGAATAATGGTCTAAGAGACGAAACTCTATTCAATATAAATTTTTAAATGTTAGGCCGCGCCTTTTATGTGGTGTATCAATGTTATACCCTGGCGACTTAAGACAACTTGAACCATTAGTGACCTTTCGATTTGTATAAAGCTTCGACATTGTCTATTCAATGCTATATATATATTTTTTGTACGATATCTACTTTTGGTTTCATCGCCATCTGAAAATTGCGACTTTAATATATAAAACAATCTACATTGTATTGGGTATTATTCTCTACGTTTGGGCGATTTACAAATATGAGTTTCGGCGATCCGGATATCTTTTTTAGATTAAACGACCCTCTATCCATTTTTTATTATGATTTTAACTTATTATCTATCTTAATTGAGGATGAGGGCTAAGGATGGGGAGGGGCAAAGAGGGGAAAGGGGGGAAATGGGGTATGGGAGCGTTCGTTATGAAATCAAAATCCGTTTCTGATGCACATTTTTTTATTTTATTAAACCCTTTTTGTCTTTTGCTTAACGAACGAGTCCCTGGATGGAACGCACTGCTTCAGTGCCGTTAGGCGTACGGCTCTAGTTGTGGGACTTTGCTTCCGCAAAGTCCCAGTTTGTTTTCGAAATGTCTTTTTTTTTTTTTTTTTTTCGAAATTTACACACCTCACTGTGCCTAGGCTGCAATAGTTGCAATTTTTTCTCAACTTCTCCAGACCTTCTGTAGTGGCGACGTTTCTAATGAATATAAATTGGAACATTTTTGCACAACCGGAAGTGCTGCGTTGCAACTTGCCTAAAAAGTAGCAAATTGGCTCTAGCTGTCGCAATTTTTGATCGATTTTCTTCGGGTTTTCATTTTTGTAATCTGCAAGTAACTTCTGATCAGATAGCAGTTCAAAAATTTCAATTTTCAAAATTTCGTTGCACACATTTTTTTTTCCGTATTTTGCACATTTTTGCAACTTTGCTATTTAAAGACCGATTGATCTGAAAATTTGGGTGCCTTCAAGTGCCATGAATTTAAAAACATTGGCAGAGTCAAAATTTTTGCTTCATTTCCGGTTTCAACGTAAAAAGGGTTTAAACTTCCGGTTGACCTACTTGTGCTGTAATTGATGTATCGCAACAAAATTTATGTCAATCTTAATTAAATTAGAAGACAAAAAAACGAAGAAGAAAAAATCCGAACCGGAAGTGAAACTTTGGCCGCCATCTTGAAATGTTACTTTTTTGTAAAAGTAAAAATGGGGCCTCAGGGTTATGTCTAATTTCTGCGATAATTACATTTCTGGAATCCTCAGTCGATTGCGAAAAAAACATTGGGAGCCGATTATTGAATTTCGCTTTTGCATTTTTGCAACATCCGGTTGAATTTTTTCGAAGTTTGGGGGCTTATTTCTCGTGACCTTGACCTTTGGTGACCGTGACCTTTAGTAGGTCAAAGGTCATTGACCTTGGCTATCAGTTGATACTTTGACCTTTGACCTCCGACATCTTCTTCCGGTTTTATAGCTGCCCAAAAACAGTAAAATTCGCAACTTTGGACTGCTCTAGAGCGTGACCTAATTAATTTAGAGTGTTATTTTTTTCAGATTCTTAAAGTGCTTTTTGTCCTCTTTCCAAGGATATATAACAAAAGTTTGTAAAATGAAAATTGAAGTTTTTCATTTTTGCAAAGATAAGTACATTTTGCCGTATTTTCGCTTGTTTGAAATGTATGTGTGTATATCTCGTGATCTATTAGATGTACAAGCTTCAAATTTGTACCGTGAATATACATTTTAAATATGATAAGATTCCTGTCCAAAAAAACGAGATGGGCGTGGCACATCCGGGTGAATTTCAAATTTACCATTTATATCGGTCAGCGAATTACGGCTGCAGGAAATAACGTTTTTCAAAAAAGTACCTTGCATACATATACCTAATTACTTTGGCCAGTTTATCCCAAAAAATCAAATGTTTCTGCCTGTTTGTTGCAATTTTGCGACATTTGCAAAAAAATCATTTTTTGTTTGTTTAGGGGCTTATTTCGAGTGACCTTGACCTTTGGTGACCTTGACCTTTACAAGGTCGTTGGTCACTGACTTTGGCTATCAGTTGACAATTTGACATTAGACTTCCGACGTCTACTTCTGGTTTTATAGCTGCCCGAAAACAGAAAAACTCGCAACTTTGGACTACTCTAGAGCGTGACCTAATTAATTTAGAGGGTTATTTTTTTCACATTCCGAAGGCCCCTTTGTCCTCTTTCCAGCGATGCACAACAAAAGTTTTTAGAATGAAAATTTAATTTTTGGACTTTTAAAATTAAAGTACATTTTGCTTTTTTGAAACGTATTTGTGTATATCTCGTGATCTATTGGATGTACAAGCTTCAAATTTGTACCATGAATATATATTTTGTATGAGATTAGATTTACGCAAAAGTAAATTAGATCGGCGTGGCACATACGGGTAAACTTCCAATTTACCAGTTATATCGGTCAGCGCTTTACATCTGTAGGAAATAACATTTTTCCCAAAAATTCTTTGCACACAGATACCTCGTTGCTTTGGCCAGTTTCTCCCAGAAAATCAGATGTTTCGGCCTGTTTGTTGCAATTTTGCAACGTTAGCAAAGTCCCACTGTGTGCCACATGTGGCTCTAGTTGTGGGACTTTGCTACCGCAAAGTCCCAGTTTGTTTTCGGTTTGTCTTTTTTTTTTTTTTTTTTTTTTTTTTTTTTTTTTTTTCGAAATTTACACACCTCACACAGCCTAGGCTGCAATAGTTGCAGCAATTTCACAACTTCTCTAAACCTTCTGTTGTGGCGACGTTTCTATTAAATATAAATTGGAACATTTTTGCAAAACCATAAGTGCTGCGTTGCAACATGCCTAAAAAGTCGGTCAGTGGCTCTAGAAGTCGCAATTATTGATCGATTTTCTTCAGGTTTGCTTTTTTAGAAACCTGAAATAATTTCCAACAAGATAGCAGTTGAAAAATTTCGAAATTCGAAAATTCGTAGCACACATTTTTTTGCCGTATTTTGCACATTTTTGCAACTTTGCTATTTTAAGACCGATTGATCTGAAAATTTGGGTGCCTTCAAGTGTCATGAAATTAAAAACATTGGCAGAGTCAAAATTTTTGCTTCATTTCCGGTTTCAACGTAAAAAGGGTTTAAACTTCCGGTTGACCTACTTGTGCTGTAATTGATGTATCGCAACAAAATTTATGTCAATCTTAATTAAATTAGAAGACAAAAAAATGAAGAAGAAAAAATCCGGACCGGAAGTGAAACTTTGGCCGCCATCTTGAAATGTCATTTTTTTGTAAAACTCAAAATGGGGCCTCAGGGTAATGTCTAATTTCCGCGATGTTTACATTTCTTGTAGCTTTAGTCGATTACGAAAAAAACTGTGGGAGCCGATTTTTGAATTTCGCTTTTGCAATTTTGCAACATCCGGTTGAATTTTTTCGAAGTTTGGGGGCTTATTTCTCGTGACCTTGACCTTTGGTGACTTTGACCTTTAGTAGGTCAAAGGTCATTGACCTTGGCTATTAGTTGACACTTTGACCTTTGACCTCAGACATCAACTTCCGGTTTTATAGCTGCCCGAAAACAGCAAAATTCGCAACTTTGGACTGCTCTAGAGCGTGACCTAATTAATTTAGAGTGTTAATTTTTTTAGATTCTTAGATTGTTTTTTGTCCTCTTTCCAACGATTTATAACAAAAGTTTTTAAAATGAAAATTGAAATTTTTGATTTTTGAAAATAAAAGTACATTTTGCCGTATTTACGTTTTTTTGAAATGCATGTGTGTATATCTCGTGATCTATTGGATGTACAAACTTCAAATTTTTACTGTGAATATACATTTTGAATGTGATTAGTTTCACGCTGAAAAGAATCAGATGGGCGTGGCACATCCGGGTAAATTTTCAGTTTTCCATATATATGGGTCAGCGTATTACGTTTGTAGGAAATAAGTTTTTTTTTAAAATTACCTTGCACACAGATACCTTATTGCTTTGGCCAGTTTATCCCAGAAAATCAGATGTTTCTGTCTGTTTGTTGCAATTTGCGACGTTAGCAAAGTCCCACTCTGTGCCACGTGTGGCTCTAGTTTTTTTTTTTTTTTTTTTTTTTTTTTCGAAATTTACACACCTCACACAGCCTAGGCTGCAATAGTTGCAGCAATTTCACAACTTCTCTACACCTTCTGTTGTGGCGACGTTTCTATTAAATATAAATTGGAACATTTTTGCAAAACCATAAGTGCTGCGTTGCAACATGCCTAAAAAGTCGGTCAGTGGCTCTAGAAGTCGCAATTATTGATCGATTTTCGTCGGGTTTGCATTTTTAGAAACTTGAAATAATTTCCAACAAGATAGCAGTTGAAAAATTTCGAAATTCGAAAATTCGTAGCACACATTTTTTTGCCGTATTTTGCACATTTTTGCAACTTTGCTATTTTAAGACCGATTGATCTGAAAATTTGGGTGCCTTCAAGTGTCATGAATTTAAAAACATTTACAGAGTCAAAATTTTTGCTTCATTTCCGGTTTCAACGTAAAAAGGGTTTAAACTTCCGGTTGACCTACTTTTGCTGTAATTGATGTATCGCAACAAAATTTATGTCAATCTTAATTAAATTAGAAGACAAAAAAAAGAAGAAGAAAAAATCCGGACCGGAAGTGAAACTTTGGCCGCCATCTTGAAATGTCACTTTTTTGTAAAACTCAAAATGGGGCCTCAGGGTAATGTCTAATTTCCGCGATGTTTACATTTCTTGTAGCTTTAGTCGATTACGAAAAAAACTGTGGGAGCCGATTTTTGAATTTCGCTTTTGCAATTTTGCAACATCCGGTTGAATTTTTTCGAAGTTTGGGGTCTTATTTCTCGTGACCTTGACCTTTGGTGACTTTGACCTTTAGTAGGTCAAAGGTCATTGACCTTGGCTATTAGTTGACACTTTGACCTTTGACCTCAAACATCAACTTCCGGTTTTATAGCTGCCTGAAAACAGCAAAATTCGCAACTTTGGACTGCTCTAGAGTGTGACCTAATTAATTTAGAGGGTTAATTTTTTTAGATTCTTAAGGTGCTTTTTGTCCTCTTTCCAGCGATGTATAAAAAAAGTTTTTAAAATGAAAATTGAATTTTTTGATTTTTGAAAATAAAAGTACATTTTGCCGTATTTCACGTTTTTTTGAAATGTATGTGTGTATATCTCGTGATCTATTGGATGTACAAACTTCAAATTTGTACTGTGAATATACATTTTGAATGTGATTAGATACACGCTGAAAAGAATTAGATGGGCGTGGCACATCCGGGTGAATTTTCAGTTTTCCATATATATGGGTCATCGTATTACGTTTGTAGGAAATAAGTTTTTTTTTAAAATTACCTTGCTCACAGATACCTTATTGCTTTGGCCAGTTTATCCCAGAAAATCAGATTTTTCTGTCTGTTTGTTGCAATTTGCGACGTTAGCAAAGTCCCACTCTGTGCCACAAGTGGCTCTAGTTGTGGGACTTTGCTACCGCAAAGTCCCAGTTTGTTTTCGGTTTGTCTTTTTTTTTTTTTTTTTTTTTTTTTTCGAAATTTACACAGGGCACACAGCCTAGGCTGCAATAGTTGCAGCAATTTCACATCTTCTCTACACCTTCTGTTGTGGCGAAATTTCTATTAAATATAAATTGGAACATTTTTGCAAAACCGGAAGTGCTGCATTGCAACATGTCTAAAAAGTCGGTCAGTGGCTCTAGAACTCGCATTTTTGGACCGTTTTTCGTGGGGTTTGCATTTTTGAAAACTTGAAACAATTTCCAACAAGATAGCAGTTACAAAATTTCGAAATTCGAAAATTCATAGCACACATTTTTTCGCCGTATTTTGCACATTTTTGCAACTTTGCTATTTTTAGACCGATTGATCTAAAAATTTGGGTGCCTTCAAGTGTCACGAATATGAAAACATTGGCAGAGTAAAAATTTTTGCTTCATTTCCGATGCCAACGTAAAACGGGTTTAAACTTCCGGTTGACCTACTTGTGCTGTAATTGATGTATCGCAACAAAATTTATGTCAATCCTAATTAAATTAGAAGACAAAAAAACGAAGCAGAAAAAATCCGGACCGGAAGTAAAACATTGGCCGCCATCTTGAAATGTCACTTTTTTGTAAAACTCAAAATGGGGCCTCTACGGTAAGAGCGATTTGTGTGATGTTTATATTTCTGGAAAGCTTAGTCGATTGCGATCAAAATGTTGGAAATCGATTTTTTAATTTTGCTTTTGCTTTTTTGCAACATCCGGGTTTAATTTTTTCGAAGTTTGGGGGCTTATTTCTCGTGACCTTGACCTTTGGTGACCATGACCTTTAGTAGGTCAAAGGTCATTGACCTTGGCTATCAGTTGATACTTTTAACTTTGACCTCCGACGTCTACTTCCGGTTTTATAGCTGCCCGAAAACAGCAAAATTCGCAACTTTGGGCTGCTCTAGAGCGTGACCTAATTAATTTAGAGTGTTAATTTTTTCAGATTCTTAGATTGTTTTTTGTCCTCTTTCCAACGATATTGAACAAAAGTTTGTAAAATGAAAAAATTTAATTTTTTGATTTTTGCAAAGAAAAGTACATTTTGCCGTATTTTCGCTTCCTTGAAATGTTTGTGTGTATATCTCGTGATCTACAGCTGTACAAGCTTCAAATTTTTTCTGTGAATATACATTTTGAATATGATTAGATTCCCCTCCAAAAAAACGAGATGGGCGTGGCACATCCGGGTGAACTTCAAATTTACCATTTTTATCGGTCAGCGAATTACGGCTGCAGTAAATAACGTTTTTCAAAAAAGTACCTTGCATACAATATCTCATTACTTTGGCCAGTTTATCCCAAAAAATCAAATGTTTCTGCCTGTTTGTTGCAATTTTGCGACATTTGCAAAAAATTAGTTTTTTTTTAGTTTGGGGGCTTATTTCTAGTGACTTTGACCTTTGGTTACCTTGACCTTTACAAGGTCATTGGTCACTGACTTTAGCTATCAGTTGACAATTTGGCATTAGACTTCTGACGTCTATTTCCGGTTTTATAGCTGCTCGAAAGCAGCAAAATTTGCAACGTTGGACTGCTCTAGAGCGTGACCTAATTAATTTAGAGGGTTATTTTTTTCACATTCCGAAGGCGCCTTTTGTCCTCTTTCCAGCGATGCACAACAATAGTTTTTAAAATGAAAATTTAATTTTTGGACTTTTAAAATTAAAGTACATTTTGCTTTTTTGAAACGTATTTGTGTATATCTCGTGATCTATTAGATGTACAAGCTTCAAATTTGTACCATGAATATATATTTTGTATGAGATTAGATTTACGCAAAAGTAAATTAGATGGGCGTGGCACATACGGGTAAACTTCCAATTTACCAGTTATATCGGTCAGCGCTTTACATCTGTAGGAAATAACATTTTTCCAAAAAATTCTTTGCACACAGATACCTCGCTGCTTTGGCCAGTTTCTCCCAGAAAATCAGATGTTTCGGCCTGTTTGTTGCAATTTTGCAACGTTAGCAAAGTCCCACTCTGTGCCACGTGTGGCTCTATTTTTTTTTTTTTTTTCGAAATTTACACAGGGCACACAGCCTAGGCTGCAATAGTTGCAGCAATTTCACAACATCTCCAGACCTTCTGCAGTGTCGACGTTTCTAATGAATATAAATTGGAACATTTTTGCAAAACCGGAAGTGCTGCATTGCAACATACCTAAAAAGTCGGTCAGTGGCTCTAGAAGTCGCAATTTTCAATCGATTTTATTCGGGTTTGCATTTTTGAAAACTTGAAACAATTTCCAACAAGATAGCAGTTACAAAATTTCGAAATTCGAAAATTCATAGCACACATTTTTTTGCCGTATTTTGCACATTTTTGCAACTTTGCTATTTTAAGACGGATTGATCTGAAAATTTGGGTGCCTTCAAGTGTCACGAATATAAAAACATTGGCAGAGTCAAAATTTTTGCTTCATTTCCGGTTTAAGCGTAAAAAGGGTTTAAACTTCCGGTTGACCTACTTGTGCAGTAATTGATGTATCGCAACAAAATTAATGTCGATCGTAATTAAATTAGAATACAAAAAAACGAAGAAGAAAAAATCCGAACCGGAAGTGAAACTTTGACCGCCATCTTGAAATGTCACTTTTTTGTAAAACTCAAAATAGGGCCTCTACGGTAAGAGTGACTTGTGTGTTATTTGTATTTTTAGAAAGTCTAAACGATTGCGAAAAAAAGTATGAGAGCCGAATTTTGAATTTCGCTTTTGCATTTTTGCAACATCCGGTTGAATTTTTTCGAAGTTTGGGGGCTTATTTCTCGTGACCTTGACCTTTGGTGACCATGACCTTTAGTAGGTCAAAGGTCATTGACCTTGGCTATGAGTTGATACTTTGACCTTTGACCTCCGACATCTACTTCCGGTTTTATAGCTGTGCGAAAACAGCAAAATTCGCAACTTTGGACTGCTCTAGAGCGTGACCTAATTAATTTAGAGTGTTATTTTTTTCAGATTCTTAAGGCGATTTTTGTCCTCTTTCCAACGATATATAACAAAAGTTTTTAAAATGAAAAATGAAGTTTTTGATTTTTGCAAAGATAAGTACATTTTGCCGTATATTCGCTTGTTTAAAATCTATGTGTGTATATCTCGTGATCTATTAGCTGTACAAGCTTCAAATTTGTACCGTGAATATACATTTTGAATATGATTAGATTCCTGTCCTAAAAAATGAGATGGGCGTGGCACATCCGGGTGAACTTCAAATTTACCATTTATATCGGTCAGCGAATTAGGGCTGCAGGAAATAATGTTTTTCAAAAAAGTACCTTGCATACATATACCTCATTACTTTGGCCAGTTTATCCCAAAAAATCAAATGATTCTGTCTGTTTGTTGCAATTTTGCGACATTTGCAAAAAAAAATCAGTTATTTTTAGTTTGGGGGCTTATTTCTAGTGACCATGACCTTTAGTAACCTTGACCTTTACAAGGTCATTGGTCACTGACTTTGGCTATCAGTTGACAATTTGACATTAGGCTTCCGACGTCTACTTCCGGTTTTATAGCTGCCCAAAAACAGCAAAATTCGCTACTTTGGACTGCTCCAGAGCGTGACCTAATTAATTTAGAGGGTTATTTTTTTCAGATTCTTAAGGCGCCTTTTGTCCTCTTTCCAGCGATGTACAACAAAATTTTTCAAAATGAAAATTTAATTTTTACACTTTTAAAACTAAAGTACATTTTGCTTTTTTGAAATGTATGTGTGTATATCTCGCGATCTATAAGATGTACAAGCTTCAAATTTGTACCATGAATATATATTTTGTATGAGATTAGATTTACGCAAAAGTAAATTAGATGGGCGTGGCACATACGGGTAAACTTCCAATTTACCAGTTATATCGGTCAGCGCTTTACATCTGTAGGAAATAACATTTTTCCAAAAAATTCTTTGCACACAGATACCTTGCTGCTTCGGCCAGTTTCTCCCAGAAAATCAGATGTTTCGGCCTGTTTGTTGCAAGTTTGCAACGTTAGCAAAGTTCCACTCTGTGCCACGTGTGGCTCTAGTTGTGGGACTTTGCTTTCAGCAAAGTCCCAGTTTGTTTTCGGTTTGTCAATTCTTTTTTTTTTTTTTTTTTTTTTTTTTTTTTTTTTTTTTTTTTTTTTTCGAAATTTACACACCTCACTGCGCCTAGACTACAATAGTTGCAACATTGTCTCAACTTCTCTAGACCTTCTGTAGTGGCGACGTGTTGCATAAATATAAAATGGAACATTTTTGCAAAACCGGAAGTTCTACATTGCAACATGCCTAAAAAGTCGGTCAGTTGCGCTAGAAGTCGCAATTTTTGATCGATTTTTTTCGGGTTTGCATTTTTGAAAACTTGAAACAATTTCCAACAAGATAGCAGTTCGAAAATTTCGAAATTCGAAAATTCATAGCACACATTTTTTTGCCGTATTTTGCACATTTTTGCAACTTTGCTATTTTTAGACCGATTGATCTGAAAATTTGGGTGCCTTCAAGTGTCACGAATATGAAAACATTGGCAGAGTCAAAATTTTTGCTTCATTTCCGATGTCAACGTAAAACGGGTTTAAACTTCCGGTTGACCTACTTGTGCTGTAATTGATGTATCGCAACAAAATTTATGTCAATCCTAATTAAATTAGAAGACAAAAAAACGAAGCAGAAAAAATCCGGACCGGAAGTGAAACATTGGTCGCCATCTTGAAATGTCACTTTTTTGTAAAACTCAAAATGGGGCCTCTACGGTAAGAACGATTTGTGTGATGTTTATATTTC
>CM060202.1:24906353-24927113 GCA_030562195.1 Nipponacmea schrenckii | reverse complement strand
ACCAATTATGCTTTGAAATAAAACGACTTATACTCTGTAAAATAATGTTAGTGTTCTACAGATACTTTGTGGGGTAGTTTTAAAGCGTATACCAAAACTGCTACGCACTGCGTCAGAACCTCGCAAAGCCTGGGGATCTAGTTGTGGGACTTTGCTACCGCAAAGTCCCAGTTTGTTATCGGTTTGTCAATTCTTTTTTTTTTTTTTTTTTTTTTTTCGAAATTTACACAGGGCACACAGCCTAGGCTGCAAGAGTTGCAGCAATTTCACAACTTCTCTACACCTTCTGTCGTGGCGACGTTTCTATTAAATATAAATTGGAACATTTTTGCAAAACCGGAAGTGCTGCATTACAACATACCTAAAAAGTCGGTCAGTGGCTCTAGAAGTCGCAATTTTCAATCGATTTTCGTCGGGTTTGCATTTTTGGAAACTTGAAATAATTTCCAACAAGATAGCAATTTCAAAATTTCAAAATTCGAAAATTCGTAGCACACATTTTTTTGCCGTATTTTGCACATTTTTGCAACTTTGTTATTTAAAGACCGATTTATCTTAAAAAAATTGAGTATATGTAGCCCATGGAATGATTTCCAAAAAGTAGGTCAAAATTTTTGCGTCACTTCCGGTTTTTGCGAAAAATAGAGTTTTACGTCCGGTTGAATAACTTCCGGTTTTATTAATGTATGAGATTCAAACTTGTATCATCGGGTAGCCATTAGCCATACAAAAAAGCGAAGAAAATAAAATCAAGGCCGCATGCGCAACTTTCGCCGCCATTTTGATTTTTCTGAAATTGCGCGAATTTAATTCAGACATTATGGCTTATCCGATTGAGATGATTTTGGTGTCAAATGAAAGAACATAAAAATTGCAAAAAAACATTGGAAGTCGATTTTTGAATTTCGCTTTTGCATTTTTGCAATATCCGGTTGAATTTTTTCAAAGTTTGGGGGCTTATTTCTCGTGACCTTGACCTTTGGTGACCATGACCTTTAGTAG
Source organism: Nipponacmea schrenckii (assembly GCA_030562195.1). Classification (NCBI taxonomy): domain Eukaryota; kingdom Metazoa; phylum Mollusca; class Gastropoda; family Lottiidae; genus Nipponacmea; species Nipponacmea schrenckii. Next base: position 24,926,111 of record CM060202.1, on the reverse strand, counting down.
GTCAAAGGTCATTGACCTTGGCTATCAGTTGATACTTTGAACTTTGACCTCCGACGTCTACTTCCGGTTTTATAGCTGCCCGAAAACAGCAAAATTCGCAACTTTGGGCTGCTCTAGAGCGTGACCTAATTAATTTAGAGTGTTAATTTTTTCAGATTCTTTGATTGTTTTTTGTCCTCTTTCCAACGATATATAACAAAAGTTTGTAAAATGAAAATTGAATTTTTTGATTTTTGCAAAGAAAAGTACATTTTGCCGTATTTTCGCTTGCTTGAAATGTATGTGTGTATATCTCGTGATCTATTAGCTGTACAAGCTTCAAATTTTTACTGTGAATATACATTTTGAATATGATTAGATTCCCCTCCAAAAAAACGAGATGGGCGTGGCACATCCGGGTGAACTTCAAATTTACCATTTATATCGGTCAGCGAATTACGGCTGCAGTAAATAACGTTTTTCAAAAAAGTAACTTGCATACATATATCTCATTACTTTGGCCAGTTTATCCCAAAAAATCAAATGTTTCTGCCTGTTTGTTGCAATTTTGCGATATTTGCAAAAAATCAGTTTTTTTTTTAGTTTGGGGGCTTATTTCTAGTGACTTTGACCTTTGGTGACCTTGACCTTTACAAGGTCATTGGTCACTGACTTTAGCTATCAGTTGACAATTTGGCATTAGACTTCTGACGTCTATTTCCGGTTTTATAGCTGCTCGAAAGCAGCAAAATTTGCAACGTTGGACTGCTCTAGAGCGTGACCTAATTAATTTAGAGGGTTATTTTTTTCACATTCCCAAGGCGCCTTTTGTCCTCTTTCCAGCGATGCACAACAAAAGTTTTTAAAATGAAAATTTAATTTTTGGACTTTTAAAATTAAAGTACATTTTGCTTTTTTGAAACGTATTTGTGTATATCTCGTGATCTATTAGATGTACAAGCTTCAAATTTGTACCATGAATATATATTTTATATGAGATTAGATTTACGCAAAAGTAAATTAGATGGGCGTGGCACATTCGGGTAAACTTCCAATTTACCAGTTATATCGGTCAGCGCTTTACATCTGTAGGAAATAACATTTTTCCAAAAAATTCTTTGCACACAGATACCTCGTTGCTTTGGCCAGTTTCTCCCAGAAAATCAGATGTTTCGGCCTGTTTGTTGCAATTTTGCAACGTTAGCAAAGTCCCACTCTGTGCCACGTGTGGCTCTAGTTTTTTTTTTTTTTCGAATTTTACCCTCGCTTTTTCTCTAAGAAAGCAACTTGCTACAAACTACCTGTTGCTGTCTGCTATTCAAACTCCGAGACTACCATTTTTTAAATGCAAAATGACGTCATTGAGGTCAACCGGAAACGAGCTGTGGGCAATAGCGCTAATTTGGGTTTTTGCTGTTTATTTCCTTTAGTTTTCAACTGATTTTGACAGAACTTCTTTTGTTAGCTTCTTTAAACTGCTAGCTACTTAACTGCAGTTTTAAACTGCTAATTTCATTACTTTTGTAGCTGACTTTTTTATTTTTAATTTTTGCTTTTTTTTTCAACTTCTACAGTTTTATTCTCATCCACCTGAAAACTTACAGGTAGATAAACATTGTTAATGCGATCTTAAATAATTTTTCAAATTTTCGACATCACTTCCGGTTTTGAAGTTATTCTCTTGTAAATTTTAAAAAACCCAACTTCCGGAATTCTTAAGATATTTCAAAAATTCGTTTTGCAACATGCTACAAATAGTCATACAAAAAAACGAAGATGAAAAAATCCAGACCGGAAGCAAACGATAAGCCGCCATATTGAAATGTTAAACTTTTGTAAAATTAAAAATGGGGCCTCAGGTGATAAAGCGATTTTCATTATTTTTTCATATCTTATGACTAGAGTCGATTGCGCAACTTTATTTGGGAGCCGATTTTTTAATTTTGATTTTGATGTTCTTTTATTTCCATTTTAATTTTTTTGGTAATGACCAAAATTTCAAAGGCCCGTATTTCGTGACCTTGACCTTTGGTGACCTTGTGACCTGAACATGAGTTATTGCCCTTGATGATATCTATTCAATGATATATTCATATGTGTTGTCCGATGTCTACTTCCGGTTTTATAACCGATTGAAATTTGTGATTTTTATTATTAAAGAGCTCTGTCACGTGAACTAATTGATAAATAACAAAAATTCATATTGAATCTTATTACAGTTTATCTGCTCTTTGTAATGATATATAAAACCACATATTTCCATCAAAAATGCGCTTTTTAGTATTTGAGAATTTTGTATTTCTTCTCTACTAACTGTGCGTAATTTTCTTTAAATCGAAATGGGGCCTCTGGAGATACTACGATTCGCGTAATTTTGATGTCTATAGAATGTAATATCGATTTCTGAATCATATTTGGAAACCGATTTTTGAATTTTGATTTTGATTTTGATATTTACCTGATAGTAATATATAAAAACTTCGAATGGTCGTATATTGTTACCTTGAAATTTGGTGACCTTGTAAGCAGCACAAATGTGATAGCTCTCGAAAAGATCTATCCATTGATATATTATTTTTTGATGTACGATGTATACTTTCCGTTTTATCACCATTTGAAAATTGCGAATTTCATTGTTAAAAACTGTTTGTTGAATTATGCGTTTGGGCGATCTACATGACACGAGTTTCAGCGAACCAATTATGCTTTGAAAAAAAACGACTTATACTCTGTAAAATAACGTTAGTGTTCTATAGATACTTTGTGGGGTAGTTTTAAAGCGTATAACAAAACTGCTACGCACTGCGTCAGAACCTCGCGAAGCCTGGGGATCTAGTTGCAGTGCGTTCATCGAACGCACTGCTTTGTTTTCGAAATGTTTTTTTTTTTTTTTTTTTTTTTTTTTTCGAATTTCACATTCGATTATTCTCTAAGAAGGCAACATGCCACAAACTACCTGTTGCTGTCTGCTATTCAAACTGCGTGACTTGTATTTGTTAAATGCAAAATGACGTCATTTTGGTCAACCGGAAACGAGCTGTGGGCAATAGCGCTATTTTGGTTTTTGCTATTTATTACCTCTAGTTTTCGATTGATTTTGACAGAACTTCTTTTGCTAGCTTCTTTAAATTGCTAGCTACATAACTGCAGTTTTAAACTGCTAATTTCATTACTTTTGTAGCTGACTTTTTTCATTTCAATTTTTGCGGTTTTTTTAACTTCTACAATTTTATTTCAATTCACCCGAAAACTTACAGGTAGATAGACATTTTTAATGCGATCAAAACTATTTTTCAAATTTTCGACATCACTTCCGGATTCGACGTTATTCGCCTGTAAATTTTAAAAATCCACTTCCGGAATTCTTTAGATATTTCAAAAATTCTTTTTGCAATATGTTAGAAATAGTTATTAAAAAAAAATAAGATGAGAAAATCTGGACCGGAAGCAAAAAATAAGCCGCCATATTGAAATGTCAAACTTTTGTAAAATTCAAAATGGGGCCTCAGGGGATAAAGCGATTTTTGTTATTTTTTCATATCTAATAACTAGAGTCGATTGAGCAATCATATTTGGGAGCCGATTTTTGAATTTTGATTTTAATTTTCTTTTATTTCCATTTTAATTTTTTTGGTAATGACCAAAACTTCAAAGGCCTGTATTTCGTGACCATGACCTTTGGTGACCCTTTGACCTGAACACGATTTATTGCCCTTGATGATATCTATCCACTGATATATTCATTTGTGTTGTCCGATAATTACTTCCGGTTTTATAGACGATTGAAATTTGTGATTTTTATTTTTAAAGAGCTCTGTCACGCGAACTTATTTATAAAAAACAAAAATTCATATTGAATCTGTTTACAGTTTATCCTCTCTTTGTAATGATATATAAATCCACATGTTTCCATCAAAAGTGCGCTTTTTAGTATTTGAAAATTTTGTATTTTCTTCTCTACTAACTGTGCGTAATTTTCTTTAAATCGAAATGGGGGCTCTGGAGATGTTCTGATTCGTGTAATTTTGATGCCTATAGAATGTAATATCGATTGCTGAATTATATTTGGAAACCGATTTTTGAATTTTGATTTTGATTTTGATATTTATCTGATAGTAATATATAAAAACTTCAAATGATCATATATTGTAACCTTGACCTTTGGTGACCTTTCGAGCTGCACAAATGTGATAGCTCTCGAAAATATCTATCCATTGATATATTATATTTTGATGTACGATGTATACTTTCCGTTTTATCACCATTTGAAAATTGCGAATTTCATTGTTAAAAACTGTTTGTTGAATTATGCGTTTGGGCGATCTACATGACACGAGTTTCAGCGAACCAATTATGCTTTGAAATAAAACGACTTATACTCTGTAAAATAATGTTAGTGTTCTACAGATACTTTGTGGGGTAGTTTTAAAGCGAATACCAAAATTGCTACGCACTGCGTCAGAACCTCGCGAAGCCTGGGGATCTAGTTGCAGTGCGTTCATCGAACGCACTGCTTTGTTTTCGAAATGTCTTTTTGCAGTGCGTTCATCGAACGCACTGCTTTGTTTTCGAAATGTCTTTTTTTTTTTTTTCGAATTTCACATTCGATTATTCTCATAGAAGGCAACTTGCCACAAACTACTAGTTGCTATTGCCTATTCAAACTGCGAGACTTGTATTTGTTAAATGTGAAATGACTTCATTTAGAGCAACCGGAAACGAGCTGTGGGCAATGGCGTTTTTTTGGTTTTTGCTCTTTATTATCTTTATTTTTCAACTGATTTTGACATAACTTCTTTTGTTAGCTTCTTTCAACTGCTAGCTACATAACTGCAGTTTAAAACTGCTAATTTTATTACTTTTGTAGCTGACTTTTTTAATTTCAATATTTGCATTTTTTTCAACTTCTACAATTTTATTCTCATCCATCTGAAAAATTATAAGTAGATAGACATTTTAAATGTGATCTCAAATTATTTTTCAAATTTTTGACGTCACTTCCGGTTTTGAAGTTATTCTCTTGTAAATTTTAGAAACCTAACTTCCGGAATTCTTAAGATATTTCAAAACTTCGTTTTGCAACATGCTACAAATAGTCATACAAAAAAACGAAGATGAAAAAATCCGGACCGGAAGCAAAAGATCAACCACCATATTGAAATGTCAAACTTTTGTAAAATTCAAAATGGGGCCTCAGGGGATAAAGCGATTTTCGTTATTTTGTCATATCTTATAACTAGAGTCGATTGCTCAATTTTGTTTAGACGCCGAATTTTGATTTTTTATTTTGATTTTCTTTTATTTCCATTTTAATTTTCTTGGTAATGATCAAAATTTCAAAGGCCCGTATTTCGTGACCTTGACCTTTGGTGACCTTGTGACCATAACAAGATTTATTGCCCTTGATGATATCTATTCAATGATATATTCATTTGTGTTGTCCGATGTCTACTTCCGGTTTTATAACCGATTGAAATTTGTGATTTTTATTTTTAAAGAGCTCTGTCACGTGAACTAATTTATAAATAACAAAAATTCATATTGAATCTTATTACAGTTTATCTGCTCTTTGTAATGATATATAAAACCACATATTTCCACCAAAAATGCGCTTTTTAGTATTTGAGAATTTTGTATTTCTTCTCTACTAACTGTGCGTAATTTTCTTTAAATCGAAATGGGGCCTCTGGAGATACTCCGATTCGTGTAATTTTGATGTCTATAGAATGTAATATTGATTTCTGAATCATATTTGGAAACCGATTTTTGAATTTTGATTTTTATTTTGATATTTACCTGATAGTAATATATAAAAACTTCGAATGGTCGTATATTGTAACCTTGAAATTTGGTGACCTTGTGAGCTGCACAAATGTGATAGCTCTCGAAAAGATCTATCCATTGATATATTATATTTTGATGTACGATGTATACTTTCCGTTTTATCACCATTTGAAAATTGCGAATTTCATTGTTAAAAACTGTTTGTTGAATTATGCGTTTGGGCGATCTACATGACACGAGTTTCAGCGAACCAATTACGCTTTGTAAAAAAAACGACTTCTACTCTGTAAAATAATGTTAGTGTTCTATAGCTACTTTGTGGGGTAGTTTTAAAGCGTATATCAAAACTGCTACGCACTGCGTCAGAACCTCGCGAAGCCTGGGGATCTAGTTTTTTTTTTTTTCGAATTTCACATTCGATTATTCTCATAGAAGGCAACTTGCCACAAACTACTAGTTGCTATTGCCTATTCAAACTGCGAGACTTGTATTTGTTAAATGTGAAATGACTTCATTTAGAGCAACCGGAAACGAGCTGTGGGCAATGGCGTTTTTTTGGTTTTTGCTCTTTATTATCTTTATTTTTCAACTGATTTTGACATAACTTCTTTTGTTAGCTTCTTTCAACTGCTAGCTACATAACTGCAGTTTAAAACTGCTAATTTTATTACTTTTGTAGCTGACTTTTTTAATTTCAATATTTGCATTTTTTTCAACTTCTACAATTTTATTCTCATCCATCTGAAAAATTATAAGTAGATAGACATTTTAAATGTGATCTCAAATTATTTTTCAAATTTTTGACGTCACTTCCGGTTTTGAAGTTATTCTCTTGTAAATTTTAGAAACCTAACTTCCGGAATTCTTAAGATATTTCAAAACTTCGTTTTGCAACATGCTACAAATAGTCATACAAAAAAACGAAGATGAAAAAATCCGGACCGGAAGCAAAAGATCAACCGCCATATTGAAATGTCAAACTTTTGTAAAATTCAAAATGGGGCCTCAGGGGATAAAGCGATTTTCGTTATTTTGTCATATCTTATAACTAGAGTCGATTGCTCAATTTTGTTTAGACGCCGAATTTTGATTTTTTATTTTGATTTTCTTTTATTTCCATTTTAATTTTCTTGGTAATGATCAAAATTTCAAAGGCCCGTATTTCGTGACCTTGACCTTTGGTGACCTTGTGACCATAACAAGATTTATTGCCCTTGATGATATCTATTCAATGATATATTCATTTGTGTTGTCCGATGTCTACTTCCGGTTTTATAACCGATTGAAATTTGTGATTTTTATTTTTAAAGAGCTCTGTCACGTGAACTAATTTATAAATAACAAAAATTCATATTGAATCTTATTACAGTTTATCTGCTCTTTGTAATGATATATAAAACCACATATTTCCACCAAAAATGCGCTTTTTAGTATTTGAGAATTTTGTATTTCTTCTCTACTAACTGTGCGTAATTTTCTTTAAATCGAAATGGGGCCTCTGGAGATACTCCGATTCGTGTAATTTTGATGTCTATAGAATGTAATATTGATTTCTGAATCATATTTGGAAACCGATTTTTGAATTTTGATTTTGATTTTGATATTTACCTGATAGTAATATATAAAAACTTCGAATGGTCGTATATTGTAACCTTGACCTTTGTTGACCTTGTGAGCAACACGAATTTTATAGCTCTAGATAAGATCTAACCATTGATATATTATATTTTGTTGTACGATGTATACTTTTCATTTTATTGCTATTTGAAAATTGCGTTAAAAACTGTTTGTTGAATTATGCGTTTGGGCGATCTACATGACACGAGTTTCAGCGAACCGATTATGCTTTGAAATAAACACCTTATACTCTGTAAAATAACGTTACTGTTTTACCGATACTTTGTGGGGCAGTTTTAAAGCGTATGTCAAAACTGCTGCGCACTGCGTCAGAACCTCGCGAAGCCTGGGGATCTAGTTGTGGGACTTTGCTACCGCAAAGTCCCAGTTTGTTTTCGGTTTGTCTTTTTTTTTTTTTTTTTTTTTTTTTTTTTTTGAAATTTACACACGGCACACAGCCTAGGCTGCAATAGTTGCAGCAATTTCACATCTTCTCTACACCTTCTGTTGTGGCGACGTTTCTATTAAATATAAATTGGAACATTTTTTCAAAACCATAAGTGCTGCGTTGCAACATGCCTAAAAAGTCGGTCAGTGGCTCTAGAAGTCGCAATTATTGATCGATTTTCTTCGGGTTTGCATTTTTTGAAACTTGAAATAATTTCCAACAAGATAGCAGTTGAAAAATTTCGAAATTCGAAAATTCGTAGCACACATTTTTTTGCCGTATTTTGCACATTTTTGCAACTTTGCTATTTTAAGACCGATTGATCTGAAAATTTGGGTGCCTTCAAGTGTCATGAATTTAAAAACATTGGCAGAGTCAAAATTTTTGCTTCATTTCCGGTTTCAACGTAAAAAGGGTTTAAACTTCCGGTTGACCTACTTGTGCTGTAATTGATGTATCGCAACAAAATTTATGTCAATCTTAATTAAATTAGAAGACAAAAAAATGAAGAAGAAAAAATCCGGACCGGAAGTGAAACTTTGGCCGCCATCTTGAAATGTCACTTTTTTGTAAAACTCAAAAAGGGGCCTCAGGGTAATGTCTAATTTCCGCGATGTTTACATTTCTTGTAGCTTTAGTCGATTACGAAAAAAACTGTGGGAGCCGATTTTTGAATTTCGCTTTTGCAATTTTGCAACATCCGGTTGAATTTTTTCGAAGTTTGGGGGCTTATTTCTCGTGACCTTGACCTTTGGTGACTTTAACCTTTAGTAGGTCAAAGGTCATTGACCTTGGCTATTAGTTGACACTTTGACCTTTGACCTCAGACATCAACTTCCGGTTTTATAGCTGCCTGAAAACAGCAAAATTCGCAACTTTGGACTGCTCTAGAGTGTGACCTAATTAATTTAGAGGGTTAATTTTTTTAGATTCTTAAGGTGCTTTTTGTCCTCTTTCTAGCGATGTATAAAAAAAGTTTTTAAAATGAAAATTGAAATTTTTGATTTTTGAAAATAAAAGTACATTTTGCCGTATTTACGTTTTTTTTTAATGTATGTGTGTATATCTCGTGATCTATTGGGTGGACAAACTTCAAATTTGTACTGTGAATATACATTTTGAATGTGATTAAATTCACGCTGAAAAGAACATCCGGGTAAATTTTCAGTTTTCCATATATATGGGTCAGCGTATTACGTTTGTAGGAAATAAGTTTTTTTAAAAATTACCTTGCACACAGATACCTGATTGCTTTGGCCAGTTTATCCCAGAAAATCAGATGTTTCTGTCTGTTTGTTGCAATTTGCGACGTTAGCAAAGTCCCACTCTGTGCCACGTGTGGCTCTAGTTTTTTTTTTTTTTTTTTTTTTTTTTTTTTTTTTGAAATTTACACACCCCACTGTGCCTAGGCTACAATAGTTGCAATTTTTTCACAACTTCTCAAGACCTTCTATAGTGGCAACGTGTTGCATAAATATAAAATGGAACTTTTTTGCAAGACCAGAAGTGCTGCGTTGCAACTAACCAAAAAAGTAGGAAAATGGCTCTAGATGTCGCAATTTTTGATCGATTTTCTTCGGGTTTGCATTTTTAAAAACTTGAACTAGTTTCAAACAAGATAGCAGTTGAAAAAATTCGAAATTCGAAAATTCGTAGCACACATTTTTTTGCCGTATTTTGCACTTTTTTGCAACTTTGCTATCTTAAGACCGATTGATCTGAAAATTTGGGTGCCTTCAAGTGTCATGAATTTAAAAACATTGGCAGAGTCAAAATTTTTGCTTCATTTCCGGTTTCAACGTAAAACGGGTTTAAACTTCCGGTTGACCTACTTGTGCTGTAATTGATGTATCGCAACAAAATTTATGTCAATCTTAATTAAATTAGAAAAGAAAAAAACGAAGAAGAAAAAATCCGAACCGGAAGTGAAACTTTGGCCGCCATCTTGAAATGTTACTTTTTTGTAAAACTCAAAATGGGGCCTCAGGGTTATGTCTAATTTCCGTGATGTTTACATTTCTTGTAGCTTCAGTCGATTACGAAAAAAACTGTGGGAGCCGATTTTTGAATTTTGCTTTTGCATTTTTGCAACATCCGGTTGAATTTTTTCAAAGTTTGGAGGCTTATTTCTCGTGACCTTGACCTTTGGTGACTTTGACCTTTGGTAGGTCAAAGGTCATTGACCTTGGCTATCAGTTGATACTTTGACCTTTGACCTCTGACGTCAACTTCCGGTTTTATAGCTGCCCGAAAACAGCCAAATTCGCAACTTTGGACTGCTCTAGAGCATGACCTAATTAATTTAGAGTGTTAATTTTTTTAGATTCTTAGATTGTTTTTTGTCCTCTTTCCAACGATCTATAACAAAAGTTTTTAAAATGAAAATTGAAATTTTTGATTTTTGAAAATAAAAGTACAATTTGCCGTATTTACGTTTTTTTGAAATGTATGTGTGTATATCTCGTGATCTATTGGATGTACAAACTTCAAATTTGTACTGTGAATATACATTTTGAATGTGATTACATTCACGCTGAAAAGAATTAGATGGGTGTGGCACATCCGGGTAAATTTTCAGTTTTCCATATATATGGGTCAGCGTATTACGTTTGTAGGAAATAAGTTTTTTTTTTAAATTACCTTGCACACAGATACCTTATTGCTTTGGCCAGTTTATCCCAGAAAATCAGATGTTTCTGTCTGTTTGTTGCAATTTGCGACGTTAGCAAAGTCCCACTCTGTGCCACGTGTGGCTCTAGTTGTGGGACTTTGCTACCGCAAAGTCCCAGTTTGTTTTCGGTTTGTCTTTTTTTTTTTGCAGTGCGTTCATCGAACGCACTGCTTTGTTTTCGAAATGTTTTTTTTTTTTTTTTTTTTTTTTTTTTTTTTGAATTTCACATTCGATTTTTCTCTTAGAAGGCAACATGCTGCAAACTACCTGTTGCTGTCTGCCATTCAAACTGTGAGACTTCTATTTGTTTAATGTAAAATGACGTCATTCAGAGTGACCGGAAACGAGCTGTGGGCAATGGCGTTTTTTTTGGTTTTTGTTGTTTATTACCTCTATTTTTCAACTGATTTTGACAGAACTTCTTTTGCTAGCTTCTTTTAACTGCTAGCTACATAACTGCAGTTTCAAACTGCTAATTTCATTACTTTTGTAGCTGACTTTTTTCATTTCAATTTTTGCATTTTTTTCAACTTCTACAATTTTATTCCGATGCATCCGAAAACTTACAGATAGATAGACACTATTAATGCGATCAAGAATTATTTTTTAAATTTTCGACATCACTTCCGGTTTTGACGTTATTCGCTTTTAAAATTTAAAAATCAACTTCCGGAATTTTCAAGATATTTCAAAAATTCTTTTTGCGATATGCTTGAAATAGTCATACAAAAAAACGAAGATAAAAAAATCCAGACCGGAAGCAAACGATAAGCCGCCATATTGAAATGTGAAACTTTTGTAAAATTTCAAATTCAAATTCAGGGGATAAAGTGATTTTCGTTATTTTTGCATATCTAATGACTAGAGTCGATTGCGCAAGTTTATTTGGGAGCCGATTTTTGAATTTTGATTTTGATTTTCTTTTATTTCCATTTTAATTTTATTGGTAATGACAAAAACTTTAAAGGCCCATATTTTGTAACCTTGACCTTTGGTGACCTTGTGACCTGAACATGATGTATTGCCCTTGATGATATCTACCCCCTGATATATTCATTTGTGTTGTCCGATGTCTACTTCCGGTTTTAAAGCCGATTGAAATTTGTGATTTTTATTTTCAACGAGCTCTGTCACGTGAATTAATTCATAAATATCAAATATTTATATTGAATCTTATTAGGGTTCATCTGCTCTTTGTAATGATATATTAAACCACATATTTCCACCAAAAATGCGCTTTTTAATATTTGGAAATTTTATATTTTCTTCTCTACTAACTGTGCGTAATTTTCTTTAAATCGAAATTGGGCCTCTGGAGATGCTACGATTCGCGTAATTTTGATGTCTATAGAATGTTATATCGATTCCTGAATTATATTTGGAAACCGATTTTTGAATTTTGATTTTGATTTTGATATTTTGACCGAAAGTAATATATAAAAACTTCGAATGGTCGTATATTGTAACCTTGACCTTTGGTGACCTTGTGAGCTGCACAAATGTGATAGCTCTCGAAAAGATCTATCCATTGATATATTATATTTTGATGTACGATGCATACTTTCCGTTTTATCACCATTTGAAAATTGCGAATTTCATCGTTAAAAACTGGTTGTTGAATTATGCGTTTGGGCGATCTACATGACACTAGTTTCAGCGAACCAATTATGCTTTGAAATAAAACGACTTATACTCTGTAAAAATAACGTTACTGTTCTACGGATACTTTAAGGGGCATTTTAAAGCGTATATCGAAACTGCTACGCACTGCGTCAGAACCTCGCGAAGCCTGGGGATCTAGTTGTGGGACTTTGCTACCGCAAAGTCCCAGTTTGTTTTCGGTTTGTCAATTCTTTTTTTTTTTTTTTTTTTTTTTTCGAAATTTACACAGGGCACACAGCCTAGGCTGCAATAGTTGCAGCAATTTCACAACTTCTCTAGACCTTCTGTTGTGGCGACGTTTCTATTAAATATAAATTGGAACATTTTTGCAAAACCGGAAGTGCTGCATTGCAACATGTCTAAAAAGTCGGTCAGTGGCTCCAGAACTCGCATTTTTGGATCGATTTTCGTCGGGTTTGCATTTTTGAAAACTAGAAACAATTTCCAACAAGATAGCAATTTCAAAATTTCAAAATTCGAAAATTCGTAGCACACATTTTTTTGCCGTATTTTGCACATTTTTGCAACTTTGTTATTTAAAGACCGATTAATCTTAAAAAAATTGAGTATATGTAGCCCATGGAATGATTTCCAAAAAGTAGGTCAAAATTTTTGCGTCACTTCCGGTTTTTGCGAAAAATAGAGTTTTACGTCCGATTGAATAACTTCCGGTTTTATTAATGTATGAGATTCAAACTTGTATCATCGGGTAGCCATTAGCCATACAAAATAGCGAAGAAAATAAAATCAAGGCCGCATGCGCAACTTTCGCCGCCATTTTGATTTTTCTGAAATTGCGCGAATTTAATTCAGACATTATGGCTTATCCGATTGAGATGATTTTGGTGTCAAATGAAAGAACATAAAAATTGCAAAAAAACATTGGAAGTCGTTTTTTGAATTTCGCTTTTGCATTTTTGCAACATCCGGTTGAATTTTTTCAAAGTTTGGGGGCTTATTTCTCGTGACCTTTACCTTTGGTGACCATGACCTTTAGCAGGTCAAAGGTCATTGACCTTGGCTATCAGTTGATACTTTGACCTTTGACCTCCGACGTCTACTTCCGGTTTTATAGCTGCCCAAAAACAGCAAAATTCGCAATTTTGAACTGCTCTAGAGCGTGACCTAATTAATTTAGAGTGTTATTTTTTTCAGATTCTTAAAGTGCTTTTTGTCCTCTTTCCAACGATGTATAACAAAATTTTTTAAAAATGAAAATTGAAGTTTTTGATTTTTGAAAATTTGAGTATATTTTGCCGTATTTACGTTTGCTTGAAATGTATGTATGTATATCTCGTGATCTATTAGATGTACAAACTTCAAATTTGTACCGTGAATATTCATTTTGAATGTGATTTGATTTATATAAAAAAAAAATGAGATGGGCGTGGCACATCCGTGTAAAATTCCGATTTACCATTTATATGGGTCAGCGAATTACGGCTGCAGTAAATAGCCTTTTTTTAAAAAAAAGTACTTTGCACACAGATACCTCATTGCTTTGGCCAGTTTATTCCAGAAAATTAGATAATTCGGACTGTTTGTTGCAATTTTTCGAAAATAGGAAACCAGTTAATATTTTTTTCTAATTTTGGAAGCTTATTTCTCGTGACCTTGACCCTTGGTGACCTTGAACTTTAGTAGGTCAAAGGTCATTGACCGTGTCTATCATTTAATACTTTGACATTTGACCTCCGACGTCCATTTCCGGTTTTATAGCTGCCTGAAAACAGCAAAATTCACAACTTTGGACTGCTCTAGAGCGTGACCTAATTAATTTATAGGTTTATTATTTTCAGATTCTTAAGGGGCTTTTTGTCCACTTTCCAGCAATGTATAACAAAAGTTTTTAAAATTAAAATTTAATTTTTGCACTTTTAAAATTAAAGTACATTTTGCCTTTTTGAAATGTATTTGTGCATATTTCGTGATCTTTTAAATGTACAAGCTTCAAATTTGTACCGTGAATATATATTTTGAATGTTATTAGATTTACGAAAAAAACAAATGAGATGGGCGTGGCACATCCGGGTAAACTTTCAATTTAGCATTTATATAGGTCAGCGAATTACGTCAATAGGAAATAACGTTTTTCCAAAAAAATATTTGCACACAGATACCTCGTTGCTTTGGCCATATGCTCCCAGAAAATCTGATGTTTCGGCCTCTCTGTTGCAATTTTGCAACGTTAGCAAAGTCCCACTCTGTGCCACGTGTGGCTCTAGTTTTTTTTTTTTTTCGAATTTTACCCTCGATTATTTTCAAAGAAGGCAACTTGCTGCAAACTACCTGTTGCTGTCTGCCATTCAAACTGCGAGACTACTATTTTTTAAATGTAAAATGACGTCATTCAGAGTGACCGGAAACGAGCTGTGGGCAATGGCTTCGTTTTGGTTTTTGCCATTTATTACCTCTATTTTTCAACTGATTTTGACAGAACTACTTTTGGTAGCTTCTTTTAATTGCTAGCTACATAACTGCATTTTTAAACTGCTGATTTCATTACTTTTGTAGCTGACTTTTTAAATTTTATTTTTTGCGTTTTTATCAACTTTTAGAATTTTATTCCCATCCACTTGAAAACTTATAGGTAGATAGACACTTTTAATGCGATCAAAAATCATTATTCAAATTTTCTAAATGACTTCCGGTTTTGACGTTATTCGCTTTTGAACTTTAACAATTCAACTTCCGGAATTTTCAAGATATTTCAAAAATTCTTTTTGCGATATGCTTGAAATAGTCATACAAAAAAACGAAGATAAAAAAATCCAGACCGGAAGCAAACGATAAGCCGCCATATTGAAATGTCAAACTTTTGTAAATTTTAAAATTCAAATTCAGGGGATAAAGCTATTTTCGTTATTTTTTCATATCTTATGACTAGAGTCGATTGCGCAACTTTATTTGGGAGCCGATTTTTGAATTTTGATTTTGATTTTCTTTTATTTCCATTTTAATATTTTTGGTAATGTCAAAAACTTTAAAGGCCCATATTTTGTGACCTTGACCTTTGGTGACCGTGTGACCTGAACATGATTTATTCTCCTTGATGATATCTATCCACTGATATGTTCATTTGTGTTGTCCGATGATAACTTCCGGTTTTATAGCCGATCGAAATTTGCAATTTTTATTTTTAACGAGCTCTGTCACGTGAATTAATTTATAAATAACAAATATTTATATTGAATCTTATTAAGGTTTATCTGCTCTTTGTAATGATATATTAAACCAAATATTTCCACCAAAAATGCACTTTTTAATATTTGGAAATTTTATATTTTCTTCTCTACTAACTGTGCGTAATTTTCTTTAAATCGAAATTTGGCCTCTGGAGATGCTACGATTCGTGTAATTTTAATGTCTATAGAATGTTATATCGATTCCTGAATTATATTTGGAAACCGATTTTTGAATTTTGATTTTGATATTTTTACCGAAAGTAATATATAAAAACTTCGAATGGTCGTATATTGTAACCTTGACCTTTGGTGACCTTGTAAGCTGCACAAATGTGATAGCTCTCGAAAAGATCTATCCATTGATATATTATTTATTGATGTACGATGTATACTTTCCGTTTTATTACCATTTGAAAATTGCGAATTTTATCGTTATTAACTGTTTGTTGAATTATGCGTTTGGGCGATCTACATGACACTAGTTTCAGCGAACCAATTATGCTTTAAAATAAAACGACTTATACTCTGTAAAATAATGTTAGTGTTCTACAGATACTTTGTGGGGTAGTTTTAAAGCGTATATCAAAACTGCTACGCACTGCGTCAGAACCTCGCGAAGCCTGGGGATCTAGTTACGTATTTCGACTTTGGCGAAAACGTATTGTAATCGTTCGGATTATTACGTATTTCGACTTTGGCGAAAACGTATTGTAATCGTTCGGATTATTACGTATTTCGACTTTGGCGAAAACGTATTGTAATCGTTCGGATTATTTTTTTTTTTTTTTTTGTAATTCTTGGATGAGTTTGCAGACAAACTGGTAAAAGGTGCAGAAATTCTAAATCTACAGTTGATCTTAGAATGATTTCTATTATCAAATAAAACAAAACCGGAAGTTCTATCTCTGACAGGAAGTGAGAACCGGAAGTTCAGGTTTTTTTGCTTTAGCAAGTTTATTTTCAGTTCGATTTTGACCGGATTTTCAGATTTGAAAACTTCAATGTATTTGTCAACTAACAATTATAGGTTTTATGCAATTAGGTTAAATATTTTATCCACTATTTGCAATTCAATATTCAAGGGTCATCGGCAAAAATTTTAGACCGTGATTTCTCCTTTAATATAAATGGTAAAATTTTGAAACTTTACCAGTTGATAGGCGATATGTTTATAATTTTTGAAAAAATGTGAAAAAAAAAATTCCACTTCCGGTTTAGCCTCAAATGACGTAATTACGTAACTTCCGGTCTATAACTGCTAGGTGAAAAGTGAAAACTGTTTTATAAATAACTTGTCAATAGTAATTGATTTGACCTAAATAATTAGGTCAAGCTGCCATATCGGCCGCCATTTTGAATTTTCGTTACAATTCTTAAATCCGAAATTCAGACACTACTGATAGACCGATTTTGATGAAATTTAGCACAAAGATACAATGGATCATTATCTACCTTTTCTTGGAGACCGATTTTCAAATTTCGTATTTTCTTTCGAATTATTTAAATTTCGATTTTTTCAAAATTAGGTCACTTTAACGGGTACGGAAGGTGTGACCCACTTAATCTATGACCTTGAAAATTAGGTCAAATAATATTCAATATATTGTCTACGAGTAGATATTTTTTAATTTGGCTTACTTAAAAAATTCATAGAGATAAGTGTACTTAAATACAGCAAAAATTGATAATTTTCATATTTTCGCCATCATTAACCGTTACGGAAGGTGTGACCTAATTATTTTATGACTTTGAAAACTAGGTCAAATGATATTCAATATATTGTCTAGATGTAGGTAATTGCAAATTTAGCCTATATAATATTTTAAGGCTCTCGAAATACGTTCATAATTGTAAGCAATTCTAGTTTTATTGCAGTGCGTTCATCGAACGCACTGCTTTGTTTTCGAAATGTCTTTTTTTTTTTTTTTTTTTTTCGAATTTTACCCTCGATTGTTTTCGTAGAAGGCAACTTGCCACAAACTACCTGTTGCTATTGCCTATTCAAACTGCGTGACTTGTATTTTATAAATGTAAAATGACGTCATTAAGAGCAACCGGAAACGAGCTGTGGGCAATGGCGGCTTTTTGATTATTGCTGTTTATTACCTCTATTTATCATCTGATTTTGACAGAACTTCTTTTGCTAGCTTCTTTTAACTGCTAGCTACATAACTGCAGTTTCAAACTGCTAATTTCATTACTTTTGTAGCTGACTTTTTTTATTTCAATTTTTGCGTTTTTTTCAACTTCTACAATTTTATTCCGATGCATCCGAAAACTTACAGGTATATAGACACTATAAATGCGATTAAAATCTATTTTTTAAATTTTCGAAATCACTTCCGGTTTTGAAGTTATTCGCTTTTAAAATTTAAAAATCAATTTCCGGAATTTTCAAGATATTTAAAAAATTCTTTTTGCAATATGCTAGAAATAGTCATACAAAAAAACGAAGATGAAAAAATCCGGACCGGAAGCAAACGATAAGCCGCCATATTGAAATGTCAAACTTTTGTAAATTTTAAAATTCAAATTCAGGGGATAAAGCGATTTTCGTTATTTTTACGTATCTAATGACTAAAGTCGATTGCGCAACTTTATTTGGGAGCCGTTTTTTGAATTTGGATTTGTATTTTCTTTTATTTCCATTTTAATATTTTTGATAATGTCAAAAACTTTAAAGGCCCATATTTTGTGACCTTGACCTTTGGTGACCGTGTGACCTGAACATGATTTATTCTCCTTGATGATATCTATCCACTGATATGTTCATTTGTGTTGTCCGATGATAACTTACGGTTTTATAGCCGATTGAAATTTGCAATTTTTATTTTTAACGAGCTCTGTCACGTGAACTAATTTATAAATAACAAATATTTAAATTGAATCTTATTAGGGTTTATCTGCTCTTTGTAATGATATATTAAACCAAATATTTCCACCAAAAATGCGCTTTTTAAAATTTGGAAATTTTATATTTTCTTCTCTACTAACTGTGCGTAATTTTCTTTAAATCGAAATTGGGCCTCTGGAGATGCTACGATTCGTGTAATTTTAATGTCTATAGAATGTTATATCGATTCCTGAATTATATTTGGAAACTGATTTTTGAATTTTGATTTTGATTTTGATATTTTTACCGAAAGTAATATATAAACACTTCGAATGGTCGTATATTGTAACCTTGACCTTTGGTGACCTTGTAAGCTGCACAAATGTGATAGCTCTCGAAAAGATCTATCCATTGATATATTATATTTTGATGTACGATGTATACTTTCCGTTTTATCACCATTTGAAAATTGCGAATTTCATCGTTAAAAACTGTTTGTTGAATTATGCGTTTGGGCGATCTACATGACACTAGTTTCAGCGAACCAATTATGCTTTAAAATAAAACGACTTATACTCTGTAAAATAATGTTAGTGTTCTACTGATACTTTGTGGGGTAGTTTTAAAGCGTATATCAAAACTGCTACGCACTGCGTCAGAACCTCGCGAAGCCTGGGGATCTAGTTTTTTTTTTTTTTTGTAATTCTTGGATGAGTTTGCAGACAAACTGGTAAAAGGTGCAGAAATTCTAAATCTACAGTTGATCTTAGAATGATTTCTATTATCAAATAAAGCAAAACCGGAAGTTCTATCTCTGACAGGAAGTGAGAACCGGAAGTTCAGGTTTTTTTGCTTTAGCAAGTTTATTTTCAGTTCGATTTTGACCGGATTTTCAGATTTGAAAACTTCAATGTATTTGTCAACTAACAATTATAGGTTTTATGCAATTAGGTTAAATATTTTACCCACGATTTGCAATTCAATATTCAAGGGTCATCGGCAAAAATTTCAGACCGTGATTTCTCCTTTAATATAAATGGTAAAATTTTGAAACTTTACCAGTTGATAGGCGATATGATTATAATTTTTGAAAAAATGTGAAAAATAAAATTCCATTTCCGCTTTTGCCTCAAATGACGTAATTACGTAACTTCCGGTCTATAACTGCTAGGTGAAAAGTGAAAACTGTTTTATAAATAACTTGTCAATAGTAATTGATTTGACCTAAATAATTAGGTCAAGCTGCCATATCGGCCGCCATTTTGAATTTTCGTTACAATTCTTAAATCCGAAATTCAGACACTACTGATAGACCGATTTTGATGAAATTTAGCACAAAGATACAATGGATCATTATCTACCTTTTCTTGGAGACCGATTTTCAAATTTCGTATTTTCTTTCGAATTATTTAAATTTCGATTTTTTCAAAGTTAAGTCACTTTAACGGGTACGGAAGGTGTGACCCACTTAATCTATGACCTTGAAAACTAGGTCAAATAATATTCAATAAATTGTCTACGAGTAGATATTTTTTAATTTGGCTTACTTAAAAAATTCATAGAGATAAGTGTACTTAAA
>CM060202.1:24881287-24905853 GCA_030562195.1 Nipponacmea schrenckii | reverse complement strand
TGGGTAAAGTTGATCCAGTAACAAGAGGTATTGAAATAGCTGTCAACTATTTCTCTATACAATTTGATGTAAGTATCTGTGATATTATCTGCCTAGACACAATAAACTTGTAGCCCAGTTATGATCTTCCACCTTTTAGAATACCCTATAACTAGAAGAGTGTCGATGAAATAGTGTTTAAAACCTGTTTAAAATGTTTGACAAGTTCTTTCTTTACAAGCCATAAAATAACAGAATGACTCTCTAAGGGTCCTTAAAAAACAAGAGTGCAGACTTTTCAATGTTTTACAAGCATTGCAGGTGTTGATAAAATCACAAATGACCAGCAACACCAACTAGATATAAAATATTGCTTGAAAATGGGCATTGGTTATTAAAGGTGGCCAAATTATGAATTTGATTAAATATTTTAGTAATTATTATTGATTTTTGAAAACATGTTATGATATGAAATTGATTAAAGAAGTAACTTATTTGTCTTCAACTCTATTTTTAGGTGAAATTTTGGTCTCAACAAATATCATTTCTATTAGTGGGTATAATCATCATCACATCAATTAGAGGTTTACTTATCACATTAACAAAGGTGAGTACAATGTATATAAAACTGAGGTTTGCATCTTACTTTTTCTATTCTTATTGAGCTATTGAAGAAGGGCAAAACCATACATTTATTAAAATATGCTTTGTCTATGTAATGGAATTGAAAATTAGTTATTCTAGCAAATGCATATATACCTGGGACACTTTATTCTTATTTCCTATCAGAAATCTTTGGTTATTAACATCATTTAGTAATTGCAGTTCAAGTTGAATTATGACATGAAAAAGTGATCTAATCATAGCACGTAAAATTTCTTCAATTTAAGACTCTTATTAAGTACCATGGTATTCTTTATAAATCATTATATTGATATAAATAACTGTCAACTATTATTTATTATTGTAGTTTTTTTATGCAATAGCCAGTAGTAAATCATCTAATGTTATAGTCTTATGTTTAGCTCAAGTCATGGTAAGTAAAGATTAGAATATTCTCTCCTGGAAAAAGAGCTTTATTCCAGTGTTTCTTTTCTTTCAAAAATGAACGCCTGTATCTATTAAGATTGAAGACGAAGATTGTTATTGGAATTCTTCTGACTCTATGTTGCCATGGGAGCGACTAGAATCATAAAACCTAGGTCAGTTTTTGTGATTTTCTGAGGTTTAAACTTAACTTTAACGTTCAAACCATTTACAATTTCAAAGAAAGAAAAATCAGGTGTTGAACCCAAGTTCACGCTTACTTGATTTTAAATGTCAAAGTTTAACTAACCTTCAAAGTATTGTGAGTAATTTTTATACGCCCACATGGAAATGTGGACGTATATTGCCGTCGCCCCTGTCCGTCCGTCCGTCGGTCCGTCGGTCCATCCACATTTGTTGTATCCACGATAGAGGCTACAGTTTTTATCTGATCTTAATGAAACTTGGTATACATGTATATATTGATGATATCTCGGTCAAGTTCGAAAATGGAAATTATCGCATGAACGGTTTTTGAGTTATTGCACTTGACTTAGTAAAAACGCGTCAAATTTAGTTTGTATCCACAATAGAGGCTACAGTTTTTATCCGATCTTAATGAAACTTGGTATACATGTATATATTGATGATATCTCGGTCAAGTTCGAAAATAGAAATAATCGCATGAGCGTTTTTTGAGTTATTGCCCTTGACTTAGTAAAAACGCGTCAAATTTGGGTTGTATCAACAATAGAGGCTACAGTTTTTATCCGATCTTAATGAAACTGGGTATACATGTATATATTGATGATATCTCTGTCAAGTTCGAAAATAGAAATAATCGCATAAGCGTTTTTTGAGTTATTGCCCTTGACTTAGTAAAAACGTGTCAAATATGGGTTGTATCCACAATAGAAGCTACAGTTTTTATCTGATCTTGATGAAACTTGGTATACATGTATATATTGATGATATCTCGGTCAAGTTCGAAAATGGAATTTATCGCATGAAAGGTTTTTGAGTTATTGCCCTTGACTTAAAAAAATCTTGTCAAAATTTTAGTTTCGATAAAATAAATCCTCCAATTTTCAGAGGATGTTGATGAAACTTGGTGTGAGCATTGGAATTGATAAGGCCTCAGTCAAGTTTGAATTTGACAGTTTTTCAATGAATTGTTTTAATAATTGCCCTTGACTTAGTAAAATTGCGTCAAACTTCTATTGTGGTTGTGATTTTCAAAAGATTTTGATAGGGAAATTGGTGTAAGCATCAGAATTGATAAGACATTAGTCAAGATTGAATTTCTGACTTTTTTAAACAAATGGTTTTTGGGTTATTGCCCTTGACTTAGTAAAATAAGCTACAATTTTTTAATAGATTTGATGAAACTTGGTATGAGTATTGAAATAGATAAGATGGTGGTCAAGTTCTAATTTGACAATTTTCCATGAACAGTTTTTTAGTTTTTGCCCTTAACTTCAATATTAATTCAGTGAATGTGTTTGAGTTATTGCGTGGCAAATAAAATTTGTCACGCTTTGTTTTCGTTCGGATTTTTTTTATTTTTTTTTTTTTTTTTTTTTTTTTTTTCTTGGGAAGCTCGCTAGCCTAAACGGAAAAAGATAGACTATTTCTGTTTTCACCAATGGTTTTTATATGGGCTGGAATCAAAAATGAATATCTAACATGAAATTTTCGCTAAACCGAAAGTGGCTAATTGCATAATATGCAAATAAGATTTCAAGCTAGCTCGGGCCCTAATAGTCGCATCGGTCTGAAATTTACAGGATATAGATAGATAGGCAGCGCAATTAAAACTACATCATCAAAATTTTTTGATCACTTCCGGTTTGGGCGTGGGGACTTCCGTTTTTTTCGTCTCATGTCGGACGACCCTGCTTCCGATGTAATTCAAGATTCTAAACAAAAACAGTATATTTTAGCCATACTAAATGATTTTAATCCCCTGAGATGAAGAAAAATTAAATTGAATGTTGCGCATGCGCAGTTTTCAAAAATGGCAAATTTTCTTAAAAATTTAATAAGTCCGCCAATTATTAACCGATTTTTATGATTTTGGTGTCTATCGAAACCTTGATACTTTATCTAAAAAATGTTGGGAACAGAATTTTGATTTTCGAATTTGAATTTTTTTTATGCCCGTTCGAATTTTTCGAAAATTTAAAACTCTATATCTCGTGACCTTGACCTTCAATGACCTTGACATTTGAGATGTAGAATGTCCTTGACCTCAGCTGTCTATAGATGTGCTGATATTGCATGAAAAATATTAACTTCCGGTTTTATAGCCCACCGAAATCTGACTTGTTTGCAATTTTGGACGTTTATGTTACACTTTCGGGCTCTTATGTTCGGATCGATCTGAAATTTACAGGATATAGATAGATACGCATCACAATTAAAAATATATCCTCAAATTTTTTTGATCACTTCCGGTTTGGGCGTGGAGACTTCCGGTTTTTTATCTCATTTCAGGCGACCCTTCATCCCGTGTAATTCAAGAATGTAAGCAAAAACAGTATATATTAGCTATACAAAATAATTTGCATCCCTCGAGAAGAAAAAAATTCCAATTGCTAGTTGCGCATGCGCCATTTTTCCGAGAATGGCAAATTTTCTTTAAAATTTAATTAGTCCGTCATTTATTATCCGATTTGTATGATTTTGGTATCTATCAAAACCTTGCTCCCTTATCTGAAGGATGTTTGAAATAGAATTTTGATTTTCGAATTTAAAATTTATTTTATGCCCCTTTGAATTTTTTGAAAATTTGAAATTCTATATCTTGTGACCTTCACCTTCAATGACCTTGAAATTTTCCATATAGAATGGCCTTGACTTCAGCTGTCTATAGATATGACAATATTGAATGAAAAATATCAACTTCTGGGTTTTATAGCCAACCGAATTCTTACATTTTTGAAACTTTGAACGGCAATACCACATTTCCTTATGAACACATTGACTTGAGATTTTCTGTTTTATAATAGCCTAAAAACTCTTCAATAAATGATATATGCCAAAAGTGCAGAAGCATTTTTTAAAAAAAGCAAAATGAAATTTTACAACTCCAGTACTAACATAAAATATATTCATACCACATCAATGTGGTATACACATCATTGGACTCCAAATGAAATTGTCTCCTAAATGATATGCGACATGGTCGTTTTACCATGAAAATTCAAGCATTAATTTTAGATAAATTAACAAAATAAATACCAATTTTGGGTTTTTTATTTCATAAAATCTGTTTCAAATTGATCAGCCAGGGTGTTAAAGCCTGTTATATAACATGTCAATAAAACTGGTGGTTTAAATTTTCACACCTACTTGTCAAATCACTGAGCTGGGGAACAAATTAATCTGATTATGTAATTTCTTAACACCCGAAATTTTATTTTATTTTTTTTGGCAAAATATTTCCATTCAAATTCAAAACATACATCAAGTTAAAGAAGTCAATTCGCTTGCCATTGATCAGTTCGAATTTTGTTCGTATCTTAAATAGAAATCATTTTATAAAAAAAATGTCAAATAAAGTCATGTGAAGAGTAGCAGACATATAAGTCTTATATAAAACACAGATGAACTATTGACCACATTAGTCACGGTTCAACGCACACAGGTGGCCAAAGAGTAAATTAATCTGATGATATAATCTGATAACCCTAATAAAATTTTATTATTTTTTTGTAAAATTTTTGCATACAAATTCAAAAAATATCTCTTTATAAAGCTGTGAATTAGCAAATTATCAAATAGTTTGAATTTTCTCTCTATGTTAATTACAACCAAAATTACAAAATAATGTTTAAATTTGAATATAGAGAGTTTAAATTTCATGACAAATTGTCATCTTACTACCTACTTAAATTTTGGTTTGGAATTTATGTAAATATCCTACCGAAATCTTAGACATGTACAAAAATCTAATAAGGAACTGATAGTAGAAACTTATAGTAGAAAAAATTGCCTATATAGCAGAAAGTTTACGCTTACAATTGTAGGCTGAAAAGTACCGGAATTGAAAGCTAGCAGGTTAGAAGTTTCAAAATGTTCGAAATCCATGGGATAACGCATAGTTGCCACGCTCGGAGCTGTTCACAGTTCTAGTTGCTCTATTTATTTTTCAAATTCAATGCTGCCAGTGGGCGTATGTTACCTTGCCTGGCAAGCTATCTTTTCTGTATTTTAGGGAATGTATTTTGTATCTATGATATTGTTAATGAGGATGAATATGCCACTTGAATATAGGTAAGTTCAATTCCAATTAACATTCTCTGTCTTTCTGTATGGGTTTTGGTGTTACTTGTTTAAATCCAATAATTTAATGTTTCGTGGTCTTATACATTTCTAGTGTTCTATCCCTTACCTTTGAAACAATGGGGTCTAAAAGAATTGTGAAATTTGTAGTGGGCTAGTGTGATAACAGAGAGACCACAACACTGTGGGGGTAACATTTCATTTGTTTAACATTTATAAGAAATATTAGATTCTTTATAAAATATATATTTTCATTAAATTTGCACAATATTCTCATTTCAGATCTATAATAACACAAGTTTTAGGAGATTTACAGTTTAATTTTTATCATATTTGGTTTGATGTGATATTTCTAGTCAGTGCATTATCTAGTATTGGTTTTTTATATATAGCTCATAAACAATCCCCGGAAAAAAACTTATATTAATATACATATAACTTATTTCAAATTTTTGTTATATATACACATGTATTTGTAAAAGGGAAATAGATCAGGCTTTCTCATCTCTTGGCACATCAGCCCTTGCAAAGTGGCAAAAGAAATGTGATAAGAAAGTGAATCAGTGTTTCTGTATTTTACTGTCATAAATAAAAATACCAGCCAATTTAAAACTCAAAACTTAAAATACCTCTTTTAGCCTCAAGAACTGGCTCCATGCAATGCTTAAGCTTTATAAATCTGAATAAATTGTTAAGTAAGTGTATATAACTAAGGGTAATGCTGAAGTGTTGGATGCAGGTCACGTATTGGACCCCTATCTCATTGGCAATAAGAAACCATGGTAATGAAGTATTAGCTATTGTATTCGAAAATACTTGTAAAGTAAATATTCAGCTGTCTCCTTCCCATTTCTAATTTGACTCTATCCAAGATCTTGAGTTGTGATCTGTAGTAATTTCAAGTTAGTGCTCGAGGCCCAAATCTACACAGAGACACAGTAATAATTATTCTAAATGGTTTCAAATCAATTAAAAAGATAAGGATTATTATTTATTATGCAATAAATATATTTTATAATATTACTGTAATAAATTATATACATTTTGTCTAACAAAATATAAATTCCTCTAAATATACGGAGAATAGAAAAAAACAAGCTAACTTATTTCAAATAAATCAACATCAAGAAAGAACTAGAACTGTGAACAGCTCCGAGCGTGGCAACTATGCGTTATCCCATGGATTTCGAACATTTTGAAACTTCTAACCTGCTAGCTTTGAATTCCGGTATTTTTCAGCCTACAATTGTAAGCATAAACCTTTCGCTATAGAGGCAATTTTTTTTACTATAAGTTTCTACTATCAGTTCCTTATTAGATTTTTGTACATGTTTAAGATTTCGGTAGGATATTTACATAAATTCCAAACCAAAATTTAAGTAGGTAGTAAGATGACAATTTGTCATGAAATTTAAACTCTCTATATTCAAATTTAAACATTATTTTGTAACTTTGGTTGTAATTAACATAGAGAGAAAATTCAAGCTATGTGATAATTTGCTTATTCACAGCTTTATAAAGAGATATTTTTTGAATTTGTATGCAAAAATTTTACAAAAAAATAAATTTTATTAGGGTTATCAGATTATATCATTAGATTAATTTACTCTTTGGCCACCTGTGTGCGTTGAACCGTGACTAAAGTGGTCAATAGTTCATCTGTGTTTTATAAGACTTATATGTCTACTACTCTTCACAAGACTGTATTTGACATTTTTTTTATAAAATCATTTCTATTTAAGATACGAACAAAATTCGAACTGATCAATGACAAGCGAATTTACTTCTTTAACTTGATGTATGTTTTGAATTTGAATGGAAATATTTTAAGAAATTACATAATCAGATTAATTTGTTCCCCAGCTCAGTGATTTGACAAGTAGGTGTGAAAATTTGAACCACCAGTTTTACTGACATGTTATATAACAGCCTTTAACACCCTGACTGATCAATTTGAAACAGATTTTATGAAATAAAAAACCCAAAATTGGTATTTAGTTTGTTAATTTATCTAAAATTAATGCTTAAATTTTCATGGTAAAACGACCATGTCGCATATCATTTAAGAGACAATTTAATTTGGAGTCCAATGATGTATACCACATTGATGTGGGATGAATATATTTTATGTTAGTACTGGAGTTTTTAAAATATGCTTCTGCACTTTTGGCATATATCCTTTATTGAAGAGTTTTGAGGCTATTATAAAACAGAAAATCTCAAGTCAATGTGTTCGTAAGGAAATGTAATATTGCCGTTCAAAGTTTCAAAAATGTCAGAATTCGGTTGGCTATAAAACCCAGAAGTTGATATTTTTTCATTCAATATTGTCATATCTATAGACAGCTGAGGTCAAGGCCATTCTATATGGAAAATTTCAAGGTCATTGAAGGTGAAGGTCACAAGATATAGAATTTCAAATTTTCAAAAAATTCAAACGGGCATGAAATAAATTCATGTTCGAAAATCAAAATTCTGTTTCAAACATCCTTTAGATAAGGGAGCAAGGTTTTGATAGATACCAAAATCATACAAATCGGATAATAAATGACGGACTAATTAAATTTTAAAGAAAATTTGCCATTCTCGGAAAAATGGCGCATGCGCAACTAGCAATTTGAATTTTTTTCTTCTCGAGGGATGCAAATTATTTTGTATAGCTAATATATACTGTTTTTGCTTACATTCTTGAATTACACGGGATGTAGGGTCGTCTGAAATGAGATAAAAATAAACCGGAAGTCCCCACGCCCAAACCGAAAGTGATCAAAAAATTTTGATGATATATTTTTAATTGTGTTGCGTATCTATCTATATCCTGTAAATTTCAGATCGATCCGAACATTAGAGCCCGAAAGTGTGACATAACCGTCCAAAATTGCAAAATAGTCAGATTTCGGTGGGCTATAAAACCGGAAGTTAATATTTGTCATGCAATATCAGCACATCTATAGACAGCTGAGGTCAAGGACATTCTACATCTCAAATGTCAAGGTCATTGAAGGTCAAGGTCACGAGATATAGAGTTTTAAATTTTCGAAAAATTCGAACGGACATAAAAAGAATTCAAATTCGAAAATCAAAATTCTGTTCCCAACATTTTTTAGATAAAGTATCAAGGTTTCGATAGACACCAAAATCATAAAAATCGGTTAATAATTGGCGGACTTATTAAATTTTTAAGAAAATTTGCCATTTTTGAAAACTGCGCATGCGCAACATTCAATTTAATTTTTCTGCATCTCAGGGGATTAAAATCATTTAGTATAGCTAAAATATACTGTTTTTGTTTAGAATCTTGAATTACATGGGAAGCAGGGTCGCCCGACATGAGACGAAAAAACCGGAAGTCCCCACGCCCAAACCGGAAGTGATCAGAAAATTTTGATGATGTAGTTTTAATTGCGCTGCCTATCTTTCTATATCCTGTAAATTTCAGACCGATGCGACTATTAGGGCCCGAGCTAGCTTGAAATCTTATTTGCATATTATGCAATTAGCCACTTTCGGGTTAGCGAAAATTTCATGTTAGACATTCAATTTTGATTCCAGCCCATATAAAAACCATTGGTGAAAACAGAAATAGTCTATCTCTTTCCGTTTGGGCTAGCGAGCTTCCCAAAAAAAAAAAAAAAAAAAAATAATCCGAACGAAAACAAAGCGTGACAAATTTCATTTGCCACGCAAATAAATTATCAAATCATTAGTTGACCTGCAGATGGTCACTTCCTTGGTAAACTTCATTTTCTATTATCTCAACTGAAAAAAAAATGACATATAGAGTATAATTGTAATTGATTATATATAACATACTTCTGCTACTGCACATTATTTACTCTGGAAATACGACATCTAAATTAAAATATTGTCGTATTTTACAGCATAAGGGATAAGGTTGTTAAAAGATGTGCTCTCCAATTGAAGTACTTGCCTAGGTCACAAGTAGAGACTATGCTACGATTTCAGTATACATGTACATCAATTTGATAAGAAATTATCTACATCTGGAGAAATTTACAAGATAAAGAATGGCAAAAAAATGCAAAGCGATTACTTCAGGGAGATAATGAAAGGGGATCTAATCTACCATGTATCAGAATGTTACTCAGACCATAGATTCAAGTGGGCTTTATTATAATAGCTTCCAATGGAATAATTTTGACAAACACATTCCTACGATAATTATCGACTTCAGAAAGGTCATCTTGTTTAAAGCGTATTATTTGCTTTTGAAAGATTTAGACACTTGCTATCTGTTCTAACGTTCTAATTATATCATTGCACTATTGTGGCTGTTTTAAAGGGATTGTTATTCGAAACAAAACAAAAATTAAGAAAATTAATGATATTTTAAGGCCTAGAAATGATTAAACATTGGTATATTAGTTTACCTTGTGGCCGTGAGTTGTCTTCAATAAAATAATTATCACTGCCCACATATAAATCATTTTCAATAATTTCAACTGAAAATCAAAAGGACAGATTATACAACTAGATGTGAAGAACAAGTTAGAAGTTAATAATGGTAATATTATTCTCGTTTACGACCTATCGAAACATAGGCGCGGGAACAGGGGGGGCAGGGGGGGGCAAATGCCCCCCCAAAAATTTTTGTTGGGGGGCAAAAATATCTTTTGCCCCCCCAAAAAATGAAATAAAATAATTACATGTACCGGGTAGCCTAAATATGTAATTGTCTCATAAGGCCATATTTGTAAATTTCCTTGGTTTTTTAACCTTCGAAGCTGGTAAATAATATAAGATTCTCTATCACAAGCAAATTATTTGAATAAATAATAATTTTTGTCTTAATTCTTTTGAGTTATCTCCCAAAATTCGATTAATTTTGAAATAGAGGTATATGAATGATAACAGTTTTTTGACTTTGAAGTTTGCCCCCCCCCCCAACCTGAAATTTGTTCCCGCGCCCCTGTATCGAAAGAGTCCAATTCAGTATACAGTATGATGTACAATATGCAGATATAGCCTATACACAGAATTATTATATGCCTTATTCTTTTTCTTGGAAATAGTATTTAATGTCTTGTATGAAAGAAACAAGCCTGAAAATGTTTCCGGAGTTTAATAGTATGGTAATGTTTTTTGGTTTGAAAAGAAGTATCGTTTTATATACATTTTTCCTGATGTTGAGAAAATGGACAAGTTAAATTCGTGTGGTCTATCGTTTGCCTCACATAATTCACAAACGCAATTTGACCGATCTTATTCGCCTACCAATTTATTCAGATATCAGATAAATTACCTGTCATAGCCTATCAAATCATGCCCGAACTAACTTCTTAAAGCGACAATTCCTTAATTCAAACATAAACTAGACAGAATAATGCCATGCCTGCCTATCATGAAGAAGAAGTTTGACGGAAACTTTCAGCAATTTTTTTGTTTATTGGGCAATAGTTATTTTAAATAAACATTCCACAATTTTCAAATACTGATTTTATTTTACATATCCTAATTCGACTACAGATGATATCAGTAGAAATAACTAAAATAACAAACGGAAATGATAGGTGATATAACTAGTAATGACTGGTATAACAAAGGGAAATAACAGATAATAATATAACTAAAAAGAACTGGTATTACAAACGGAAATTATAACGATGATAATAATGGCAGATGATACATCTAAATGTCTGGTATAACAATCGGAAATAACAAAATAAATTAGCACATTTCTGATATTGACTGAATCGATGATGGAAATGGGGAACTATCTAAACTCATGCTTGATAGCTTATAGATGAAATTGTTATTGAGATATGTTATGCGACCCATCTCCGGGCTGCCTGTCTGCCTGCTGATTCTAGAAACCGACAAAAGGTAATATGAATAATAGCCCTTGTTATTGATGCAGGACACTATAAAAAGCTCAGTTCTTCATGTTAAAATTAATCTTGCCATGTTTGAGTTCATCTGCGTAAAGAAAAAGGCTGTCGTATGGAAATTTTACCCTGACTGAAAATAATTCAATTGCTGATAACTCTTGTCAACCTCTCGTATGACTTGGCTGTCATTATATATTATGATATCCATTGTTATCTTTTTTTCTGTATATTACCAAAAAGGCAAATATCATCATTTATTTTAGTATTTCATACATTTATAAAATATTGAATTTACCTATCGTTATTTCATGAAATGTGTTACCTACCCATTGGTGTATTGTTCTCTTGAATGGTTTTCTTGGTTGGCGTACTATCGTTTCTGAAACATGCAGTTACCTAACAGTCTAAAAGGCATACACTAATCAATTTAATCAATTTGATTATCAATTAATCACCCGATTCGCCTATTGTTAGCTGCTCCTAGCACGGAATTGTTAGTGTCTATTAGCGCTAGAAGCAATAACAAAGGCGCCTTTCCGCCTTCAGAGGTAAATGTTAGTTGCTACCAACAGCTAACAAAGGCTAACATTATAATAATCCCATGCACGCTGCAGGCAACAGAGGCTAACAATTATACTGCTGCAAACAACTAACAAAGGTTGACACTTTTTATAGACCCACAAACCTTCCAAAAAATAAATGAAACCGATTTACCCAAAACCTTACAAAACGTCTTCCAGACCTTCAAGAATTTAGGTACTACAGGATCTACTTATAGCCCTTCTATAGCTACTACCAGACCTATTTTTTACCTCTAGCCCGGATATAGTTACTACCAGACCTAGTATAGCTACTACCAGACCTACTATAGCTACCACCATACCTACAATATAGCTACTACCACACCTAGTATAGCTATTACCATGCCTACTACAGCTACTACCAGGTCTACTATAGCTACTTCCATGTCCACTATAGCTACGACCAGGTCTACTATAGCTACTTCCAGGTCTACTATAGCTACTACAAGGTCCAATATATCTACCACCATGCCTACTATCGCTACCACCATGCCTATTATCGCTACTACTAGGCCTTCTATAGCTCCTACCAGGCCTATTCTATCTGCTTCTAGGCCTACTATATCTACATCCAGGTTTACTACAGCTACTACCAGGTCTACTATAGCTACTACCAGGTCTACTCTAGCTGCTATTGGTGCTATTATATCTACTACCAGGTCTACTATAGCTACTACCAGGTCTACTCCAGGTTCTAGTGGTGCTATTATATCTACTACCAGGTCTACTATAGCTACTACCAGGTCTACTCCAGGTTCTACTGGTCCTATTATATCTACTAACAGGTTTACTATAGCTACTACCAGGTCTACTCCAACTGCTACTAGGCCTACTATATCTACTACCAGGTTTACTAAAGCTACTACCAGGCCTACTATAGCTACTACCAGGTCTACTCCAGGTTCTACTGGTCCTATTATATCTACTACCAGGTTTACTTAAGCTACTACTAGATCTACTATAGCTACTACCAGGTCTACTCCAGCTGCTACTGGTCATATTATATCTACTACCAGGTTTACTATAGCTACTACCAGGTCTACTCCAGCTACTACTAGGTCTACTATAGCTACTACCAGGTCTACTCTAGCTACTACTAGTCCTATTATATATACTACCAGGTATACAAAAGCTACTACCAGGTCTACTCCAGCTGCTACTAGGCCTACTATATCTACTACCAGGTTTACAAAAGCTACTACCAGGTCTACTCTAGCTATAACCAGGACTGTTATTGCTACTACCAGGTTTACTATAGCTACTACCAGGTCTACTCTAGCTATTACCAGTACTGTTATTGCTACTACCAGGTTTTCTACAGGTACTACTAGGTCTACTATAGCTAATAGCAGATCTACTATAGCTACTACAAGGCCTACTATAGTCACTACCAACAGGTATACTTTAGCTTCTACCAGTCTACTTTAGCTACTACCAGACCTACTCTAGCTGCTACCAGGTCTACTGTAGCTTTTACCAGGTCTACAGAGCTAACATTGTTACATGACCTCTGTATGACTTTGTGTTTCTAGTCTCTGTCACCCAGCCCAAAGGCATAGTCCGAAACGTTCTCAAACGTCTTTTATAAATTGGTAATTCTGGACGTTAAGGGGGTAGACGATTTCAACCACTTCTTTTCCACCGATCTGAAATATTTAAATATCAATGGAAAGAGGGGACTTTCAGCTATCCAAAAATATAAAATTTATTTCTTTATGACATATCAACTTTGAGAAATAGGGTATGAAAGATGAGCAAAAAAAACCTCAATTATTCCCTTAAAATTAGCATATCTACTAGACTATTTAATATAGAAGGTTGAAATTTTGCACAACACAAGTCTACATGTTTCTCTACAACTTTACGTTGGCTTTTTGTAAAATTTTGTTTTGTTTTGAAGATATTGATAGAAATCAAAATTTTGCGTGTTCATTTACGAAAAATTGAATTTTTAAAAAACTATTCATTTTATAAAAAAAAGCCAAAGTAAAGTTATAGAGAACATCGAAGCTTTAGCTGAAGCCAAAGTTTGTAAAAATCGGACAAAATGTAAGCGAGATATGCTTTTGGAAAAATGGCATTTTTTTCAACATTTTGCAAACACATGTAAACCTTACGTAATTAACGAGCATGTTGTTAAAAGATTGTCTTCATGGTGTAGAAATCTTTAAGCACCTTTTAGGCATCGATATGCACCGATAACCACATAAAATTGGAGTGCTAAAACAATGGATTAGCACATGTCAAAACACCCCTACCCACCAATCATAAAATTTCTCTGTTTACATGTGACGTAATGATTTATGGGACATCACGTGACTTCTGGATTTCCCCCAATACAAATCTGATCGACAAACGTATAAAAAGGTTTATTTAGCCGATGACGTAGTACTCAAAAATGTCAACTGACAACGTAATTTGTACGTCTACATGGAGGAATACCCCATTGTGTTCTATAAATAGATTATCTTTACGGATCGATATCTGACAAACTACTGAAGCGATTGAGCTAGACTATTTACTAGATGAGTTTTTTTAATGCCAAATAGAATGTATATAAACTTAATACGTTTCTTGATTGAAATACACCTTGAACGATAAGGTTGTCAAACCCCTTAATCGCGGGCATGCCGGAACATAGATCTGTCCATTTGATGCACATGTACTTGTGTATAAGACGAATTGTATGTTGATAGCCTATTGTGTATTTTCGATTTTTGAGTGGCAAATTAGAAATTTGCCACTCTTTGTTTTCATTAGACTTTTTTTTTTTTCGGGAAGCTCCCTAGCCCAACTCGAAAATGGTATAGACATTTGGTTTGAAAAATACGATAAGATACGTACTGGAATAGAAAATGAATATATAAAACTAAAATTTTTACGCATCAGTAGTTAGTAATTGCATAATAATAATTGAATAATTGCATAACTTTGTTGCTAATTATCCGATCGCTTTGAAAATTACAGAATATAGAGAAGTCGCCTATAGAAATAAAACCGCATCATAAATTTTTTTTACCACTTCCGGTTCTTGCGTGAGAACTTCCGGTTTTTTAGAACCGCGTTGGGTCACCCAGCTTCCGGTGTATGTAAGAAATCAGTACAAAAGCTATACATATATACTATCAGGCATAATTAGAACCCTTTTAGAATACAAAATCCAAACCGGAAGTGATACTTTATGTGTCATCACAGAACGGTAACATTCAGCAAAATTTTAATAAGTCCGCTAATTTTTATCCGATTCGTCCGATTTTGGTGTTTTTCGAAACCTTGTTACTTTATT
This sequence comes from Nipponacmea schrenckii, assembly GCA_030562195.1. NCBI lineage: Eukaryota > Metazoa > Mollusca > Gastropoda > Lottiidae > Nipponacmea > Nipponacmea schrenckii. The sequence goes on along the minus strand of CM060202.1, from coordinate 24,890,845 downwards.
CAAAACTTGTTGGGAACAGAATTTTGATTTTCAAATTTAAATTTTTTTAATGCCAAATTGAATTATTTTGAAAATTCAAAAGGCCAAATACAATGACCTTGACCTTCAATGACCCTGAATTTTTTCAAGTAGGATGTTCTTGACCTAGTCAAATAATGTACTTGATCTAAGCTGTCCATACATATGCTTATAATGGTTGTTAAAAAGTATGTTTTGAGTGTTTAAAAAAGGCTATATCATGTGACCTTGTATCAAGTGGCCCCATAGGGGTTGTTTGCCACTCTCAGTACTGTTCACAGTTCTAGTTGTTATTATTATTATTATTTAAATACGAGTGTATTAATGTGAGAAAAGAAAGCGAAACATCTCAAACTTCAACAAACTAATCAGATTAATAATTATAATGTGGTCGTATATTGTCGTCACCCTTGTCCATCCGTCAGTCCGTCAGTCCACAATTCGGATTTGAATGAAATTTGTATGGATGAGATCTTGTAGATATTTGATGATGACGATTTGTGAGTTATTGCCCCCGATTAGTCAAAATGAATTGAAATTGACAAGTGAAAGCTATAGAGACTACAGTTGTCATCTGATTTGAATGAAATTTGGTGATATTGATGATTTTTCAGTGAACTATTTTAGAGTTACTCCCCTTGACTTGCCAGTCGAAATGCATCAAAATTACCTTGTGAACGTGATAAAGACTACAGTTTTCATCTGATTTATAAGAAATTTGTTATGATAATGTATATAATGGTAGAGTTTCAACCTGTGTCTAAAAAGAAATATAGGTGGGCGTTTCTTGCTGGGCATCCACTTGTTTTAGATCAGAATCCTGAATTCAGTTGCTTTGGACGATAAGCAATTATGAATATTTTAAAGTCTTATTGTAGACAAAAAAATCCATGCCCAGATAATGGTCTAGATAGTGGTCTAGACGGTTGACATGTATTGCTGGCGATTAGATGCCTGACTCTGAGATCGCTGGTTCGGAACCCGTTCGGGTCTCAGCCAATTTTCAGCACGAGAATCTGTGCTATACCAAGAAAGTGTTATCCCAATAACGAAAATATTGCAGATAATATTTGTTATAAATTCCCCTTCTTTGCATCATATCTTCTGTCTTACTATTCAAAACACTGGTTCAAATGTAGCAAGTAATATAATCATTAGTGCTGGGTATTGCCAAGCCTGTCACGATACTCCGGTAATAATAATAATGTCTCTCTGTCATCAACACCTTTATTTTGTCATATATGGCTAATTCCGGATCGTATGGATGAGTAAAATGCGTCTTACTCTATCAAATTGAAATATATATCTCTTACCTTCTAATTTGTTTCTTACTCTCTTCTTTTAGTATTGAAGTATCGTTTGGTAGCATGGACTGACTAAAATTTAAATTTTTACTTATAATTTTAAAGCTTAAATAATATCCCAAAGTTGATTCGTTGGAACATAACTAATTTTATCTTTAATGATTTGTGGCACTTTCTGAAATTGGGAACATTATTTTATAGTATGCTACAACATATATGAAGAGATCCCAGGTGAGAAAAAGTAGTCTCCAGGTTGTGCTACAAAAAGTCATTTTTAAGCACATTTTACAGTCACAGTCCACGGCCTATCATATTTCAACATGGTTACCCTTGTAAACTAGATTATACGTAGGCATTTAAGACACTGTGCATTCAGCAAGTATATTTTTTAAGTTTAGTAGTGAAAACATACCTGTATTTATGATACGCTCTGATTCTTCTGGGGTCGTCGTTAGTGGGAAAACTGGTTGGCTAAGGCTCGGGCCTAAGCCTAGGCTAGTGTTGTTCCTGGCAATGAGGAAGTACCTTGGCTTACAAAGATCTCGTTCCTACTTTCTGGAATCACAGTTATCAAATTTCTTACAACTTTTTTTATTTCTGCGTTTGTTGCAGATAAAAAAGTTTGGCGATAATTACTGCGTGGTCGTATACTCCCCATGATAGCCTTGAATAACCTTGTCAATAATAGTAGGAAAAAATAGTTCCGACAAGACGAATCGACACACAGTCCACAGATTTATAGTCAATCCGGACTTAGTTGGTCCGACAGGTAATAATCGTAATGGGGTTGATTCAAATGACGATTAAAGTATAAAGCTCTATTAGTAGTAGTAATACTGAGTGTAAATCTGGATGTAATAGCCTAATACCATATATGTTTGGTAGTAGATATTGTAAACCTGTTAGTATTAATAATAATCCTGGTAGTAATTATAGAAGGTATGGTGGTAGCTATTGTAGGTCTGGTAGTAGATATAGTAGACATGGTAGTAGCTATAGTAGGTATGGTAGTAGCTAAAGTAACCCTGGTAGTAGCTGTAGTAACCTGGTAGTAGCTATAGTAGACCTGGTAGTATCAATAGTAGGCTTTGTAGTAGCTATAGTAGCTATAGTAGACCTAGTAGTAGATATAGTAAACCTGTTAGTAACTATAATAGACCAAGTAGTAACTATAGTAGACCTGGTAGTAGCTATAGTAGACCTGGGAGTAGTTATAGTAGGTTTAGTAGTAGCTATAGTAAACCTGTTATAACTATAATAGACCTGATAGAAACTATAGTTGACCCGGTAAATAGTTGACTGGTAGTAGCTATGGTAGGCATGGAAGTAGCTATATTAGGTTTGATAGTAGCTATAGTAACCCTGGAAGTAGCTATAATAGGCCTGGTAGTAGCTATAGTAGACTGGTAGTAGCTATGGTAGACATGGTAGTAGCTATAGTAAGCATGGTGGTAGCTATAATAGGCCTGGTAGTAGCTATATTGTAGTAGCTATAGTAGGTCTGATAGTTGCTATAGTAGGCATGGTGGTAGCTATAATAGGCCTGGTAGTAGCTATATTGTAGTAGCTATAGTAGGTCTGGTAGTAGCTATAGTAGACTGGTAGTAGCTATAATAGGCCTGGTAATAGCTATATTGTAGTAGCTATAGTAGGCCTGGTAGTAGCTATAGTAGGCCTGGTAATAGCTATATTGTAGTAGCTATAGTAGGCCTGGTAGTAGCTATAGTAGGCATGGTGGTAGCTATAATAGGCCTAGTAGTAGCTATATTGTAGTAGCTATAGTAGGTCTGGTAGTAGCTATAGTAGACTGGTGGTAGCTACAGTAGATCTGGTACTAGCTATATTTCCGTAGCTATAGTAGGCCTAGTAGTGGCTTAGTAGGCATGGCGGTAGCTATAATAGGTTTGATAGTAGCTATAGTAGGCCTGGTAGTAACTATAGTAAGCCTGGTAGTAGCTATAGTAGGCCTAGTAGTACCTTAGTAGGCATGGCGGTAGCTATAGTAGGTTTGATATTAGCTTTAGTGGGTTTGATATTAGCTACAGTAGGCATTGTAGTAGCTATAGTAAACCTGGTAGTAGCTATAGTAGGTATGGTAGTAGCTATAGTAGGCCTTGCAGTAGCTATAGAAGGCATGGTAGTAGCTATAGTAGTCCTGGTAGTAGCTATAGTAGGTCTGGTAGTAGCTATAGTAGGCCTGGTAGTAGCCATTGTGGATCTGGAAGTAGCTAAATAGACCTGGTATTAGCTATAGTAGGCCTGGTAGTAGCTATAGTAGGCCTGGTAGTAGCTGTAGTAGAACTGGTAGTAGCTAAATAGACCTAGTAGTAGCTATAGTAGGCCTGGTAGTAGCTATATTAGGCCTGGTAGCAGCTATAGTAGGCCTGGTAGAAGCTATAATAGGCATGGCAGTAGCTATAGTAGGCATGACAGTAGCTATAGTAGTCCTGGTAGTAACTATAGTAGGCATGGTAGTAGCTATAGTAGGCCTGGAAGTAGCTATAGTAGACCTGGTAGTAGCTATAATAGGCCTGGTAGTAGCTATATTAGGCCTGGTAGCAGCTATAGTAGGCATGGTAGTAGCCATAGAAGGCATGGTAGTAGCTATAGTAGTCCTGGTAGTAACTATAGTAGGCATGGTAGTAGCTATAGTAGGCCTGGAAGTAGCTATAGTAGACCTAGTAGTAGCTATAATAGACCTGGTAGTAGCTATAGTAGGCCTGGTAGTAGCTAAGGTAGACCTGGTAGTAGCTAAAGTAGGCCTGGTAGTAGCTATAGTAGGCCTGGTAGAAGCTATAGAAGGCATGGCAGTAGCTATAGTAGGCATGGTAGCAGCTATAGTAGGCCTGGTAGAAGCTATAATAGGCATGGCAGTAGCTATAGTAGGCATGGCAGTAGCTATAGTTTATCAGGTAATAGCTATAGTAGGCCTGGTAGTAGCTATAGTAGGCATGGTAGTAGCTATAGAAGGCATGGTAGTAGCTATAGAAGGCATGGTAGTAGCTATAGTAGTCCTGTTAGTAACTATAGTAGGCATTGTAGTAGCTATAGTAGTCCTGGTAGTAACTATAGTAGGCATGGTAGGAGCTATAGTAGGCCTGGAAGTAGCTATAGTAGGCCTGGTAGTAGCTATAGTAGGCCTGGCAGTAGCTATAGTAGGCCTGGAAGTAGCTAAAGTAGACCTGGTAGCAGCTATAGTAGACCTGGTAGTAGCCTGGTAGCAGCTATATTGTAGTAGCTATAGTAGAAGCTGTAGTAACTCTGGTAGTAGCTGTAGTAACCCTGGTAGTAGCTATAGTAGGCCTGGTAGTAGGTATGGTAGTAGCTATAGTTGATCTGGTAGTAGCTACAATAGGCCTGGAAGTAGCTAAAGTAGGTCTGGTAGTAGCTATAGTAGACAAAGTAGTAGCTATAATATACCTGGTAGTACCTAGCTATATAAGGGCTAAAATTAGGTCTGGTAGTCTAGTTAAGTCTAGAAGTAAGTCTGTTGTTAAAGTGGTCTGGTAGTAACAATATCATAACTAAACGTAGGTCCAATAGTTATATCCGGGCTAGAGGTAGATCTGATGGTAGCTATATTTGGGCCAAAAAAGGTCTGGAGGAGCTATAGAAGGGCTAGAAGTAGATCCTGTATATAAAAAGTGTTAACCTTTGTTAGTTGTTTGCAGCAGTAGTTAGCCTCTGTTGCCTGCAGCGTGCATGAGATTATTATAATGTTAGCCTTTGTTAGCTGTTGGTAGCAACTAACATTTACCTCTGAAGGCGGAAAGGCGCCTTTGTTATTGCTTCTAGCGCTAATAGACACTAACAATTCCGTGCTAGGAGCAGCTAACAATAGGCGAATCGATATACTTGTTGAAGTATGGGCTCTTCCCATGTGTTGCAAACGTAAACGTTTACCTTGTGTATAAAAACTTATTCCACTTATTTCCTAAAAAATGTGGTAACATTTAAGTTTGGCATTTTAAGATGTGTTCATTGTAGTTTTTAGTTGCCATGTAGATGCGACATTATAGTATATCTTGTAATTATAAAAGTAGAATACATATTGAAATTGTGGTTTAACTGATTTGTCCAATTGAGCGTACCTGCTTTGATGGTGAGCTGAAAAAGAACAGATACATTCAAATGTAACAAATTAATTAGGAGCGTTTTTGAGGAGATGTGAATCAAATACATTCTTCTGGATTAATTCTAATGGTTTAGTACATTTCGCTCAAGGCACACGTTCGTGCCAAAGCAACCATTAAAGATAGTTTACCAGGCAAAGTAACATAAGCCTACACATCAGCATTGTTAAATAATTTTTTCCTTTGATTAATAGCATCCAGATATACAAACCCTACCACCTAAATCGTCAAATTCGAACATGGCTTGATCAACGTGACCACTGCTTTCTAAATTCCAATGCTCACACCAAGTTTTATCAAAATTCATTGGAAATTGTAGCTTCCATTGATCCCACAATAAATTTTGACGCGATTTTGTCAAGTCAAGTGCAATAACTCAAGAGCTGTTTGTGGAAAAACGTCATATTCGAACTTGACAACCGTCTTATAAATTCTTATGTTCACACAAGTTTCATCAAAAACCATATCTAGCTTTTATTACACCGCATAATACTTTAAATAATGATTTAAATTTAAGCCCTAATTATCTCTAATCAAATTCCATATATAGTGCTATGTCTTAAGTATTAATTGCTTATTATTTTTGTATGTTAAATATAACATGATATATTGTATCGTTTCGTTTCATATATATACATAATAAGAAAAGAACATTCTGACGTCAAGAACACGTGTTTTCAATTCTCGAATTTCTCGGGGCATTTCGGAGAAACAAAGACACCGAACACCAACCTTTTCTCTTGCGGATCATTACAATGATGACACTGCCAATTATGGCTAAACATAGAACTCCGCCTATTATAGCCCCTGTATAAATATAATGGTTGTTTGGTGGTGGTAGAACTGGGGATGGTGTAACTTGTGATGATGTCGATGCCATTGCTTTTGAAGATGTTGTAGATTCTGTACTAGTTGTTGTAGGCCTATTACCGCCATTGGGATTTATTATGATTTTTGGTCTACCAATAAATGAACCTGAACACGAGGATAACTTAATAACAGCTATAGAAAAACCTAACCTATGTTTAGTCATATATTATAGTTAAATGGAAATGGTATTAAGGCCAAAAAGAAATCCCATTGAAAGTGAAATATCCAACTACTGTTAGAAACCTCTTTTTTGCATACCAGCATACGAGTAGAATTGGCGACCCTAAAGCAAGAATTTTGCGGCTGTCCTATATACCGGAAAATACCGAAAAATACCGAAAAGAACCAAAAAAACTCCGAAAAATACCGAAAAAACTCCGAAAAGTACCGAAAAATACCGAAAAAATACCAAAAAACACCGAAAAAACTTTACTGATACTAATTGCCGAAAAAAACCGAAAAAACCTAAATACCGAAAAAATCCTAAATACCGAAAAAACTAACACTAATTACCGAAAAAACCCTGAAATCCCCCAATCGGCAAACCTCTGGTGACTCTGCTTCTCTCCGCTGTAACACTGTAGAAATGAACGGTGAGCGTTCCACAGACGCAGCAAGGAAGCACAAAGGGTAAAGCTGCTGACCTTTCAATACGACTGATGTATATAAACTAGTGATTCCTATCGTTGCTGAAGTCTAATTAAAATATAGACCCAACATTCTCTTTTGTGTGTTATAAGTTTCGTACCGAATGTTTTATTAGCTATCTAGTGGTTACTTACATAGCGGACAGCTAATAAAACATTCGAAACGAAACTAATAAAACACGACCAAAAGTTGGGTCTATATTTGATTTCGGGGAAGGGAGGGGTTGTAGATAACTGTAATAATATGTACTAATCTTTCAATATACCTTTTATTTTTTAATAATTTTAATGTTTTCAATTATAAGTAAATGAAAAAAACAATATAAAGATTCAAAATACACAAACTCTTTTCATTTCACTTAAATGACCAAAAAAAAAAAAAAAAAAAAAATATGGTGATGATTTTAAAGATCACATCGGCTCAATTTTTAACTGAAACTTGAAAATAAAGTCTTTGGACAATATCAGTTTTTCGAAACTAAACGATTTTATTTTCTGAAGTAACCTAAATTTTTTGGTTTAGTTTTAATATCCTTGATATATGTAGGCTAGTATTATCAGATTGGAAAAATGGAATGATGAAAAACAAACATGAGAAATCTTATTTTGATTTAAAGCTATAAGTAGGTACTGCTCTAGGTTTCAGGACAACATAGTTAATAATAAATCATCATAAATCTAATCTACCAGTTAACTCCCTTCACACGCTAAATCGGAATCCTTCGCCTTATCGGTCAACGACTGTGAAAAACGGTATGTTTAATAATGACCTATGTAAAGATTCCTTTTAAAAAAGAAGACAAAATCACTCCACCAGATTTTTTTGCTAGGAAGTGTACATGGGAGCAGGATAAATTCCCGACAAACCATCTTGGGTTGGGGGCACATTAACTAATATTTCCTTCATCCTTTGGGTGGGTCTCTTTTCTTCACCAGTGAGAGGGGGGTGCGTTGTGGTTTACTGGGATTTCGGGGTGTCCGTAAGTTGTTTGAAGTACAGTAGTGATTTGTTGCGATCTGACATGTACCCGAGCGGAAAATTACTAGCCCAACTTCGAACGGATCGGGCAAAAAAAGCTGTGCTACCCCCCCCCCCCCCTAATGGAAATGGTCCTGTTCGCCTATGATTTTATCATATTAAAGTAATGTGTGTACAAATTTGCGTCAAATCTCCACTTCTTCCAATCGTCAGAAACATTTACGGGCCCGCGATCCTACCTATCCCCGGGGCCCATTCTGTCTCTTTAAAACTTTTCCGACGTTTGAGCGCCTAATATTATTAGTTTATAAAGGGGGAGGGAAGACCACAGAGAATAACAGAAAACACGGGCCTTGGCATCGGAATTTTTTTCTGTCCAGAGCGGGGCAAGGCACCAAATCGCATTGCAGCTAATAGTCCAACGCCGTTCCACTGAGCCACCGCACACCAATAAAAATGGAGATTGGCGACTCAGTGTCCTGACGAATATCTACCAACAAACAGTTGAGGGAAATATTTTTTCCAGAAGTCAAATTCCTGTTTAATTTATAAGTGGTCAGATTGTTCGGTATTTAGCGAATTTTTCGGTAATTAGTGTCAGTTTTTTCGGTATATAGGATTTTTTCGGTATTTAGGTTTTTTCGGTTTTTTTCGGCAATTAGCACCAGGAAAGTTTTTTCGTTTTTTTTTTGGTATTTTTTCGGTGTATTTTCGGTATTTTTCGGTACTTTTCGGAGTTTTTTCGGTATTTTTCGGAGTTTTTTCGGTTCTTTTCGGTATTTTTCGGTATATAGGACTGCCCAGAATTTTGAAACGAATGCTCTCAAATAATGACAAAAGATATATAAAATTACTTACCCTTTATTACATTTAAATATTTAGCTGAACTGACGTTTCCTACGTCACTGATCTCACCACACGACCAATTCCCTGTATGTTGACGACCCAATGTAATATTCAGAAAGAATATAGTTTTTGATTTCTCAGAACAAAAACAGTCAACAGATTCTTTACTAGAATCAGTCTTCTTACACAAATTGCTACTTGTCAAAAACAAAGAACACATTTTTTGTTCTTCAAAGAAAAAACGTACTCCTCCTGGCAAGTTTTCACCAGTAGACAGACTTAATTTACATGTCCATAAGAACTCATCACCTTCGTTACCTTCTTCCGATGTACTATTCAGTTCAAAATGATACCCTGAAAATAGTCCAATTTGTTTAAAAACAAAAATTTCAATAGGTCCCTGAAACTATAATAAAGTAACAGAAGAAAGAAGAGAAATGATGCAATTACAAGAGCGAGAGTCATTAATTACACAGGAAAAAAAGATTAAGGCCTATCCAAAAAATAGACCTTAGCGTGAAAAAGTCTTGAGTGTCCCGTTACTCGAATATTGTATGAACATAGAAAATCTGAATTTCATTTTGAGTAGGGCTTTATAATTTTTATTTTGGTCCACCATATATCGTCGTAAAATATATTAATATATATAATCTTTCATACCTGATGAGTTGATGACTAGATCAATGAATACTAGAACTAAAAGTAAAACCCACAATCTTATCATAGCCAATTTCGCCATTTTGTTACATTAAGGAAATTTA
>CM060202.1:24864346-24880787 GCA_030562195.1 Nipponacmea schrenckii | reverse complement strand
TAAGATGAAGTTTGTAATAGCTTGACATTGTGAAGATGTATAAGATGAAGTTGGTAATAGCTTGATATTGTGAAGATGTATAAGATGAAGTTGGTAATAGCTTGACAATGTGAAGATGTATAAGATGAAGTTGGTAATAGCTTGATATTGTGAAGATGTATAAGATGAAGTTGGTAATAGCTTGACAATGTGAAGATGTATAAGATGAAGTTGGTAATAGCTTGACATTGTGAAGATGTATAAGATGAAGTTGGTAATAGCTTGATATTGTAAAGATGTATAAGATGAAGTTTGTAATAGCTTGACATTGTGAAGATGTGTAAGATGAAGTTGTTAATAGCTTGACATTGTGAAGATGTATAAGATGAAGTTTGTAATAGCTTGACATTGTGAAGATGTATAAGATGAAGTTGGTAATAGCTTGATATTGTGAAGATGTATAAGATGAAGTTTGTAATAGCTTGACATTGTGAAGATGTATAAGATGAAGATGGTAATAGCTTGACATTGTGAAGATGTATAAGATGAAGTTTGTAAGAGCTTGACATTGTAAAGATGTATAAGATGAAGTTTGTAATAGCTTGACATTGTGAAGATGTATAAGATGAAGTTGGTAATAGCTTGATATTGTGAAGATGTATAAGATGAAGTTGGTAATAGCTTGACAATGTGAAGATGTATAAGATAAAGTTGGTAATAGCTTGATATTGTGAAGATGTATAAGATGAAGTTTGTAATAGCTTGACAATGTGAAGATGTATAAGATGAAGTTTGTAAGAGCTTGACAATGTGAAGATGTATAAGATAAAGTTGGTAATAGCTTGATATTGTGAAGATGTATAAGATGAAGTTGGTAAGAGCTTGACAATGTGAAGATGTATAAGATAAAGTTGGTAATAGCTTGACAATGTAAAGATGTATAAGATGAAGTTTGTTAGAGCTTGACAATGTGAAGATGTATAAGATGAAGTTGGTAATAGCTTGATATTGTGAAGATGTATAAGATGAAGTTGGTAAGAGCTTGACAATGTGAAGATGTATAAGATGAAGTTTGTAATAGCTTGACATTGTGAAGATGTATAAGATGAAGTTTGTAAGAGCTTGACATTGTGAAGATGTATAAGATGAAGTTGGTAATAGCTTGACATTGTAAAGATGTATAAGATGAAGTTTGTAAGAGCTTGACATTGTAAAGATGTATAAGATGAAGTTTGTAATAGCTTGACATTGTGAAGATGTATAAGATGAAGTTTGTAAGAGCTTGATATTGTGAAGATGTATAAGATGAAGTTGTTAATAGCTTGACATTGTGAAGATGTATAAGATGAAGTTTGTAATAGCTTGACATTGTAAAGATGTATAAGATGAAGTTTGTAATAGCTTGACATTGTGAAGATGTATAAGATGAAGTTGGTAATAGCTTGATATTGTGAAGATGTATAAGATGAAGTTGGTAATAGCTTGACATTGTAAAGATGTATAAGATGAAGTTTGTAATAGCTTGACATTGTGAAGATGTATAAGATGAAGTTGGTAATAGCTTGACAATGTGAAGATGTATAAGATGAAGTTTGTAATAGCTTGACAATGTGAAGATGTATAAGATAAAGTTGGTAATAGCTTGATATTGTGAAGATGTATAAGATGAAGTTGGTAAGAGCTTGACAATGTGAAGATGTATAAGATGAAGTTGGTAAGAGCTTGACAATGTGAAGATGTATAAGATGAAGTTTGTTAGAGCTTGACAATGTGAAGATGTATAAGATGAAGTTGGTAATAGCTTGATATTGTGAAGATGTATAAGATGAAGTTGGTAAGAGCTTGACAATGTGAAGATGTATAAGATGAAGTTGGTAATAGCTTGACATTGTGAAGATGTATAAGATGAAGTTTGTAAGAGCTTGACATTGTCAAGATGTATAAGATGAAGTTTGTAAGAGCTTGACATTGTCAAGATGTATAAGATGAAGTTTGTAAGAGCTTGACATTGTCAAGATGTAGAAGTATGATAGTTCCAAAGTTAATACACAGCCATCTTAATTTTTTGAGGCTTTAGCAAATTATATGTTCATTCTTAGGTATTATTTCTTTTACTGACAACCAAGCATCCAGTGGTTTGGATTGGACAATAAACCAAGGCCCTGTGTGCTACAGGGTGTGCACGTTAAAGATTCCTGGACATTTGGAAGTTGCAAAAAAATTGCTGTTCTTGTGGGATTTCCCTGTATGGCGTTGTTTGTCTTCATGCGGCCCTTGGTTCCAGAAATGTAGGATGTAAAACTCCATTGAATTCATTTCATTTTGTTTAACTGATAACAATGTTAATATGCCCGAGGTGTGTTATGACCCAAGTATGACATTTATTAAATACAAGTTACCTTTCTGTACTTTACTATCTCCTTTCCTTTTTATACGCCCACATAGAAATGTGGACGTATATTGTTGTCGCCCCTGTCCGTCGGTCCGTCGGTCCGTCGGTCCGTCGGTCCGTCGGTCCGTCTGTCAACAATTGTTTGTGGACACTGTAGAGACTACAGTTTTTATTGGAATTTCTTGAAACTTGGTATACTTGTTTATAATCACTCAAGGAAGAACCCTATCGATTTTGGTATGATTTCGAAAAAAATTCCTGGAATTCTTGGACTTTGAATTTCAAATTGTTCTGTTTGTAAACAAAAGCTTGTGGACACTGTAGAGACTCCATTTCTTTATGAATCTTTTTGTAACTTGGTATATTTGTTTATTACCATCCAAGGAAGACCCCTATTGATTTTGATATGATTCTGAAAAAAATTCCTGGAATTCTGGAACTTGGAATTTCGAATGTACTGTTTCTCATCCGTCTGTCAACAATTGTTTGTGGACACTGTAGAGACTACAGTTTTTATTGGATCTTCTTGAAACTTGGTATACATGTTTATTACCATTCAACGAAGACCCCTATCGATTTTGGTATGATTCCGAAAAAAATTCCTGGAATTCTTGAACTTTGAATTTCAAATTCCGTCGGTCCGTTGGTCCGTCTGTCAACAATTGTTTGTGGACACTGTAGAGACTACAGTTTTTATTGGAATTTCTTGAAACTTGGTATACTTGTTTATAATCACTCAAGGAAAAACCCTATCGATTTTGGTATGATTTCGAAAAAAATTCCTGGAATTCTTGGACTTTGAATTTCAAATTGTTCTGTTTGTAAACAAAAGCTTGTGGACACTGTAGAGACTCCATTTTTTTATGAATCTTTTTGTAACTTGGTATATTTGTTTATAACCATTCAAGGAAGAACCCTATTGATTTTGATATGATTCTGAAAAAAATTCCTGGAATTCTGGGACTTGGAATTTCGAATTGTACTGTTTGTCATCCGTCTGTCAATAATTGTTTGTGGACACTGTGGAGACTACAGGTTTCATTGGATTTTCTTGAAACTTGGTATACATGTTTATTATCATTCAATGAAGACCCCTATTGATTTTGGTATGATTCCGAAAAAAATTCCTGGAATTCTTGGATTTGAATTTCAAATTGTTCTGTTTGTAAACAAAAGCTTGTGGACACTGTAGAGACTCCATTTCTTTATGAATCTTTTTGTAACTTAGTATATTTGTTTATTACCATCCAAGGAAGACCCCTATTGATTTTGATATGATTCTGAAAAAAATTCCTGGAATACATCCAAGGAAGACCCCTATTGATTTTGATATGATTCTGAAAAAAATTCCTGGAATTCTGGAACTTGGAATTTCGAATGTACTGTTTCTCATCCGTCTGTCAACAATTGTTTGTGGACACTGTAGAGACTACAGTTTTTATTGGATCTTCTGAATGCAATACAATATAGTTAACTTCCAAGTTCCTTGTAAATCAGGAACCAGCTGTAATTGGACTTTTACTTTTACAATCAAAGCTATCAGTGGGCGTATGTTACCTTGCCTGGCAAGCTATCTTAAATTTATTACAAGATCATATTCAGTAATTGAAGTAAGAAATATTTTTTAAAAGTTTATTATTAAATAAGTCGTGTTAATGTAAGTTCTTATTATCTAGAGATATATTTAGCTAATATTAGTGACACCATCAACAGAATTTTTATTTACACTGTTGTGATCTTATCAAGCATTGACCTTACGTCATTGGAAAATTTTCACAAATCTATTCAGTGTTAAAGTGATACTGAATCTTAGAATGACATAAACTTAAAGTTTTCAAGAATGGTCAATATGATTATATCAGTGAACTTACCTGGTGTCATAAAGTAACAGAATCCCTGTAAAATATGGAAAACTAACTAAACTAAGTTATTATTGAAAAATGCATTTTTATTGATAAGTTTTTATTTATTTATCAGATTATATAAGGATTCTGTTATGTTATTTATGGCAGTAGGTATATCTACTGATGAATAATTACTTTTATTGACTTAAGGGGGTTGACAACCTTATCGTTCGAAGTGTATTTCAATCAAGAAACGTATTAAGTTTATATCCATTCTATTTGGCATTAAAAGAAACACATCTAGTAAAAATTTTAGCTCAATCGCTTCAGTAGTTCGTCTGATATCCGTCCGTGAAGATAATCTATTTATAGAACAAAACGGGGTATTCCTCTATGTAGACGTACAAATTACGTTGTCAGTTGACATTTGTGATTACAACGTCATCGGCTAAATAAACATTCTCTACGTTTGCCGGTCAGTTATTGTTAATATCGGCACGCGAAGTAAGAGTTTGTGTATCGGGGGAATCCAGAAGTCACGTGATGTCCCATAAATCTTTACGTCACAGGTAAACATAGAAAATTTTATGATTGGTGGGTAGGGTGTTTTGACTTGTGCTAATCCATTGTTTTAGCACTCCAACTGTGTTGATATCGGTGCATATCGATGCCTAAAAGGTGCTTAAAGATTTCTACAGCATGAAAGACAATCTTTTAACAACATGGTCGTTATTTTAGTAAGGTTTACATGTGTTTGCAAAATGTTGAAAAAAAATGCCATTTTTCCAAAAGCATATCTCGCTTACAATTTATCCGATTTTTACAAACTTTGGCTTCAGCTAAAGCTTACGATGTCCTCTATAACTTTACGTTGGCTTTTTTTTATAAAATGAATAGTTTTTTAAAAATTCAATTTTTCGTAAATGCACTCGCAAAATTTTGATTTCTATCAATATCTTCAAAACAAAACAAAATTTTCCAAAAAGCCAACGTAATTTTGTAGAGATACATGAAGACTTGCGTTGTGCAAAATTTCAACCTTCTAAATTAAATAGCCTAGTAGATATGCTAATTTTAAGGGAATAATTGACGTTTTTTTCGTTCATCTTTCATACCCTATTTCTTAAAGTTGAAATGTCATAAAGAAATAAATTTTATATTTTTGGATAGCTGAAAGTCCCCTCTTTCCATTGATATTTAAATATTTCAGATAGGTGGAAAAGAAGTGGTTGAAATCGTCTATTTTTTGTACATAGGTTTAGGGTTGTCAACCCCCTTAAGTTTAATTTTTAGTTTTTATGTTCATTCTTAGACACAGTATTGCTTTAAATATGATATGCAGTTATTTAAGGTATAGAATATTAAACTAGGTCACCAGGTTAGATGGCTTTAAAGGTGTCAAACGTTCAAACAAAATCTCTCTATAATCCAATAAATCTATAAAACTAAATAATAATACACTAAACTAAGTTATGAAACATGCTTATAAAGAGATTCTATTTTTTAGTCATGACAAGTATGAAATTTTATGTCCATTCTATGAGGTATGAAATGAATGGAGTTTTACGTCCTACTCTTCCTCACCTAATTGGCTTATGAAAACAGAAAGGAGTGAAATTTTGCCAGGATAGCGACATTAACCTCCCTTTTTACAATTTCCAAACGACGAAGGATCTTTAACGTTCGCAACCTGTAGCACACATGTCTTCTCAGACTTATCCCTTTGACTGTTTATAATCAGTTATGCTAATGCAGATTTTGCCACATTGCACACTGATAAAACTGCAGATTGTTTCCCACTCCTTCTCTTTCTTCCATGATCAATGATAACTTCCCTACTTTTTGTGACTATATCTAGTTTCGCCCCATTTAATTTGGCCTTGAATAATCAAAAAACCAAACTTGATAAAATAAACTTTGATAACTTTGTTTACATTTCTGATCTGTTGTCTCATTTATTGGCCCTATGATGAAATCATAGATAAGGTCACAAGGTCAGTGTGTCACGGGAACAGATTTTGATAACAACCAACTCCACCTTAATAGATAGTAAACAATAATAAAACAGTGTTCATATTGAGGCTGATATCAATAGGGCCTGATTTTTGGAGTTTTTTAAGTTTCGTTAAATTTTACGATTTGGGAAGTATTGAAGATAAATTTGAATAAAGTTTTCAAATGAACCAATCAGATTGTGAGCAGCTTGTTTCTTCATCTGCAGACATCAAAGACAATGAATATCTGGATAATCATGTCTTTGATAAAACAGGTGAGGGAAGGCTGCAAAGTTGAGTAAAGTCGCGAAGTTGAGGAAGGCCGGGGAGTTGAGTAAGATGCCAAAGTTATGTTTATAAAAATTCCTTAGATCTATTAGGTTCAGAAATGAGTCGAATAATTAAATACTATAAAGACTTGACAAAGGTGCTTTTGTACATTGGTTGTAGTAGAGAATAGTGTTTTGACTCTAACTTTTTTATAGGCCCACAGATTTATTTGGGGTGTATAATGTAATCGCTTTAGCGGTCCGTCTGTCCGTTCACATTTGTTTGTGCTCACTCAACAGGCTACAATTCTTTACAGAATCTTATTCACTTTTGTGAGTCAGTGTCATGAAGATGACAGACTGAATGTATAACCCCATTTAATTTATTATTTTAGGAGAGAAGAATAAAACAGAGGTCCATTCCCCGGAAACGAATAATTTTGGTCTGTATACCAATCGACGGGCTGCTTTTAGATGTCTGAAACGAGAAGGTAAGACAAGCTTGTTATCAATATACTAATTAAATGCTAGTTTCAATAAGAAAGGAAAAAAGAAAAGATATTTTACGAAGATAACAACTTAAGATCCTTGTGAACCTTTCTACCTGCTGGTTCTTGGCGAAACCTCTTGACATTGATCTTTCCCGGATTATCTGTACCCATTCACAGATGGTTGGACTGGAATTATGAGTGAAGATGACTTATTCAAGGTCATCCGATTTTCACACACCGATCGAGAATAGAACTGACGTCAGACATTTTCAACATATCCAAGCAAATGACGTTAAGACCCAATGCTATAACCGCTGTGCTAAAGCATAGTATCTTGCCGCAAACATACAAAGTACACTTCTTCATTTATTAATTTTGTCATGTGATTAATTGTGTTTAATGCTAATGAGACCAAAGCCTATTAAGTTAATTTAACAACACTCTGGGCTTTTAATATCAGAAACGTGTCATTATCTTCGTTACTAATGGAATAAGATTAGCGTCATTTTCAATCCTGTAACCAAATGTCCCTGTCTAATCCTGCGAGGACTGATAAATTCATTTCTGGATTATATCTTCCACAAATCTGCTATTATGGAATTCCAGGAGGTCTTAACATCAGAAGAACTTCATTAACATTGAATTAGTTAAAGAAGGAATATGGTCGATTAGCTTTGATATAATATTAACAACAGGCCTATTGATTTGTTGATAAATAGTTCTCTATTTTGTCATTGATTTAAAGGGATATAAGGGTTAGAAAAAAAAATAATGGTCTTTTGATGAAAATCATTGAATTTCTCTTTATTTTCTTACAATTTTATTAATTTTATTATGGAAAACTCTTTAAAGATGTAAGATTAATATTGTAAGAATGGCAAATTTACATAGACGAATATAATAACAGTTGCCTGCCCTTGTAATGGAGGTAATTAATCAAACATAGTTCCTACATAGTTCAAGAATAGTTCAAGCTAAAACATAACTACTATGAAATGGTCTTGGATTATCTTAAAAATAAACTCCACTAAAACTAAGTAAATTTTATTCTGGCATCAATGTTTGAATGTTTAAAGATTGATAGATGTTTGGCGCTAGAAGTAGTACAGCTGTTAATTATTCTATAGAATACGTGGCCTTGAAGAGTTGTGATGGAATTTCAGTGAGTTTGGCGTCAGATAGAATCTATAAAATTCTTAACTCAACTACTATACAATTATCCTGACCTTGTTGATAAATAGTGAACCATTTTAAAAGATAATTTGAAAAAAAATGGTCTTTGACATTTTATGGGAGAGAAATTTGTAGATAAAGATTTTTAAATGTAAAAGAAGAAACATTTCCTCTATAATAATAATATTGTTCTTGTTACTATATATATAGCATGACCTGACCTCATTATCTATCTGACCTTATTTAACCTTTATTATTTACATATTATTTGTGAATTGTGACCTGATTAGAAGGTGTTATTATATATTATGAAGACAGTGAGTGACCTGGCCCTGACTGTGGTTGTATTCACAGTACAGTAGTGAGAATATTAAAATAGTGGTAAATAACAATAACATTAGGAATATAAGGGGAAGTAGAGTACTATACAGTAGATTATGATCAATACTGACCTAGTATATAGAATACTGTTATATATATATCACAATGTTAAGATTATCTATATAAGGTAAGGATTATAGTTATTAGATTAAGGGGTAGGGTTATATTGAGAGGTGGGGGGAAGGATGTCAAGGGGGAGTTTAGTAAAAATTGTAGGTCACAAAAATTCTGAATTTTAAAACTTCATATTTCTATTGAGCCACAGACATTCTAATACCATTTATTTAATGAATACATACAATTCAAAAAAATATATTTTAATGAAATGAGAAAAATATTCAACGAAATGCTCAATATCTATATAGTCAAGTCAGTTTTTATTTTGAGGTGATGCTGTCAAGATTTTTAATATGATAGGGGTCGCTATAAATGTTATATATTTGAGGTTACATGTAAATTTATCTGACGTGTTGTGTATATCTAACGGTTATTATTATATTGTCGTATTGCCTGATAATATATCTCTTTAATGTCTGTGGGTTGATTATTACCTTACATTTCTTTGGTGGTATATATATACAGTATTATCTCACACATCTGAATATTTTGACATTCTGTTTATTCCTAATTCTGACACAAATCAGTGGTCCTGACAATCAAAAGTATGTGTATATCCTAGTCATCTTAATTACTTATTGCCAATCAGATAATCATTTAGTGTATTAATAATCGGGATTAAATCACACAAATAATGCTGATAAATCACTGCCAATGACACAATACATTTATATTGTAGATCAATATAGAAATACCACTGTTAAAATAGTACTGAATAGATCTATTGTAGAGCAATATAGAAATACCACTGTTAAAATAGTACTGAATAGATCTATTGTAGAGCAATATAGAAATACCACTGTTAAAATAGTACTGAATAGATCTATTGTAGAGCAATATAGAAATACCACTGTTAAAATAGTACTGAATAGATCTGTTGTAGAGCAATATAGACATACCACTGTTAAAATAGTACTGAATTGATCTATTGTAGAGCAATATAGAAATACCACTGTTAAATTAGAGCTCAATACATTAATTGTAGAGCAATATAGAAATACCACTGTTAAATTAGTGCTCAATACATCAATGTAGAGTGATATAGAAATATCACTGTTAAAATAGTACTGAATAGATCAATTGTAGAGCAATATAGAAATACCACTGTTAAAATAGTACTGAAAATATCAATTGTAGAGCAATATAAAAATACCACTGTTAAAATAGTACCGAATAGATCAATTGTAGAGCAATATAGAAATACCACTGTTGAAATTGTACTGAGTAGAGCAATATAGAAATACCACTGTTGAAATTGTACTGAGTAGATCAATTGTAGAGCAATATAAATATATCACTGTTAAAATAGTACTGAATAGATCAATTGTAGAGCTTTATAGAAATATCATTGTTAAAATAGTACTGAGTAGATCAATTGTAGAGCTATATAGAATATCACTGTTAAAATAGTACTCAATACATCAATTGTAGAGCTATATAAAAATACCACAGTTAAAATAGTACTCAATACATCAATTGTAGAGCAATATAAAAATACCACTGGTAAAATAGTACTGAGTAGATCAATTGTAGAGTGATATAAAAATACCACTGGTAAAATAGTACTGAGTAGATCAATTGTAGAGCAATATAAAAATACCACTGGTAAAATAGTACTGAGTAGATCAATTGTAGAGCAATATAGAAATACCACTGTTAAAATAGTACCATACTCAATACATCAATTGTTGATCTATATAGAAATACCACTGTTAAAATAGTACCATACTCAATACATCAATTGTTGATCTATATAGAAATACCACTGTTAAAATAGTACTGAATAGATCAATTGTAGAGTGATATAGAAATACCATTATTAAAATAGTACTGAATACATCAATTGTTGAGCTTTATAGAAATACCACTGTTAAAATAGTACTGAGTAGATCAATTGTAGAGCAATATAAAAATACCACTGTTAAAATAGTACTGAGTAGATCAATTGTAGAGTGATATAAAAATACCACTGTTAAAATAGTACCATACTCAATACATCATTTGTTGATCTATATAGAAATACCACTGTTAAAATAGTACTCAATACATCAATTGTTGAGCTATATAGAAATACCACTGATAAAATAGTACTGAATAAATCAATTGAAGAGCAATATAGAAATACCATTGTTAAAATAGTACTGAATAGATCAATTGTAGAGCAATATAGAAATATCACTGGTAAAATAGTACTGAGTAGATCAATTGTAGAGCAATATAGAAATACCACTGTTAAAATAGTACCATACTCAATACATCAATTGTTGATCTATATAGAAATACCACTGTTAAAATAGTACTCAATACATCAATTGTTGAGCTATATAGAAATACCACTGATAAAATAGTACTGAATAGATTAATTGTAGAGCAATATAGAAATACCACTGTTAAAATAGTACTGAATAGATCAATTGTAGAGTGATATAGAAATACCATTATTAAAATAGTACTGAATACATCAATTGTTGAGCTTTATAGAAATACCACTGTTAAAATAGTACTGAATAGATCAATTGTAGAGCAATATAAAAATACCACTGTTAAAATAGTACTCAATACATCAATTGTAGAGTGATATAGAAATACCATTATTAAAATAGTACTGAATAAATCATTTGTAGAGTGATATAGAAATACCATTATTAAAATAGTACTGAATAGATCAATTGTAGAGCAATATAGAAATATCACTGATAAAATAGTACTGAATAAATCAATTGAAGAGCAATATAGAAATACCATTGTTAAAATAGTACTGAATAGATCAATTGTAGAGTGATATAGAAATACCAATATGAAAATAGTACTGAATACATCAATTGTAGAGTGATATAAAAATACCATTATTAATATAGTACTGAATACATCAATTGTAGAGTGATATAAAAATACCATTATTAAAATAGTACTGAGTAGATCAATTGTAGAGTGATATAAAAATACCACTCAGGCCCGTAAATCCAATCTCGCAGCATTATTTAAACGAATTTTGTAGTGTGGTTTTTCTACACCAATAGTCAGGTCATACAAACGACGAAGGAATGTTCTGCCAGGAACGACCACTAATGTTGCGAAATTAAGGAGACCGAGAACAGATTGCAATTCACGCAAAGTTACTTTCTTCCGATTGTGAATATCATGCAGAGCCTTGTTTATTTTAGCAAGTTTCTCATGAGGTAAGCGTATTTCCATCGCAATTGAATCAATTTCAATGCCATAAATTGTCAAAGTGGTACAAGGCAAAATAGTTTTAGAAGCCTTAATTGGAATACCAAGATAAATACTTAACTCCAAAAAGGAATTTAATGAATTCAGACACTGGGAAGATTCAGCAGGCCCCGCAAAGAAAAAGTCATCAATCATATGGCTAAGAGATGCATGAAATTTTGTTTCCATTATCCAATGTAGGGCCGAACTGAATCTTTCAAAAGTCTGACAACTCATACTTAAGCCCATGGGAAGGCACATATCAGCAAAGTAAAAAAGTTGGTTATCAATAGAAACAGAAAACCCCAATAACTCATAATCATCAGGATGAATTGGGAGTAACCTGTACGCATCCTGGATATCAGCTTTTGCCATCAAAGCACCCTTTCCCATAGACTTAACAATACACACTACATCATCAATAGAATCGTAATGGACATTTGTGAACTCCTCGGGAATATTAGCATTAATCGAATCATAAGGAGGAAAGGAAAGATCATGAATTAACCGAAAGCTTCCTTTCTCCTGTTTAGGAATAACACCCAAGGGTGAACAACGTAAATTTGCAAACGGTGGAACAACAAAAGGACCCATAACACGACCATGAGAGAGTTCGTTGTTAACTTTTTGAATCAACATATCTAAATTTTGAGAACAAGACTCGTGATTTTTTGAGACAGAAAATGTGCGAACACCATTATAGGGAATGTGAAACCCGCGGGGAAAAACCCTCAAATAAATACTGTGATTCCTGTGGATCATACCCCACTAAACATTGACTAAGTTTACTTGGATTTATTGGTGTTGGTACTTGATTTGTTGGGCAAACCGGTGCGACGAAATGAATACCGTGAAGCCACTGTTTGGGCTGGAGGAGGAATTTGCTGCCCTGTCTGCAAAGCATTATCAAGAGGGGGTGGAATCGCAGTCGCAGTCTGACTAGCCGACGTACGAGAGCGACGAGCATAGAAATTCAATACAGAGTGATTAAATCCGCAACGAGTGCACTCATGCAAAAATCTACAATTTGGCCAACTACAGCCTTGTGGCGAATTGAATTCAAAACAAGTTCGATTACGAGGTTGTGGTCGATTAAAACGATTTCCCGAAGAGTTCTGAGTTTTAGTTATAAGTGAACTTTTTGAACCATGGATGGTGGCTGCTTGGAGCCACAACTCAGGGTGAATATGGTTCCAAGGCAAAAGCTTGGATTGACGCAAAGAACGAAATTGCGAATCATAAAAATGAAACGCATTATTGCCATAATTTTGAGCCATATCTGCAACGATGGATGAGTAAGCCAAAAGGTGTGAAATTTCAAGAGGATACTTTTGGACGTAGATATCCATAAAAATATCAAAGGCCTTGCGCCAAACTGTATAAGATAACTGTTTAGATTTTTGTGGGGTAGATGAAAGCTTGATGATTGAATCATCCTTATCGATGACGTCAATGGAGAGGTTGCTTTT
This sequence comes from Nipponacmea schrenckii, assembly GCA_030562195.1. Classification (NCBI taxonomy): domain Eukaryota; kingdom Metazoa; phylum Mollusca; class Gastropoda; family Lottiidae; genus Nipponacmea; species Nipponacmea schrenckii. Next base: position 24,867,468 of record CM060202.1, on the reverse strand, counting down.
GGCAGTACCCTGTAGCAGTGTGCAAAATTCCAGAAAACGATGAGACCAAATGTCTTGCTTCAACTTATCAGACACATGTAGAGAAATATGGATCCCGTCATTTAAATTAACACTGGAAGCTGAGAAAGGAGTACCTGCTAATGGAAACAGTTGAGCAGTATCAAATGCTAAAACACTGGTTGTAGCCGTAGTTGGCACAGCATTGCTGGAAATGGAAGCCGTTGTTGTACCGGTAGCAGTTGTTGGCACAGCATTGCTTGAAATGAACGCAGCTGGGCTGGAAATGGAAGCAGTTGTAGTAGAAAACCCTGGAATGTTAGTGCTTGGAGAAGGAGCTGAAGCACTGGAAAGTAAAGAAGCATCTAACGAACTGGAATATGGACCAGCAACAGTTGAGGTAACATCCAGTGCAGACAACACTAAACGCCTTTTGATTAATTTATCTATCAGGATATTAGTCAGTCGGTCTTCTGCTGTAGTTGGAAGAAGGCCAACATCTTCTTCCACAGCATCCTTTTGTAAAGAATCATGTGTCCTCTTCGGCATACTAAAATAAAAGTAGGATCGTGAAAGAAAGTGACAAAGCAACTGAACTAAATATTGCACTTAAAACAATGCAGGCTCCACACATAAAGGAGGACCGGCAAGTGACTAACAAGGCACAGAAATTAAGGAATGGCTCACAACCAGAGTAAGCACCACAATTAAAAATCCCAAATATAGGATGCACAAGTGGATTCAACCTTGACAAATTTAAGAATAATCTTCAGTGATAAAAGATAAGAACAAGGTTACAACCTGTGTAAGCACCATAAAGATATAAACAAGCTAACAACCTGTGTAAGCACCATAAAGATAAAAACAAGGTTACAACCTGTGTAAGCACCATAAAGATATAAACAAGCTACAACCGGTGTAAGCACCATAAAGATATAAAACTTCTTACAACCCGTGTAAGCACCACACACTAGAAAGGTACCAAAACATGGCACACAAGGAATTATTGCATGTCACAAAAACAAGGACAAGCAAGATGCTAAAACCGATTAAAGCACGAGCTCCGACCACGTGTGGAGAACAGAAACGAGTAGGCCTAATGTGATGTGAAGAGACAACAATTGTCAACGGTTGGGAAGCATCTTGCCCAACAGAAAATATACGTACCTAACGTTTACAATATTAGCGCAAATTCTCAAATATCAACCAATGTATGTACATCTAAATATCAACCAATGTGAGTAACAAACAACGAATCTACGTAACCTCAACGTTTTTACAGAGTGAAAAAATATTTGTAACAGGAACCAAAAACATTACGCATGCGCGACCAGCCTGTTCGTACAAACCAAGATTATTCGGCCTTAACAAAATACCAATTTAGATGGCGCAAAACGGCATCTCGAACTGACTTCAAAAACAAAGGATAACCGACGGCATCCGACAAATGGATTCCATCCGAACTATAAGGGTCCTTCACGGGATTGAACAAACCTGCCCGATGCTTCCAGAAGTTCACAGACGATTTATTATCACACTCGGTCGCGAGTAACAAATTGGTTTCAACTATCTTTGAGTTATAACCGGCAAAAGGTTCCACTTTTCGGGGCAGAAGTTGAGAAATTATGATAACTTTTGGGTTACAACGATAAAAAATAGCGTCTGAATATAAAAATAACTCCCGAACAAAATCCTGAGGGGTACAGTTTACGTCTGCTAAATCATTCGATCCTAAATGCAGATACACCACGTCGACAGCAGCAAACTTGTCAAATGACCTAGATATCCGATCATGTGGATCGGAAATAAGGCGCAAACCACCATACCCATGAAGTTTAACCGAACACAATTTAGAATCAAGACCCAAGTTTGGACTATTAACTGTTTCCAGAAAACTTCCCAGTCTTTTTATATAAGACGTACCAAATATGAAAACACGAACGGGTTCACGAACTGGCACCGAAGTCATAGACCAGTAAGGGTGTGCACTGTACAAACATGATTCGGCCATTGTATCGTGAAAGACACAAACTAGCCTACACAATTCCAACCAAAAACACGTATGAGACCACAAATTAAAACTCGTGAAGCGGATAAAAACAAACCCGATACCGTACACCGTCACAACAAGGCGAAACAAAGGAAGACAACAGGCAACACGATTAGAATAAACCTAATTCCAAAAGTATGGACGTAGGTAAGTGTACGGCTGACTGTGAACTTCTGGAATGACACACCACGTGATATTCCAGCCAGTCAGCGCCACAAAAGTCATTATCTGCAATAATGTTTATTTTACAAGGTAAGGATTTTTGAATTTTAAAATTGACATTGTGGGGTATTCTTTAAAGGTTTAAATTAAAAAAAAACTCTTAATAATCTGAACTATAACATTAATCTGACATCTAACACAACCTATTCAAGATACATTTGTAGCAGGTAATAAACTTTTCTTATGAGGGAGTAAATATTAATAATAAGTAACTGTCATAATGAAAAGTGGTATCAGGTGTCTAGAAGAGTAAGTATTTCATAATGAAAAGTGATATCAGGTGTCTAGAAGAGTAAGTATATCATAATGAAAAGTGGTACCATGTGTCTAGAAGAGTAAGTATTTAATAATGAAAAGTGATATCAGGTGTCTAGAAGAGTAAGTATTTCATAATGAAATGTGGTATCATGTGTCTAGAAGTGTAAGTATATCATAATGAAAAGTGGTACCATGTGTCTAGAAGAGTAAGTATTTAATAATGAAAAGTGATATCAGGTGTCTAGAAGAGTAAGTATTTCATAATGAAATGTGGTATCATGTGTCTAGAAGTGTAAGTATATCATAATGAAAAGTGGTACCATGTGTCTAGAAGAGTAAGTATTTAATAATGAAAAGTGGTACCAGGTGTCTAGAAGAGTAAGTATTTTATAATGAAAAGTGGTATCAGGTGTCTAGAAGAGTAAGTATTTAATAATGAAAAGTGGTACCAGGTGTCTAGAAGAATAAGTATTTAATAATGAAAAGTGGTATCAGGTGTCTAGAAGAGTAAGTATTTTATAATGAAAAGTGGTACCAGGTGTCTAGAAGAGTAAGTATTTTATAATGAAAAGTGGTATCAGGTGTCTAGATTTAC
>CM060202.1:24848573-24863846 GCA_030562195.1 Nipponacmea schrenckii | reverse complement strand
TTTTTTTTAGCGTGAATCTTATCACATTCAAAATGTATATTCACGGTACAAATTTGAAGTTTGTACATTTAATTGATCACGAGATATACACACATACATTTCAAACAAACGTAAATACAGCAAAATGTACTGTTATGTTCAAAAATCAAAAACTTCAATTTTTATTTTACAAACTTTTGTTATATATCATTGGAAAGAGGACAAAAATCGCATTTAGAATCTGGAAAAAATAACCCTCTAAATTTATTAGGTCACGCTCTAGAGCTACCCAAAGTTGCGAATTTTGCTGTTTTCGCGCAGCTATAAAACCGGAAGTAGACGTCGGAGGTCAAAGGTCAAAGTATCAACTGATAGCCAAGGTCAATGACCTTTGACCTACTAAAGGTCACGGTCACCAAAGGTCAAGGTCACGAGAAATAAGCCCCCAAACTTCGAAAAAATTCAACCGGATGTTGCAAAAATGCAAAAGCGAAATTCAAAAATCGACTCCCAATGTTTTTTTCGCAATCGACTGAGGATTCCAGAAATGTAATTATCGCAGAAATTAGACATAACCCTGAGGCCCCATTTTTACTTTTACAAAAAAGTAACATTTCAAGATGGCGGCCAAAGTTTCACTTCCGGTTCGGATTTTTTCTTCTTCATTTTTTTGTCTTCTAATTTAATTAAGATTGACATAAATTTTGTTGCGATACATCAATTACAGCACAAGTAGGTCAACCGGAAGTTTAAACCCTTTTTACGTTGAAACCGGAAATGAAGCCAAAATTTTGACTCTGCCAATGTTTTTATATTCGTGAAACTTGAAGGCACCCAAATTTTCAGATCAATCGGTCTTAAAATAGCAAAGTTGCAAAAATGTGCAAAATACGGCAAAAAAATATGTGCTACGAATTTTCGAAATATGAAATTCTTCAACTGCTATCTTGTTGGAAATTATTTCACGTTTCCAAAAATGCAAACCCGAAGAAAATCGATTGAAAATTGCGACTTCTAGAGCCACTGACCGACTTTTTAGGTATGTTGCAATGCAGCACTTCCGGTTTTGCAAAAATGTTCAAATGTCCATTCATTAGAAACGTCGCCACTACAGAAGGTCTGGAGATGTTGTGAAATTGCTGCAACTATTGCAGCCTAGGCTGTGTGAGGTGTGTAAATTTCGAAAAAAAAAAAAACTAGAGCCACACGTGGCACAGAGTGGGACTTTGCTAACGTCGCAAATTGCAACAAACAGACAGAAACATCTGATTTTCTGGGATAAACTGGCCAAAGCAATAAGGTATCTGTGTGCAAGGTAATTTTTAAAAAAAACTTATTTCCTACAAACGTAATACGCTGACCCATATATATGGAAAACTGAAAATTTACCCGGATGTGCCACGCCCATCTAATTCTTTTCAGCGTGAATCTAATCACATTCAAAATGTATATTCACAGTACAAATTTGAAGTTTGTCCATCCAATAGATCACGAGATATACACACATACATTTAAAAAAAACGTAAATACGGCAAAATGTACTTTAATTTTCAAAAATCAAAAATTTCAATTTTAATTTTAAAAACTTTTTTTATACATCGCTAGAAAGAGGACAAAAAGCACCTTAAGAATCTGAAAAAATTAACCCTCTAAATTAATTAGGTCACACTCTAGAGCAGTCCAAAGTTGCGAATTTTGCTGTTTTCGGGCAGCTATAAAACCGGAAGTTGACGTCAGAGGTCAAAGGTCAAAGTATCAACTGATAGCCAAGGTCAATGACCTTTGACCTACCAAAGGTCAAAGTCACCAAAGGTCAAGGTCACGAGAAATAAGCCTCCAAACTTTGAAAAAATTCAACCGGATGTTGCAAAAATGCAAAAGCAAAATTCAAAAATCGGCTCCCACAGTTTTTTTCGTAATCGACTGAAGCTACAAGAAATGTAAACATCACGGAAATTAGACATAACCCTGAGGCCCCATTTTGAGTTTTACTAAAAAGTGATATTTCAAGATGGCGGCCAAAGTTTCACTTCCGGTTCGGATTTTTTCTTCTTCGTTTTTTTCTTTTCTAATTTAATTAAGATTGACATAAATTTTGTTGCGATACATCAATTACAGCACAAGTAGGTCAACCGGAAGTTTAAACCCGTTTTACGTTAAAACCGGAAATGAAGCAAAAATTTTGACTCTGCCAATGTTTTTAGATTCATGACACTTGAAGGCACCCAAATTTTCAGAGCAATCGGTCTTAAAATAGCAAAGTTGCAAAAAAGTGCAAAATACGGCAAAAAAATGTGTGCTATGAATTTTCGAATTTCGAATTTTTTCAACTTCTATCTTGTTGGAAACTAGTTCAAGTTTATAAAAATGCAAACCCGAAGAAAATCGATCAAAAATTGCGACATCTAGAGCCATTTTGCTACTTTTTAGGTTTTTTGCAATGTGCAAATATCAGCTGTGCAAAAATGTTCCAATTTATATTTATTAGAAACGTTGCCACTACAGAAGGTCTGGAGAAGTTGTGAAATTGCTGCAACTGCTGCAGCCTAGGCTGTGTGAGGTGTGTAAATTTCGAAAAAAAAAAAAAAAAAAAAAAAAAAAAAAAAAGACATTTCGAAAACAAACTGGGACTTTGCGGTAGCAAAGTCCCACAGCCACACGTGGCACAGAGTGGGACTTTGCTAACGTTGCAAAATTGCAACAAACAGCCCGAAACATTTGATTTTCTGGAAGAATCTGGCCAAAGCAACGAGGTATCTGTGTGCAAAGTACTTTTTTGAAAAACGTTTTTTCCTACAGATGTAAAGCGCTGACCGATATAAGTGAAGAATTGGAAGTTTACCCGGATATGCCACGCCCATCTCATTTATTTTGGCGTAAATCTTATCACATTTGAAATGTATATTCGCGGTACAAATTTGAAGCTTGTACAGCTAATAGATCACGAGATATACACAAATACATTTCAAAAAAACAAAATGTACTTTAATTTTAAAAGTGCAAAAATTAAATTTTCATTTTAAAAATTTTTGTTATACATCGCTGGAAAGTGGACAAAAAGCGCCTTAAGAATCTGAAAAAAATAACCCTCTAAATTAATTAGGTCACGCTCTAGAGCAGTCCAAAGTTGTATATTTTGCTGTTTTCGGGCAGATATAAAACCGGAAGTAGACGTCGAAGATAAAATGTCAATTTGTCAACTGAAAGCCAAAGTCCGTGACCTATGACCTTGTAAAGTATCTCCTTTATTGAAGAGTTCTACTTTTAGTGTGCCTGGAACGGTTCCGAGAACGGTTTTCACTGGACAACGTAAACCTCCAGTAATAATATATGTATGATAGTATAAAGCAATAGTAATTATAAACGGAAACTTTAAGTTTCGTTTTACAGGTCTTGATAAAAGCAGTTTGGCATGATGCGGCAAGTTAAACAAATCCACCGTCATAACCTTAGTTCACAAATATAAAAAAACAAAGGCATTTGTCGCAAATTGAAATGTAAACCTAAATTAACTAAATTATGCAATATAAACACTAAATGACAACCTACACTCCAGCAATAACATAGTATAAAGCAATAGTAATCTAAAATAATCATTAATTGCTCTTAATTAGAACACAAATTTACAAAATTCCAGCGAACTATGTGTCATCAAAAACGGATGCCTTTGGGCTGTGACAAACTAATAGAATTCTTTTGATGTCTAGATCAAAGAATGCACTTGGAAACTTTGTTCATATTCACCAATTGATAATACACAGTCAGTTAATGACCAGTTGATATTACTCAATGAAAACTTCAACTGTTCAAATAAGCCAACATGTAATATAAACTATCAAGCTATCGAATTTCGCATGGCTGTTTAACTGGGTCTATTCATTGGAGTTGAAAACGAAAACACTGATGGATATCCCCGGATATTAGCCCACTGCTATTCAGCGTGAATCTAATCACATTCAAAATGTATATTCACAGTACAAATTTGAAGTTTGTACATCCAATAGATCACGAGATATACACACATACATTTCAAAAAAACGTAAATACGGCAAAATGTACTTTTATTATCAAAAATCAAAAATTTCAATTTTCATTTTAAAAACTTTTGTTATACATCGCTGCAAAGAGGACAAAAAGCACCTTAAGAATCTAAAAAAATTAACCCTCTAAATTAATTAGGTCACACTCTAGAGCAGTCCAAAGTTGCGAATTTTGCTGTTTTCAGGCAGCTATAAAACCGGAAGTTGATGTCTGAGTTCAAAGGTCAAAGTGTCAACTAATAGCCAAGGTCAATGACCTTTGACCTACTAAAGGTCAAAGTCATCAAAGGTCAAGGTCACGAGAAATAAGCCCCCAAACTTCGAAAAAATTCAACCGGATGTTGCAAAATTGCAAAAGCAAAATTCAAAAATCGGCTCCCACAGTTTTTTTCGTAATCGACTAAAGCTACAAAAAATGTAAACATCGCGGAAATTAGACATAACCCTGAGGCCCCATTTTGAGTTTTACAAAAAAGTGACATTTCAAGATGGCGGCCAAAGTTTCACTTCCGGTCCGGATTTTTTCTTCTTCATTTTTTTGTCTTCTAATTTAATTAAGATTGACATAAATTTTGTTGCGATACATCAATTACAGCACAAGTAGGTCAACCGGAAGTTTAAACCCTTTTTACGTTGAAACCGGAAATGAAGCAAAAATTTTGACTCTGCCAATGTTTTTAAATTCATGACACTTGAAGGCACCCAAATTTTCAGATCAATCGGTCTTAAAATAGCAAAGTTGCAAAAATGTGCAAAATACGGCAAAAAAATGTGTGCTACGAATTTTCGAATTTCGAAATTTTTCAACTGCTATCTTGTTGGAAATTATTTCAAGTTTCTAAAAATGCAAACCCGAAGAAAATCGATCAATAATTGCGACTTCTAGAGCCACTGACCGACTTTTTAGGCATGTTGCAACGCAGCACTTATGGTATTGCAAAAATGTTCCAATTTATATTTAATAGAAACGTCGCCACAACAGAAGGTTTAGAGAAGTTGTGAAATTGCTGCAACTATTGCAGCCTAGGCTGTGTGAGGTGTGTAAATTTCGAAAAAAAAAAAAAAAAAAAAAAAAAAAAAAAAAGACAAACCGAAAACAAACTGGGACTTTGCGGTAGCAAAGTCCCACAAAAAGACAAACCGAAAACAAACTGGGACTTTGCGGTAGCAAAGTCCCACAACTAGAGCCACACGTGGCACACAGTGGGACTTTGCTAACGTCACAAATTGCAACAAACAGACAGAAACATCTGATTTTCTGGGATAAACTGGCCAAAGCAATCAGGTATCTGTGTGCAAGGTAATTTTTAAAAAAAACTTATTTCCTACAAACGTAATACGCTGACCCATATATATGGAAAACTGAAAATTTACCCGGATGTGCCACGCCCATCTAATTCTATTCAGCGTGAATCTAATCACATTCAAAATGTATATTCACAGTACAAATTTGAAGTTTGTCCATCCAATAGATCACGAGATATACACACATACATTTAAAAAAAACGTAAATACGGCAAAATGTACTTTTATTTTCAAAAATCAAAAATTTCAATTTTCATTTAAAAAACTTTTTTTATACATCGCTAGAAAGAGAACAAAAAGCACCTTAAGAATCTAAAAAAATTAACCCTCTAAATTAATTAGGTCACACTCTAGAGCAGTCCAAAGTTGCGAATTTGGCTGTTTTCAGACAGCTATAAAACCGGAAGTTGATGTCTGAGGTCAAAGGTCAAAGTGTCAACTAATAGCCAAGGTCAATGACCTTTGACCTACTAAAGGTCAAAGTCACCAAAGGTCAAGGTCACGAGAAATAAGCCCCCAAACTTCGAAAAAATTCAACCGGATGTTGCAAAAATGCAAAAGCAAAATTCAAAAATCGGCTCCCACAGTTTTTTTCGTAATCGACTAAAGCTACAAGAAATGTAAACATCGCGGAAATTAGACATTACCCTGAGGCCCCATTTTGAGTTTTACAAAAAAGTGACATTTCAAGATGGCGGCCAAAGTTTCACTTCCGGTCCGGATTTTTTCTTCTTCATTTTTTTGTCTTCTAATTTAATTAAGATTGACATAAATTTTGTTGCGATACATCAATTACAGCACAAGTAGGTCAACCGGAAGTTTAAACCCTTTTTACGTTGAAACCGGAAATGAAGCAAAAATTTTGACTCTGCCAATGTTTTTAAATTCATGACACTTGAAGGCACCCAAATTTTCAGATCAATCGGTCTTAAAATAGCAAAGTTGCAAAAATGTGCAAAATACGGCAAAAAAATGTGTGCTACGAATTTTCGAATTTCGAAATTTTTCAACTGCTATCTTGTTGGAAATTATTTCAAGTTTCTAAAAATGCAAACCCGAAGAAAATCGATCAATAATTGCGACTTCTAGAGCCACTGACCGACTTTTTAGGCATGTTGCAACGCAGCACTTATGGTTTTGCAAAAATGTTCCAATTTATATTTAATAGAAACGTCGCCACAACAGAAGGTATAGAGAAGTTGTGAAATTGCTGCAACTATTGCAGCCTAGGCTGTGTGAGGTGTGTAAATTTCGAAAAAAAAAAAAAAAAAAAAAAAAACTAGAGCCACACGTGGCACAGAGTGGGACTTTGCTAACGTCGCAAATTGCAACAAACAGACAGAAACATCTGATTTTCTGGGTTAAACTGGCCAAAGCAATAAGGTATCTGTGTGCAAGGTAATTTTAAAAAAAAACTTATTTCCTACAAACGTAATACGCTGACCCATATATATGGAAAACTGAAAATTTACCCGGATGTGCCACGCCCATCTAATTCTTTTCAGCGTGAATCTAATCACATTCAAAATGTATATTCACAGTAAAAATTTGAAGTTTGTACATCCAATAGATCACGAGATATACACACATGCATTTCAAAAAAACGTAAATACGGCAAAATGTACTTTTATTTTCAAAAATCAAAAATTTCAATTTTCATTTTAAAAACTTTTGTTATAAATCGTTGGAAAGAGGACAAAAAACAATCTAAGAATCTAAAAAAATTAACACTCTAAATTAATTAGGTCACGCTCTAGAGCAGTCCAAAGTTGCGAATTTTGCTGTTTTCGGGCAGCTATAAAACCGGAAGTTGACGTCAGAGGTCAAAGGTCAAAGTATCAACTGATAGCCAAGGTCAATGACCTTTGACCTACCAAAGGTCAAAGTCACCAAAGGTCAAGGTCACGAGAAATAAGCCCCCAAACTTTGAAAAAAATCAACCGGATGTTGCAAAAATGCAAAAGCAAAATGCAAAAATCGGCTCCCACAGTTTTTTTCGTAATCGACTGAAGCTACAAGAAATGTAAACATCGCGGAAATTAGACATAACCCTGAGGCCCCATTTTGAGTTTTACAAAAAAGTGACATTTCAAGATGGCGGCCAAAGTTTCACTTCCGGTTCGGATTTTTTCTTCTTCGTTTTTTTGTTTTCTAAATTAATTAAGATTGACATAAATTTTGTTGCGATACATCAATTACAGCACAAGTAGGTCAACCGGAAGTTTAAACTCGTTTTACGTTGAAACCGGAAATGAAGCAAAAATTTTGACTCTGCCAATGTTTTTAAATTCATGACACTTGAAGGCACCCAAATTTTCAGATCAATCGGTCTTAAAATAGCAAAGTTGCAAAAAAGTGCAAAATACGGCAAAAAAATGTGTGCTACGAATTTTCGAATTTCGAATTTTTTCAACTGCTATCTTGTTGGAAACTAGTTCAAGTTTTTAAAAATGCAAACCCGAAGAAAATCGATCAAAAATTGCGACATCTAGAGCCATTTTGCTACTTTTTAGGTTTTTTGCAATGTGCAAATATCAGCTGTGCAAAAATGTTCCAATTTTAATTCATTAGAAACGTTGCCACTACAGAAGGTCTGGAGAAGTTGTGAAATTGCTGCAACTGCTGCAGCCTAGGCTGTGTGAGGTGTGTAAATTTCGAAAAAAAAAAAAAAAAAAAAAAAAAAAACTAGAGCCACTTGTGGCACAGAGTGGGACTTTGCTAACGTCGCAAATTGCAACAAACAGACAGAAACATCTGATTTTCTGGGATAAACTGGCCAAAGCAATAAGGTATCTGTGTGCAAGGTAATTTTTTAAAAAAATTTTATTTCCTACAAACGTAATACGCTGACCCATATATATGGAAAACTGAAAATTTACCCGGATGTGCCACGCCCATCTAATTCTTTTCAGCGTGTATCTAATCACATTCAAAATGTATATTCACAGTACAAATTTGAAGTTTGTACATCCAATAGATCACGAGATATACACACATACATTTCAAAAAAACGTAAATACGGCAAAATGTACTTTTATTTTAAAAATCAAAAAATTCAATTTTCATTTTAAAAACTTTTTTTATACATCGCTGGAAAGAGGACAAAAAGCACCTTAAGAATCTAAAAAAATTAACCCTCTAAATTAATTAGGTCACACTCTAGAGCAGTCCAAAGTTGCGAATTTTGCTGTTTTCAGGCAGCTATAAAACCGGAAGTTGATGTTTGAGGTCAAAGGTCAAAGTGTCAACTAATAGCCAAGGTCAATGACCTTTGACCTACTAAAGGTCAAAGTCACCAAAGGTCAAGGTCACGAGAAATAAGCCCCCAAACTTCGAAAAAATTCAACCGGATGTTGCAAAATTGCAAAAGCGAAATTCAAAAATCGGTTCCCACAGTTTTTTTCGTAATCGACTAAAGCTACAAGAAATGTAAACATCGCGGAAATTAGACATTACCCTGAGGCCCCATTTTGAGTTTTACAAAAAAGTGACATTTCAAGATGGCGGCCAAAGTTTCACTTCCGGTCCGGATTTTTTCTTCTTCATTTTTTTGCCTTCTAATTTAATTAAGATTGACATAAATTTTTTTGCGATACATCAATTACAGCAAAAGTAGGTCAACCGGAAGTTTAAACCCTTTTTACGTTGAAACCGGAAATGAAGCAAAAATTTTGACTCTGCCAATGTTTTTAAATTCATGACACTTGAAGGCACCCAAATTTTCAGATCAATCGGTCTTAAAATAGCAAAGTTGCAAAAATGTGCAAAATACGGCAAAAAAATGTGTGCTACGAATTTTCGAATTTCGAAATTTTTCAACTGCTATCTTGTTGGAAATTACTTCAAGTTTCTAAAAATGCAAACCCGAAGAAAATCGATCAATAATTGCGACTTCTAGAGCCACTGACAGACTTTTTAGGCATGTTGCAACGCAGCACTTATGGTTTTGCAAAAATGTTCCAATTTATATTTAATAGAAACGTCGCCACAACAGAAGGTGTAGATAAGTTGTGAAATTGCTGCAACTATTGCAGCCTAGGCTGTGTGAGGTGTGTAAATTTCGAAAAAAAAAAAAAAAAAAAAAAAAAAAAAAAAACTAGAGCCACTTGTGGCACAGAGTGGGACTTTGCTAACGTCGCAAATTGCAACAAACAGACAGAAACATCTGATTTTCTGGGATAAACTGGCCAAAGCAATAAGGTATCTGTGTGCAAGGTAATTTTAAAAAAAAAACGTATTTCCTACAAACGTAATACGCTGACCCATATATAAGGAAAACTGAAAATTTACCCGGATGTGCCACGCCCATCTAATTCTTTTCAGCGTGAATCTAATCACATTCAAAATGTATATTCACAGTACAAATTTGAAGTTTGTACATCCAATAGATCACGAGATATACACACATACATTTCAAAAAAACGTAAATACGGCAAAATGTACTTTTATTTTCAAAAATCAAAAATTTCAATTTTCATTCTAAAAACTTTTGTTATAGATCGTTGGAAAGAGGACAAAAAACAATCTAAGAATCTAAAAAAATTAACACTCTAAATTAATTAGGTCACGCTCTAGAACAGTCCAAAGTTGCGAATTTTGCTGTTTTCGGGCAGCTATAAAACCGGAAGTTGACGTCAGAGGTCAAAGGTCAAAGTATCAACTGATAGCCAAGGTCAATGACCTTTGACCTACCAAAGGTCAAAGTCACCAAAGGTCAAGGTCACGAGAAATAAGCCTCCAAACTTTGAAAAAATTCAACCGGATGTTGCAAAAATGCAAAAGCAAAATTCAAAAATCGGCTCCCACAGTTTTTTTCGTAATCGACTGAAGCTACAAGAAATGTAAACATCACGGAAATTAGACATAACCCTGAGGCCCCATTTTGAGTTTTACTAAAAAGTAACATTTCAAGATGGCGGCCAAAGTTTCACTTCCGGTTCGGATTTTTTCTTCTTCGTTTTTTTGTTTTCTAAATTAATTAAGATTGACATAAATTTTGTTGCGATACATCAATTACAGCACAAGTAGGTCAACCGGAAGTTTAAACCCGTTTTACGTTGAAACCGGAAATGAAGCAAAAATTTTGACTCTGCCAATGTTTTTAGATTCATGACACTTGAAGGCACCCAAATTTTCAGATCAATCGGTCTTAAAATAGCAAAGTTGCAAAAAAGTGCAAAATACGGCAAAAAAATGTGTGCTATGAATTTTCGAATTTCGAATTTTTTCAACTGCTATCTTGTTGGAAACTAGTTTAAGTTTTTAAAAATGCAAACCCAAAGAAAATCGATCAAAAATTGCGACATCTAGAGCCATTTTGCTACTTTTTAGGTTTTTTGCAATGTGCAAATATCAGCTGTGCAAAAATGTTCCAATTTATATTCATTAGAAACGTTGCCACTACAGAAGGTCTGGAGAAGTTGTGAAATTGCTGCAACTGCTGCAGCCTAGGCTGTGTGAGGTGTGTAAATTTCGAAAAAAAAAAAAAAAAAAAAAAAAAAAAAAAAGACATTTCGAAAACAAACTGGGACTTTGCGGTAGCAAAGTCCCACAACTAGAGCCACTTGTGGCACAGAGTGGGACTTTGCTAACGTCGCAAATTGCAACAAACAGGCCGAAACATCTGATTTTCTGGGAGAAAGTGGCCAAAGCAACGAGGTATCCGTGTGCAAAGTACTTTTTTGAAAAACATTATTTCCTACAGACGTAATTCGCTGACCCATATAAATGGCAAATTGGATGTTTACCCGGATGTGCCACGCCCATCTCATTTTTTTTGGCGTGAATCTAATCACATTCTAAATGTATATTCACAGTACAAATTTGAAGCTTGTACATCTAATGGATCACGAGATATACACATATACATTTCAAAAAGCGAAAATACTGCAAAATGTACCTTTATTTTCAAAAATCAAAAAATTCAATTTTCATTTTAAAAAATTTTGTTATACATTGTTGGAAAGAGGTTAAAAAGTACCTTAAGAATCTGAAAAAAATAACACTCTAAATTAATTAGGTCACGCTCTAGAGCAGTCCAAAGTTGCGAATTTTGCTGTTTTCGGGCAGCTATAAAACCGGAAGTTGATGTCTGAGGTCAAAGGTCAACGTGTCAACTAATAGCCAAGGTCAATGACCTTTGACCTACTAAAGGTCAAAGTCACCAAAGGTCAAGGTCACGAGAAATAAGCCCTCAAACTTCGAAAAAATTCAACCGGATGTTGCAAAATTGCAAAAGCGAAATTCAAAAATCGGCTCCCACAGTTTTTTTTTAAATCGACTAAAGCTACAAGAAATGTAAACATCGCGGAAATTAGACATAACCCTGAGGCCCCATTTTAAGTTTTACAAAAAAGTGACATTTCAAGATGGCGGCCAAAGTTTCACTTCCGGTCTGGATTTTTTCTTCTTCGTTTTTTTGTCTTCTAATTTAATTAAGATTGACATAAATTTTGTTGCGATACATCAATTACAGCACAAGTAGGTCAACCGGAAGTTTAAACCCTTTTTACGTTGAAACCGGAAATGAAGCAAAAATTTTGACTCTGCTAATGTTTTTAAATTCATGGCACTTGAAGGCACCCAAATTTTCAGATCAATCGGTCTTAAAATAGAAAAGTTGCAAAAATGTGCAAAATACGGCAAAAAAATGTGTGCTACGAATTTTCAAATTTCGAAATTTTTTAACTGCTATCTTGTTGGAAATTATTTCAAGTTTCTAAAAATGCAAACCCGACGAAAATCGATCCAAAAATGCGACTTCTAGAGCCACTGACCGACTTTTTTGGCATGTTGCAATGCAGCACTTCCGGTTTTGCAAAAATGTTCCAATTTATATTTAATAGAAACGTCGCCACAACAGAAGGTGTAGAGAAGTTGTGAAATTGCTGCAACTATAGCAGCCTAGGCTGTGTGCCCTGTGTAAATTTCGAAAAAAAAAAAAAACTAGAACCGTTAGACGGTACCAAGGCAGTGCGCGTCCCTTCTATTGCATGGGTGAAACGTTGCATTTATAATATCCAATTCCATAATAATAACTAGACCTGTTTGTAACAATTGTGCAGCTTCCGAGATATTTAGAATGTGTTATATCTCCGTCATTTAAAATAGAACGTAATCACGCCTACTCAGTATAATGACTTGTTTTGATTGGTTGCGATACTTAAACTGGAAATGTCAAAATTTGTCTTGCCCTAACGATAAGAAATTAACACAATTTGACTTTTTGCCCTGTTGCATTATCTTCTTAACTCTTCTTGTAACATTTATATCTGTTTAATTAGTGTGTAAAACAAAACGTCGAAAAAACAAATTTGTGGTCATAAAGGGACATAACACCTTATTTGAGAATACAAATTGATCTCGGATTAAATTAACTTTCCAGATCGTTGATACTTTTAATTTGTTTATTTATTTATTTATCAATCTTAATTTAGGTGTAGTAGGAACATTAGATCCTGCAATTTGTGGCAAGTTGCTATGGTATAACATAGAGCCATCAAATTAACAGCGCGGCTTTACATCTTTAAGAGAGTATTTTATAGAGTTGCGTCCCTTATACCACTAGTCCTCTCAATTGTACATTATTTTTGCTTAAGAGAATATTATTTAAAATTCTAAAGGTTGTCATTTCCTTCCAAATATTCCATATCATACATCGCCCACAACGAGAAATGAACAATCATTCCTTTTAATTAAGATATATAATATCTTTGAATCATTTTAACTGGATTAATTTTTAATCGTAAAAAAATCAAAATCAAAATAACAATTCAAAAATCGGTTTCCATATATATTTCGGCAATAGATTCTATATACATGTACATCAAAATAACACAAATTGAATTATCTTCCGAGACCCTATTTCGATTTAAAGAGTTAGTATAGAAGAAATTACAAAATTTGCAAATTTAAAACGTGCAATTTTGATCAAAAATCAAGTGTTATACACCATTGGAAAGAATAACTAGACCTGTTTGTAACAGTTCTGCAGCTTTCGGGCTATTTAGAATTTGTTGGTCTCCTGGCTGTCATTTAAGGATGTAGATTGATTTTGCGATTATTGGGAGAGATGATTTATTCATGATTTAACACGTGACATTTGAGTTTGTTTGTAGACTGGCAATCATTAAGGTTTGTGATGTAAAAATATCTGGGCTTAACCACGCCCACAAAGTCCATTGACTTGTTTTGGAAACTTCAACTGGAAATGTCAAAATTTGTGAATTGACCGTTTTATAGGAAAAATTCGCAATTTTTAAATGCCGATAAACCGAAAGTTTACATTTTGCTATAAAGCTTAATATGTCATTGGATAGAACGTATCACATATGTACAGGTATAAAGATCGCCAAAGGTCAACGTCACAATATACACCTTCGAAGTTTTTATAATTTTTAATCGTAATTAAATCAAAATCAAATTAAAAATTCAAAAATCAGTTTCCATATAAATTTCGGCAATCGGTTATAGATTCTATATACATGTCCATCAAAATAACACATATTGACTGATCCTCCGAGACCCTATTTCGATTGAAAGAAAAATACACACAGTGATGTAAAATATCTGGGTTTAACCACGCCCACAAAGTCTAATGACTTGTTTTGATTGGTTGGGGATACTTTAACTGGAAATGTCAAAATTTGTGTCTTGACCAAAAGATAAGAAATTAACACAATCAGATTTTATGACCTGTTGCATTTATATCTGTTTAATTAGAGTGTAATTTTATTCTTAAACTTTTCGCAATTTTTATTTATACATAATGATTTATATATTGCTTGAAAGCTGGGAATTTGCACATTATAAATCTGTTCGAATTTTGTTTTTAAGTTAAATAGAACTAAATATAAAAAAAATATGAATGTTAAAATCGCTTATTTTCTACTAGGCGTATTTTCATCAGTTTTCGGTCTATAGCTAAAATAAAGATATTGTTAGAAAGCTGATAAAACTCACACCCAATAATGTCAATTAGAATGTTGCCAAGAGTCTTGTTCATGAGATATAACCATCTGAAGATACGAGAAATATGCAAATTACCAATTTTTGGATCCCTATTAATCCATATGTTCTGTACTAAAATTAGAAATCAAGGTATCATATGAACCTTTAGCCAATGAAGATGATTGTGCAGAAAAATAAAGGATGCATATTAGTAAGTTAGTCCTCTTCGTTCCTTGCGGAGAATAGGGCTGCTACAGACGTTCTCCATCTCACTCTATTATGAGCTGTTCTTTTTGCTTCATTCCAGGTCTTGCCAATCCTTCCTAGCTCTTTCAGTCTTATTCTTTTCAAGCTATGTAAAGGTCGTCCTTGTCTTCTATGCCCTTGGGGATTCCAGTCCAGTGCCTCTCTGATGATGTTGTTTTGAGATCAAAAGGATGCATATAGTTCAAAAGTTATGAACTTTCAGACGGAAGTCAGTTTTGAAAAACTTTGGCAGGACCTGGTCCAAAGACAAATTTGAAATCGAAAAATATGCCACTAGAGGACCTAGATATTTATCCAAATTATATTTTAAAACAAGTCTGAAAAAATAGGATTAAAAATGGCGGACGAGTAGTATTTTTCCAATAATTTGCATATTTCAAGATGGCGATCAAACGGTTAGGAAATTTTCATAAATGGCATACATACAAAATGAAGATATTGATGGTACTAATTCTGTGGAATAAAAAAATTGCAAGTTTGTGCAAAAATTTAATCCGAAAATTCCGATTTCTGTGATTTTCTTCATTTTTTGGTCATTTTCGGACGTTTCCGGCTAATTTCGGAAAATGTTTTATCGGAATCTTTAAAGATAATTTTTTGTCTACTCATCTACCAATTTTTGTGAAAAAATAAGACGTAAATTTAAAAAAAAAACACGTGCTTTTTCATAAATCACGCACAATTAATATAGAACTAAGAACAAAATTTTCTAATATTTAAAAGCGCAATTTTG
>CM060202.1:24832085-24848073 GCA_030562195.1 Nipponacmea schrenckii | reverse complement strand
GGAACCACTTTCTTCTACTGATTGAAACTTGAACATAAATTATGATGCAAGTCTTATAAATCAATTTCAAAATAATTAGTGTCATTAAATTGCCATAAAGAACCATGAAAATATATAGGCCTATATTTTGTCATGGTTCATTTTTATGTTCTTTAAACCCAGACCCTTAAAATATCTGACAAAAAAGCAATTTTGGAAAATTGTGTTAACTTATCAAAGTTTTTAGGTAGGCCTACTAATGTTACTTACCACCTGTTATGGTCTGTGCCTGCAACAACTTATCTCGAACTCTTTTCCTATCAGGACCTTTCACAACAGACGTCTCCTTATTACAAATAATGCAGACAGGTGGTAGAACGGAGCGTCTGGAAATAGTCGAACTTGACAACTTTCCATGGTGTGAACGGAGTTTCTTCGCTGGAGATTTCTTCACAATTTTTGGGTCGGCTTCAGACGAGGAGGCAGCCTTTTTAGAACACCTTTTTTCAGCAGATTTTATACGTATTTTGTCCGTGAAACGAATGTAACATGATGAATGATATCCAAAAGTTTTATTGTCACAATCCGAAAGCGCTTTGTCAAGAAATTCACTGTTCTTTTCTGCTAAAACCCTGTCTTTTCCGTCTAATTTCAACCACTGTTTAGAAAATTCTTTGAACGTGGACCACCGAGTTTCTGTAAATGCTTTGATTTCACCCTGGGTAACAGAATCAAAATGGATTATACACTTACGAGAGCCTTCCTTCTGCATGTTGAAAACTGTGGAGTTGTAAACAAAGAAAACATGGCGAACTGGTGACCTTGCGTGATCTCTGAACCTTTTGACCTACTTTAAGCCCTACGATTGGCCGATTGAATCACGTGATGTTATTGAACCAAATCACCGCGTAATTCAAAATACCATGCCATTACGTTAAATAATACGTCCAATTCTTCGACATTTCTTTCAATCGTTAAAGAGTTCAATCTATAAATAATTTTTGGTAATTTCCCATAAGTATCTGAGTGGATTTATGGACAGTTATAAATTTATTACTCACTCGGAGCGAATTCTTTGAAAGAAAGACTTTGTATGCGTAGGCTCATAGTCTATTTACCTTGCCCTTAATTCACAGCACTAATGATAATCAAAAGAGATTGAATGATGAAATAATAGGGTGGTCTGAACTATGAAACATAGTGAATATACTCATAATGCGGAAAACTTGAACACATGCTCCATTCGAAAATTAAACTCAATAAAGAACAAGCTATAGCAAATCATAAAGAAACCTTAGAAAATCGAATGTTCTTCCTACATCCTACATCTCAAACTCAGCAGCGAAACAAATAGCCCAGTATTTTTTGTGAAGGTGGACGGCTTAGGACTGCTGGCAAGATACCAAAGAGGGAGAATTCCCTATAGATGTAGATATTTAAGATAATTTACACTCTTGTGGTTTTATTTTCAATTTTAGGATTGTAACTTCTTGTGTATTTATCCCATATAAATGTGTCTTTTATGATTAGGATGTACTCCCGGAAATGGAACAACTATACCTATTGGTAAGCCTATATTTGTATGGCATTAGCCTACGCTTTTTAAATACCAGTGCCTCCGACCTCCATCACTGACAAAGGGAAACCGGGCTGAAAAATACTAAAGTTCATCTCGGCCTTTCGCCGGGATTGAACCCTTGACCTTCAGAGATGGGGTAATCGTAATCTGTAATTGTAATTAGCTGTAATTGATTACATCTTTTCATGTAATTGCATGTAATCTGTAATCATAACATGTTTTGATTACAAGTAATCGTAATTGTAATCGATTACATTAATTTCAGCCTGTAATTATGATTACATTTAGATTACTTTATGATTACTTCTATGATCCCCAATCTTTCAAATTGTATGTATGTGGAAATTCAAATTGTATGTATGTGGAATGGAAATACATACTTGACACTACAGTTATGTTACCTTTTATCTATTTTACTTCAAAAAGTATGAAGTTTAGTATTAGGCTTACAAACATTAAGGCTTATGTGGGTTGAATAAGAATTAACAAAGATTTTCTATAACTTGTCATTCTGTTCTGTCATGTATTAAGTTTTCCTAGGGAAATATGCAACTTAATTGTTCCTAATAATTGGTTTATAATCCTGACAAACTTGATTTCAATAGAAGATTAAATTATCATGGAATGTGCTGATTGATCAATTATTAATCACCTAAAACAATACAATTGCAGAGTTTCACAGGCACTTGGTCAATTAATAAGTGTGAAATCTGCAGTAAATAACACTGACTGAAGTAAAATGGATAATGTCAGTTAGGTGTTAGAACACCTGAGCCAAATTCAAGCTACTATATATTCTTCAAGACACAAAAAAGTTTAATCATTTTCTACTTGATACCAAGTACTACAATGTCTGCTGCAGTTTTTTCCCATTTCAACATACCTCCTGGTGCTACAGGAAATGTTAAAGCCTCGTGTAAATATTGCTCATCTGTTATATCTGGCTCTGTGAAGACAACTTCCAACTTCGTCACTCATATGAAGGTAAATCAAAGTAAATTAATCAAATGTGTACTAACTATTAATTATTGTCTTTCAAGACAAATGACCGTGGCCAGTGCTATTCAAGACATTATTTTGATGTCTCATCTTGAAGCAATAACTTTTTTTAGTATTAGATAAGGGAAAAGCTAAAAGCTATGATAGAACATAACTCTATTGTGATTTTTGTGATAATAATGTTTGTAAAATACATTGTTTTTTTATAAAGAAAGCACAGAGAAGAATACTTGAAAACACTACCTTGCAGTCCCGTGTCTACTCCAGCCAACCATAAACAAGAACAACAGACATTGACATCATTTGTGAAACCTACAACCAAGTATTCATCTAGTGATACTCATCAGAAACAAATAACCAATGCCCTTATTCATTTTATTGCTGGTGACCTTATGCCTCTTTCTGTTGTGGACAGTGCAGATTTTCAAAACCTTCTTGCCACCCTTGACAATCGCTACCAAATACCTAGTAGAAAGTACCTTTCTGCAAAATTGATTCCCGATGAAAGCCAAGTAATTCAAACCAAGGTGAAGCAGTGTTTAAAGCAAGCCAACAGTATATGCCTCACAATGGATCTGTGGTCAAATCGTCAAATGAAAGGTTTTCTCGGTATAACTGCACATTTCATTGAAGAATGGACCCTCTACTCTGTGATACCACATTTGAAAATTTAATGAACATTAAATGCAATTCGAAACAATTACCAAAATAGAAAATCTTGTTATTTGTTATATATTTGTTATATTAATATTGTTATTTTTTGTTGTATACCTTGAATTTTAGTTTAATTTAAATAAAAAGAAGATTTAATTTTGTCTGTCTGCAAAGTAATCTATAATCGTAATCAATTACATTCAAAGTAATCTGTAATTTAATCAATTACATTTGAAAATATGTGTAATTGTAATTGTAATTGTAATCTAAAAATTGAAAGTAATCTGTAATCGTAATCGATTACATTGAATGTAATTGGCCCCATCTCTGTTGACCTTTGGGTTATTGAGTAAGCGTCTAATTCATTGAGCCACCTCGGCTCCGATTCAGTAAAAAATAACTAAATTAATATACCTAGGAATCCCGATTTGGGAACGACCACAGACCACAGATGCACTTTGGAATTGGACTGGATCCATCAACTTAAGTCCATGGCATCGAAGGCATCAATGAATTTTATTAGTAGGGTCACATCACTGGCCCTTATCTCTAAATTAATTATTCGTTTATAATTTCGTTTATATGCCATATCGACCGAATATGATAATAGTAAGATACCTAGACCGAAACGTCTGTTTCTATGGCAGCCTATCATAGTGTCCGAAAAACTAGGCCTAACCTCTGAAGATGTGTTTATGCTTCTATAATATCATAATAACGTTTACGATGACAGTAAATTAGTGTTGTTGGCATCACCTAGAACTTTTGAATGTGTACCCAATTTAAAAAAGCCGACGAGAGACCAGTTTTGTTGAAGAACCGCAGATTTGACATAAATGATTTATGGGACTAAAATGGTGTAATTAAACTACAAAAATATCCATATTTCTGATAATATTTTAGGTTTGGCGAATCCCATTTAAATTTAAAGGTTTAAAGGTTTCTCGGTGTTGAAATTGTATACCAAACAGAGCATAGCTTTTCTGTCTCTAGCTGCTTAATACAATTCATATCGAGGATTAGATACATTTCATTTTTAGTTTAGATATATCATATTTTAAGTTTAGATACATTCAAGTTTACATACATTCAAGTTTAGATACATTTCATTCTAGGTTTAGATACATTTCAAGTTTAGATACATTTCATTTTTAGTTTAGATATATCATATTTTAAGTTTAGATACATTCAAGTTTACATACATTCAAGTTTAGATACATTTCATTCTAGGTTTAGATACATTTCAAGTTTAGATACATTTAATTTTTAATTTTTTCTGATTAAATGACAAAAAAAAACCTCAACATTACCTCCATATGTTTTCCAAAACTCATCATTTTCCAAAATGATCTCATTACAGCGCTATTGTAAAATCTACAGTGATAATCATTGAACGTTAATTAAAATATCCAATCTATTCGATATGAATATAATTGATTTATGGTATAAATATTCATCTATATAATTAGACCGACATTAACGAATGAATAGCAGATTTTCTGTACTTTTGTCGTTTTTTTTTTTGGTACATGTTTCTTATTGTAATTAAACAATGACACACTTAGATACTAACTTGGTCTGATATTAGTTAAACGAAAAGAGCAGTTTTCCTGCCTAAATCTGTAAGGTCTGTTTCTAGACTTTTACAGTCAAATCGAGAATAGATCAAATTTCCACTTCTCGCATACAAAAATATATCCACGCTGAAGCCGATCATTTTAGTTAGCAAGATCAAAAAGTTCGTAAAGCCTTAAAAAAATCTTAATAAAGCGAAAGAAAAAGTTACAAATTGAATATTAATACTATAGCTTTATAGTTGAATGGTAGATGTCAACAGGTGGACGGTTGAGAGAAGATTAGCTGTCAATATCACTGATTATTGGCTAACAAACGAAAGACCACAACCTAAAGATACGAGATATTCCGGTTGCACATTCATAACGAACTATTTGGAAGTTGTGAGTTGCATGTATTAACGTACAGCTACCGTATTTTTTGCAGATATAAATCGATAACTAGATCGAGATCGTTTTGATAGTCACAGTCTGACAACACCTATAATTCAACTCACCTGTGTTGACCTACTTTAATGTTTTAACCATAATAGTCTCGTTTAATTGAAGTGGAAATCTTACTCCTTCTTTAGCAATTGCCCCTACTGATTGCCGTTAATTGTGATTTCTGATTAGGATAATTATTTCTAAAATAATTGCAGATCAACATACTCATCAAGAGTCAAGCATTCATAACCCTCAAAAGTCCAACACATCAAGCACAGTGGGTCTCACAAAACTGGAATATGGAATCTGTTATATCAGACATTTATGTGAAACTCCAAAAACTTGAAATAGTTGATCATATAAATCAAAGTTTACATAAAATCGAGTCGAATTTCTCTAAAATGGAAATAAGCACTGCCAACATATGAGAAGAGTTGAAACTTCACTCTGAAAAATTAACTGATTCTGACTTTCACTAAATTATTATAGAAGATAGAATATCAAAATTTGAAACAGACTTAAAAACAACCAAACAATACAACTACAAACTGACGGAAAACAGATAAGATCAATGAAAGATAAATTGATCTTTGGAGGTATTCCGGAAAAGGGTCCTGAAGAAAACATTATACAGGTCTTAAAAGATTTTCTTAGGATGTAGTGAAATTACATGCAGACTTTGAATTTGAAAATGTTCAAGGATGTTAGACCTAGATATATTGTGGCACATTTTACCAGATTATCATGATAAAGTTGAACATGACGCTATAAGTAAATTAAGAAATAGCAAATATAAGGTTTTCGAATAGCTATCCAGTGAAATTGCCGAACGGCGACGTGCACTTGTTCTAATAATGAAACAAGCTAGGGAAAGGGGTGATAAAGCGAAGCTGAAGATGGGTAAATAGTTTATAAATGATATCCTTAACAAACCTCAAACTGATGTACCATCTGCATAGGACAGAGGCGACCCCCTTTCAACTGAAAGGAGTCATGGGCTAAATGTGTGTGGAATACAAAGCAAAATACAACTTGGTCTTTTGGAGGTTTTTAAGAATGATTATGATATAATATGTTTATCAGAGACTAAGGCAGATCAACTGAGCGATGTGGGATTCTCGCAAGTCTGTCTACAGTCTCGAAACCCATTTGTAAGGGGGCGGTCACATTACTTTTAGGAAAGGGTGGGGGGGGGGCAGTAAAGATGCAGTTATAACGATAACAATTACGTGATAATAAAAAAAAATTATGATTTAATTTAGGGATTTTGAAAAAGAAAATTAATTAAAGGTATGAGGGGGTGATTAAAGAAACAACTGTTGTTAATATCAGGCTGTTTTATTAAAAGAAAATACATTGTTTCAAAAAAAAAACTATTCATAGGGTAGTTGAAGGGTTTTAATAATCAAATATGAATAATTCTTGCACTAATAATTATAGCGTGTGATAATCTAACACCTTCGTCTGGCTGGCTACTTCTGATGTTGATAGCTTCATGAAGTCTTCTGGTTTTATCAATATGCTTATTGTTAGTATGTTGGTGTTTTTAAAGTTGAATTCAACTTCAACTACGTAGCATAAACTTTAACCAAATAGTGTTGTTCCATAAAAATATGTCTATAGAATTTTTCAATGGTTCGAAAAGATTTCCAGATAGATAGATAATTTATTGTACGTTACACCCTTGTAGGGCAGAATACAAACATATTTAAAACATACAATTACAATACAAAAAGCAAACATATAAACAGGGTATCAGAAGGTGCTTTATAAAATGATATACGTATAAGGAACATAAAATCAAATGGAATTTTATATCAATATAAAATGTAAGTTGATATGTAAAGAAACACAGGTGTCAGAAAGAAAACAGACAGTAAGTTTTATATAACCATATTAGAGAGGCAGTCCCTGTAGCTTGAACATCCTACCGGCTTGACGGTTTTAATTATTGTGAAGGTACAAATTTGTTACCCAGAGTAAATAATGACAAAAGTGTTAACAACAATTTCAAAAAACTCATTGAGATATGCAATACTCATAATCAGATAATAATTAATGGGCGTTATGGTAGTGACACTGGTATTGGCGATTTCACTTGCTATAATAAGAATAAAGGTAAATATGGGGATCACATCACAGCTGGAGTGGAAAATCAAGATCAATATTTTTAGACGCGCCCTCTGCGGTCATTCACAGTCTATCATAATCATCAATAACAAATATCAATATTATAATATATATTGTTCATAAAGTACACATGGATTACAGATTCACAATTTCACGTTTCACAATAAATGTTCACGATGACATGACACACAGGCCTATCATTTCACATTTTACAATGTAATGTTAACGTCATAAACACGGAGTTTATGGATACATTCACGTTCACGAAAATATAATGAAAAGTTACAATAATTCACCTATGGCA
The DNA here is from genome assembly GCA_030562195.1 of Nipponacmea schrenckii. Classification (NCBI taxonomy): domain Eukaryota; kingdom Metazoa; phylum Mollusca; class Gastropoda; family Lottiidae; genus Nipponacmea; species Nipponacmea schrenckii. The sequence goes on along the minus strand of CM060202.1, from coordinate 24,840,428 downwards.
TTATTAATCTTTCAATAGAAATGCGGTTGTCCACAGAAATGCGGTGAAAAACAATATCGAAAGTTTTTCCGCTCCACGCTTCATTTTTTCACCGGAAGTTGTCTCGAATAGACCAGCACAGTCTAACTCAGACGTATTTAACACGGATCGATTTTACGATTACAAGTAACACATAATTTTGGGCATTACATACCGGCCCCTATCTCATTGTACAATGAGATACACAACTAAAATATGTTCAAAATTATCTAACTAAAATACTTTTAAGAATTCTTAACTAAAGAATTAGACTGCGCATTATACAAGAATGCGTATTGTATTATGAAGTATACATTAAACGAATATCAATTTACCACACATAATTATCACTACAACAGACTAAGTTTAAAACTTAAATCTTTGAGATCAAAAATACAAACATAAATGTTTATAACATAATTACTGAATATTATAACTGTTATACACTGTTTAAGCAATATTGTCACTTTCTAAAATTAAGACTAATTTTGCAATTGGGCGAGTCAAAACTGTCCCTTTTGTTCTGATTTTGACACTTCTTACTAGTCCGTTTTTATCAGGAAATGTTTCTAATACTATTCCCATAGGCCAAGATCCTCTAGGAGCAGAAGAGTCTACAATTAATACAATATCACCGATTTTTATGTTTTTAGATGGATTTATCCATTTTTCACGAGATTGCATAGTATGCAAATATTCTTCAGTCCAGCGTTTCCAGAATACGTCAACTAAATACTGTATCTGGCGCCAACGTCTTTTAGAGTATATATCTTTATTATCAAATAATCCAGGTGGATAAATAATGTTCTGATGACACATTAATAGAGAGTTAGGCGTTATAACCTCTAAGTCACTAGGATCTGTACTGACACGGGTTAACGGTCTACTGTTTATTACTGATTCCACTTCACAGAAAAGAGTTCGGAGTTCTTCATCACTTTGTGATGTTCTTAAAAATTGTTCACTTAATAAACCATATAAAATTTTACGCACAGTTCTAATTTGTCTCTCCCACACACCGCCGAAGTGTGAGGCTGTTGGGGGATTGAAATGCCACTGGAAACCACTTTTCACGGCAAAGTTTTCTATTTGTGTTCTGTTTAACTCGTTTAACGATTGTTTTAGTTCATTTTTTGCACCAACTAAGTTTGTGCCATTGTCTGAGTACACATCACTAGGCATTCCTCTACGAGATATGAAGCGTCTAAGTGCGTTTACGCACGAACTGGTGTCCAAGGAATCTGATACTTCCAGATGTACGGCACGAGAAACCAAACATGTAAAGATTACACCATATCTCTTTCTAACAGTTCTACCTACTTTTATTTCAATAGGTCCGAAATAGTCAGTTCCCACTTGATTAAATGGGGGTAAATCAGATTTAAGTCTGAACAAAGGAACATCAGCCATTTTTTGTTCACTTAATCTAGACTGATACCTTTTACACATTACACACTTGTTTAAAATTGTCTTAACTAAAACACCAACCTTCACAATCCAAAACATTTTTCGAATATTACTAATAGTATGATTTTTACCCATATGAGCAACGTTAACATGACAATATTTTACAATAAGATTAGAAACATGACATTTATAAGGCAAAATAATTTGATGTTTAGCATTATATGGAATATTTGCATTGCGTAGTCTACCTCCAACAAGTAAAATGCCATCCTTAATGAATGGATCTAGATTTGAAATACTACTTTCTAATTTCACATTTTTGACATTACTTCCAAGACACTTAATTTCTTCAGAATAAGAAGAATTTTGCACAAATTTTATAATATTAATTTCAGCATTGCTGATTTCACTAAGAGATAAAGATTTTTCACATAATTTATTTGGAATTTCCAAATTTTTAGCTTTACATCTTAATATTTCACGTAATCGTAACCACCATGATATTCCCCGTTTTAACTTATGATAATCTGAATATTTTTCAAACAATTTATTTACTGTATCTAAAGACTTATCGACTTTGGTCACATTAGCAGTTATTGGAATTTCAGGTTCCGTATTCACAAGCATTTTAGAAGGCCATTCAGATTTTGCTTTTGTAAGAAATTCTGGACCGTACAACCAATTAACACGAGATATATCTGATGCTGATAAACCACGCGACGCATGGTCCGCTGGATTTTGTTTAGATGGTACGTAGTTCCACTGGCTTATATCCGAGCCGTCCCGTATTATAGCGAGTCTGTTCGCGACAAACACTTGATGACGCATTTGCTCATTTTGAATATATTTAATAACCGTTTGACTGTCCGTCCAAAAATAGGTTTCATCTACAGACATGGTTAATTCCGATTTTAACATACTATTTATTTTCACAATAGAAGTAGCTGCAGACAATTCTAATTTAACAATTGTATGAGGCTTTAGAGGCGCGACACGCGACCTTCCAAGTACAAAAGCACAATTTACTTCACCAGATTGATTTTCATGGCGCACGTAAGTTACCGTACCATAGCCATCATTTGAAGCGTCCGCGAAATGATGTAATTGGACATTGACTATTTTCCCAAATTCTTTAGGTTTGATACAACGATTTACCGAAATTTCATGCAAGTTATCCAAATCTTGCATCCATTTTTTCCAAATGACTTGTTGTTCTGAAGGAATAATTTCATCCCAGGAAAGTTTTTGCCGACAAAGCTCTTGTAAAATAATTTTAGCTCTCAAAATAAACGGAGACGCAAAACCAAAAGGGTCATAAACAGACGACATAACTGAAAGTATATTTCTTCGCGTAGGTTTCGATAATAGATTTTGTACATCAAAGACGATTTGGTCACTATCCATTGACCATTTTACACCTAATGCCCGTTTATCCGGTAATGCGTTAAAGTCTAGATTCTTTACCTCATCGGCACGATTAGATTCTGGAATAGATTCCAATAACTTACGACTGTTACTTATCCACTTTGTAATATTAAACCCACCTTTTAGTAAAATATTACGCATATCGGTAGCTAATTCGATAGCGTCACTCTCTTTAGAAACAGATTTAACTAAATCATCAACATAGAAATCGTTATTTATAGCATTAATTAATTCAGGACTACCAACATTGTCCCTAGCCACACGCTTTAAAGCATAATTTGAACAACTTGGTGAACTTATTGCACCGAAAAGATGCACAAGCATCCTGTACTGGACTGGTTCACGTTGTATGTTGCCGTCGGGCCACCATAAATATCTCATCATATCACAATCATATCTAGTCACACGGACTTGATAAAACATACTCTCTATGTCTGCCATAAATGCATAAGGTTCCTGACGCCACCTTAACAAAACACCTAATAAATTATTAGTTAAGTCAGGACCTGATAATAATTGAGAATTTAAAGATACATCATTATATAACAATGGACAGTTAAATACAACACGGACCTTTTCAGGTTTACGAGGGTGAATTACATTATGATGTGGAATAAACCAAACTCGGCCATCGTTCCGCTCTAGTTCATCCACGGGGACCTTCTCAGAATAACCACTACTTTCTAAGTCAGTCATAAAAGTTGTATATTTCTCATAAAGCAAACTATTGACAGCTAGTCTTTTTTGAAGTTTATATGCAAACATTTCTGCTTGTACCTTATTATTTGGCATATGAAAAGTTTTATCACGAAATGGCAAATCTGTGATATAGTGATTATCAACTAATTTTACAGACTGGTCCATAATACTTAAAAAACGTTTATCCTCTACTGATAATAAAGCTTTGTCATCACATAACCTTTCACCAAATTCTAAGTTAAAGTACCTTTTCACCTGAGATTCTAATTGATTATCCAAATGACAATAATTTACATTAATAGTATTAGATACATAATTACTTAATTTACCAGGTAGGCCATAAAATAACCAACCAATAGGGGATTTTAATGCATAGGGTTGACCTATTTCACCAACAACAAATTTTATAGGGGTAGTTGCAGCAGGAAAGTTTATGCCTATCATTAATGTTACTTGGGGAATACAATATGCACCTGGTTCAATTAAAGGGACTGTAATGCCTCTTAAATGAGACCATTTATCAATGTCACTTTGTTGTGGTGCATCACTTATAGAAGCTGGCAACTCATTTTTCACATAAGCCTCTGGTAAATCCAGGAAATTGTCACTGTTAATGTCACTAATTTGCAATGTATCTGTTACTACACTAGTTTTAATTTTTTCTTCTAAGTTCAATGTTTTCAATATAACATGTTTTGTTCTGCACCTTAATTTCAATGCATTAATGAGGATATGTGAAAAGAAATATGAAAATCGTTGAATTTGATCAAAAGCATTTATTTTTAAAAGTAAACTAACATATCTATCAATTCCAACAAATTTTTTTTTTTCAAAAAACGTTTAGAGTAGAAAAAAAGGCTTTCAAAGTAGGCTTCTTTAGCATGAGTCGAACGTTAATGAGCTAGGCGATCACGTGACCGCATGACGTCAGAGATGCCCAACTAAAATAAAAACAAATGGAGAACTAAGCCTAGCTAATATTATTATAACCTTCGGGAGTTTAGCGCTTTAATTTCTGATCATATGTGGGCAATGGAGGATTTATCAGCTGGTATAGAGTCATTAGAAATTAAGCCATATCAATTCGAACCATTAAAACGCTCCATATCTGACGAAACTGCCAAGCTTTCAGACTCCCCCCAGTCGGATTCTTCCGATCCATCAGAACTTGACACAGATACGGAAGAAGAGGATGATCCCCGTCTTGGAAATACGACATGGTAGGCAAAAACTTTTCACAAACTCTTTTAAATTGGCTCTCAACAATAAAATTGATCGGAAGAGGCCTTTGCTGATTCAAATTCGTAGTAGGCCTATAGGTTCTTTTTTTTTATCTTCATTACGACAGTTGCCGTTCAGTGCAGTGGCTAAAAACCACGTCGTGGTAAATATAATTAGGCTAGGCCTTGTTGCGATTTTCATAAAATTTTGAAGTTAGAAGAGTACAGTCGGCATTTTCATGGGTTGATTTTGATCTTGAATATTTGTAAAGAGCCTTCAGAAGTACCAGAAATGTAGGCCTACGTAAATTGCATCAGGCATATTCGAAATTTCTCCTTTGGCTTTACTGCCTTTAGGATAATTTGAATAGGCCTACTAGGCTACCGTTTTCACACCTAGCTGGCACTTTTAAAATCAAATCATTGTAATATTGCAGTGGAAATCTCGACTAGGCTTATATAGCGGGATAATTGCTTTCGTTTGCAATCTGCGTGTGTGTGCTGTTGTGTGCTAATATAAAATGTTACCACGCTGTGGAAAAGAGCCACTGCCACAAATAAATGGCGTTACATAATTTGTTCTAAAATGGGGAACTCGCCACTAAAGTCTTTAAAAGATCTTATTCACATCCCACAATTTTGTTTCGGGACATGTTATACATTATTTAAAGAGGCATAAGTGAATAATTTTCTGGAGAAACTGTAATTTAGAGCCGAATTTATCATTATGGACGTAGGCCTTTTTCTCACTGATAGGCCGAGGAATGTCTAGTGTTGCAGTGTAGTGATCAAAACGAAATTCAGAAAAATGGAAACGATGGATCGTTTAGATTAGCTTAGGCCGAATATAATTGAATTATGTTTCTTTTTTCCCCTAGGTGTTCATGTGGCATGTGTCAGCCCATGCAAAACAGTTGGGAATGCATATGTTGCAAGACTGGGTTCCGGTCATACGCATCGTCTGCAAAATGATCGGAACACAGCCTGGAATATTTAGTGGGGGAAAAATTCTTCCGCTTCAGTTTGACAATCCAAGTTTTCACAAGATGTTCATCTTTAGGAAAGCGGAACATATGAACACCAGAGCCCTTTCCTCCGCGATTATTACAGCCATAGGCCACACACTGCGGCATAACGTCAATGTAAACAATATGGCGGGTGAATTAGATTGGGCATCTCTGACGTCATTTACAAAAGGTCACGGAAACGACCTTTCATTTTTGCATATTTCAGACCTGTGTTTTTAAAAGGATTTTTAGCTATTTTAGAATTATTTCTAATTTTTTTTATTGGTTGCAATCGATAGATGAATGATTTTACTTTTCAAATAGGTGGTAACAAGGGATTGTTGCTTCCAATTACATTAGCTTTAACACAACCTGATGATAAATGAGTTTTGGGTTCAGTTGGATCTGAGTTTAATCTATTTTCACTATTTGAAGTACCATTGTTTTTACTAGGATCATGTAATAAAGTTGTATGTGTTCTAGTACACATCTGACATTTAGCCCATTCAGGATTTGGACATTTAGATTTCATATGACCTGGGTTCAAGCAAGCATAACATAAACCATTTTTTCTCACAGACTCAGATTTCTGCTCTGGTGTTAGAGCTTTAAACTTTCTACACACAGATAGACTGTGTAATGTTCCTGGTCCACACATTAGACATGGAGATTTTAAAGTTAAATTGTCCCTTTTCACCACTGTGGTCGAATAAACTTTCTTATGTACTTGAGAGTGTTGGGAATGTTTATAATTTGTAGATCCGGTAGGGGAACTACTGTTTTGTGTTCTATGTTGGTATCCTAAACCACTTATTCTTGGGTCGTTTTCGTTTCTAGAGATGATACCAACAAACCTTTCAAAATCAATTACAGTAGGTGATCTGTTTTCCTTTTCTCTAAGTTTTCCAAATTCATTTATCCATCTCTGTTGTAGAGGTATAGGAAGTTTAGAACCTAATTTCCATAAAAAGTCAGAACTGTTTAGACATTGCATGTCTGAGGAAGTTTCTAAAGTGTTCACACAATTTACCAAAAATATACTAAATTTTCTCAGTCCAAGTTTATCACCTGAAGATACTTTCTTCCATTTGTTTGCCTTATCAAGGATATCAGCAGCAATGTGAGCTGGAGTACCATAGTCTCGTTTAAGTAAAGCTCGGGCTTCTTCATAAGCTCTTTTAGGGGGGTTAATCAAAGGACAATATTTGATCAAGTCATAGGCTTCACCTTTTGTGTATTTCAGGAGAAAATTTAACCTTCTGGAGGGATCACTAGTATTATATTCTACTACAAACTCAAAGTTTTTAATAAAAGTGTGATATAATGACACATCACTTCCATCAAAATGATCAATCTCTTGTGACGGCAAACTTTGGTCCTTTTGTGTCTCTAACAGTTTGGAAAATAAGTCCACAAAGTATGGTTCAGGTTTGACAGGAGTTGGGGAATCTGTCACATTGATGGGTGACTCATTTGAAGCTTGTACATGAGTAAAACGTTCAGATTGAATTTGCACAGGTCTAGCAATATTAGAATTTATATTGGCACTTGCAGTGTTTCTGAAAGTAATTTCAGGATCAGAGTTTGGGGATAACAATGTTTGTTTACGAAGGGACTCGAATGCAACATTACATTCCTTAGCTGCTTGAAGCTTGGCTCTAACTTCTATTTCTCTTTGTCTACGACTTAATTCTTCAGCTCTTCTAGTTAACTCTATTCTTTCTTCTTCTATTGAATTCGCTTCTTTAAGAGCAGATAGTTCGTAACTTAACTCAATTTCCTTTTGAATATTTCTTAGTCTTACTGCATCACCACTGTCACCTGGCTTTACACCTTCCTTTTCATGAATTTCAACTGTTAATTGACCGGCCCCATTTGGGACAGAATTAGAGTTATTTGTATTGTAAAGAGTCACATGACCGGTATCCAGTTAAAACGGTAACATGTCAAAACGGTAACAAATTTTATTAGTTAAAACGGTAACAACTCCACCAAAACGGTAACAAAAATTTTCGGTTAAAACGGTAACAACTCCACCAAAACGGTAACAGATATTTTGGTGAATAAAAATAATTTATTTTGTACATTTCTTTAATATAAACATTTCGTAGTAGTAAAAATAACAATGGATTGTGAAAATGTATGCAGAGGTCTACTATGTACGCACCTCGACCGACGAAGAGTAAGTTGACAAAACAGACACACCTTTTAGTGCTAAAACCGTTTATTCTAAGATATTGTCTCTATCGTACTGAGGCCCTAATGTAAACTATTTATGTATTTCTTTATTGTATGGGCTCTTTGTAATCTGTACAAAAAAAAAAGGTTGGGTAAATAATTTCTGAACTGTCAGAAGTGTCCAAAGACATCACGTGAGCAGTGCATTACGAGTATCTGTGAGGTGGTTTCGTTCGATTTTTGCTCCTGGGCGACACCTCCACTATTTATTTTATTATTATGGCAAACGACGAAAAGAGGGCATCGAACGCGCCTCAAATCCCAACAAGACAGTCAAACAAGTGCAACATTATTCATAAAATGTGCTGACGAACAAAATTTCATAAGTC
>CM060202.1:24812204-24831585 GCA_030562195.1 Nipponacmea schrenckii | reverse complement strand
GCTGCAATTGAAGATGTTCAAAATGGAATGTCATATAGACAGGCTGGGGAAGCCCATGGAATTCCTTTCAGAACACTGAAAAATAAAATAGATAAAAAACACACAAAAACAGCTGGCGGTCAAACTATATTTTCCAAGGTGGAAGAACTGCAATTAGTAAAATCCTTAAAAGTTTGTGCAGAGTGGGGTCAGCCTATTACTGCTATTGAGATCCGCATGATAGCCAAACGAATGTTGTCCCTTCAGGGCAGAGTTATAAAACAATTCCCAAATAATGTACCCGGTTGTGATTGGGCGGCAAGCTTCATCAGCAGGCATAAAGCTGATATAACATTAAGGTCAGCTGCAAACATAAAAAGGTCCAGAGCTGATAAGACAAATTGCGAAATCAGTGATTATTTTGATAATCTTAAAATATCTTTGAAGGACATTCCCAATACGTGCATAATCAATTATGACGAAACCAATCTTGGGGATGATCCAGGAAAAAAGAAATTTATTTTCAAAAGGGGCTGTAAGTATCCTGAAAATATAATGAATTACACTAAGGGTAGCACATCTATTATGTTTGCTGGAACAGCAACCGGATATGTTTTCCCCCCATATGTAGTGTATAAAGCAGAGCACATGTGGGATTCCTGGTGTGAAAATGACCCCTCATCCAAGTGAAGTATGAATGATGGATGAGAGGCATTATTTAAGTAAAGCCGGAGGCTGAGCATGTATCAATCAACCCACCACTATGTTTTTAGGGTAAAAACTAGATTTACATTGTAATTATGTTTATTATGAATATATATTTCAGATTTCCCTACCCAAAAGTTGGTTGTTACTTACAAAACTGTTTACTTTGAATATATGATTACTTACCATGATGGATCGGTATTTATAGTATTAGGTGTCATGGTGGATAGCGTGGGTAGCAACAGGTTATGAACTATGACCTTTTTTGGTTTTTTCACGTTGAAGAGCGCTAACCTTTGACCTTCGTCATTATATTGCAGATTATACATGCTCAGCCTCCGGCTTTACTTAAATAATGCCTCTCATCCATCATTCATACTTCACTTGGATGAGGGGTCATTATTTTCCGTAAAGCCTTCGGCTTTCACATGTATAATCTGCAACTTCAAAGTTACAAAACTGTTCAAACAACATCAATACAAAAAAGGTATGTACAACAACATTTCTAACTCAATACTGCCTCTGCAAACGTAATGTCTTTTGACTGTATATCCCTAAAATAAAATTTACGAAAATTATTGTCACTAGACCAATCAGCAGCATTTAAAATTTTCTGCAATGAACAACCATTCATAAAAGCTTTTGATGTGGAAGCGGATCTAAAAGAATGAGCCTTAAAAATTGAGACATCTATTCCAGAAACATCAAGTACATCTTTCAACCATCTAGCTATTGTTGATGTTGTCACTGGTCTAAAAGTAGAAAAAGATATTAATAACTGATCTGATTTCCTTTTACTTGCAGTTAATTTTATATAGAATTTTAGAGTTTCTACCACACAAAGCTGTTTATCTGGATAACTCAACAACACAAGCTGGTAACTTTTCCCCTGCTTAGAAGTTTTCAGTAAGTCTGAAAAAGAAAACACTATCTTTCCTTCATATACAGACATATTAGATAATCTAAGTGAAACCAAAGTCTGAGCTCTAGCTGCTGTAGTTAAAGCAATTAAAGTTACCAACTTGAAAGTTAATAGTTTCACACTCAATTCATGTAAGGGAAACAGAGTTCTCAGGTATACCAATACCGTAGACACATTCCAAGTAAAAGAATATTTTGGTTTTGGAGGAATACTATGAAAAACACCCTTTAAAAACCTAGGAATATAAACAGGGTTCGAACACCAACTATTGTCTAATAATCTTAAAGTCTGTACAAGCATAGACTTATGTGTGTTAATTACACTATAAGATTTATTTTCTTCTGCAAATAAATATGTTAAATAATTAATAATTACTGTTTCAGAGGAACAAATGGGATTATTTTCTGTTGATAAACACCAAAGATACCACTTTCTCCAGGCCAAATCGTATTGTTTATTGGTACCTCTTCTCCATGAAGACAAGATGATGTTAACAGATGATTCCTGAACTCCTTGCCCTTCAAGGTGTCGCCTGATACAGTAACTGCGACTAAAGATAGTTTCTTTTGAAGAGGGTGGCACTGGTAATTGTAAGGAAGAATTAAAGCATCTTTGTGTCTTGGTATCCTAATAGGAAAAGAAACAATTATTTCTAATAGCATTGGAAACCAAGGCTGTGAAACCCAATGAGGAATAATCAAAAGAGCTAATTCAACATTATCTGAAACAACTTTATTAACCACCTGTAAAATCAGATTGAAGGGTGGAAATAAATATGGACAAAAATCTTGCCATGAGAACGAAAAAGCATCACATTTAAAACAACCAGGTTCAGGAAACCAAGAAACAAAACGTTCTAATCTATAATTTAGTCTTGATGCAAACATATCCACATCAGGCATAAAACACTGTTTACAAATTCTTTCAAACAACTCTGTCTTTAACATCCATTCTGTATTATCAGAAAAATTCCTAGAAAGAAAATCAGCTTGAATATTATCTTTACCACAAATGTAAACAGCAGATAAATAAATATTTCTGTTTAATGCCCAAAGCCATATACCTTTTGAAATTTTATTCATATGCACTGAAGCCATTCCCCCCATGTCATTGAGGTATGCAATAGCAGAAATATTGTCAGACTGAAACTGGATATGACAGTTAGATTCATGACAAAACAAGCTATGTAATGTACCAGACATAGCCAATATTTCCAGAACATTTATATGAAACTGAGCTTCTTCATAATTCCATCTGCCCTGACATCCCTGTTGGGTGGAGGTTACATAGGCCCCCCAACCTATAAGAGAGGCATCAGTCTGAACAATTATCGAGGGTTTATCTTGCCTAATAAGTTTGCCATTTTCTGTTCTAATATTGTCACGCCACCATATAACATCTTCCTTGGCCTCATTTGAAAGACTTATTAGCTTATCATAGTCTAAATCCTGACTTAAACCTGCTATTTTATCTCTTTCCAGGCTACGATAATACAAAGGAGCTTTGATAACTGCATAGAAGGCATTTACTAGAAGACCAATGAAAGATGCTAACTGCCTAACTGAAACTGATCTATTATTTAAGAGAAATGAAGCAAACCGCAAAATCTTATCAATCTTAGAATCTGGTAGAAAGACTTTAAATGAAGTAGTATCAATAATAAGTCCAAAATATTCTATTTTTTGAGATGGAACAAAAACTGATTTCTTTTCATTAATTTTATAACCCAGAGAAACCAAAGTATCTGCCATAAGTTTCGCTTTATTAGCACAAGACTGACTATTCTGATCCATAACCAAAGAATCATCTATATAATAGGAACAACGGATACCTTGATATCTAAACCAAGAATAAATTGGTTTTAAAATTTTTGTAAATATACGAGGAGCAGAACTCAACCCAAACGGAAGAGAGACGAATTTATAAATTTGATCATTCCAAACAAATTTTAAATACTTTTGATACAATTCATGGATGTGTATACTAAAGTAAGCATCACAGAGATCTATTGAACAAAGAAAATCATCTCTCTTTATCAAATCAAGAACAATAGTAAAGGTTTCCTGTTTAAAATGCTCATATAAAACAAAAGCATTTAAAGGTTTGAGATTGATTACTGGTCTAAATTTCCCATTTGGTTTGGGAACAATAAAGATATTTGAAACAAACTGGTCAATTTCCCACACACTTGGAACAATTGCACCTTTTGTTAAAAGATCCCAGACTTCATTATCAATAATAGATTTTTGAAAACTATTAAAAGGAATTTCATTGGGAAGTCTATTTTGAACAATAGGAGCAATAAACTCAATTTTATAACCGGCAACAACATCAAGGATCCATGGATCATTAGTAAATGCTTTCCAGTTATCAATACAAAACCGGATATTTCCTGAACTTACCCCAACAGTATCTACATTATTAACAGACTTATGTATTGGATCTATATCATCAACTACCCCTGTGGTGTCGAAGTCTGGGGATCCTGGGATAAAAAACCACGTCTACTACGTTTTCCAGGTTGACCTCTAAATGAATTTGAACCAGAATACTGATAATTGCCATAGGGTTGATATCTATAATTTCCTCTTGAGAAGGAACCTCTAGCACCACGACCTCTATTAATGAAGAGACTCCTATTCTTATTTTGATTACAGTTACCAGAATTAAATCTACTATTAAACCCTGACCTCATTGTAGGTAGAGTAACTGTGGTGGATGCATCACATTTCCTGATTTCCTTCATTATATCATCACCAAATAACATTGAAGAAATAGGCACATTTACATTACATAAGTCAGAGTATTTCTTTTTAAGAACTGGTCTGATGAGATATCGACGTCTTAACGACAAATGATATTGTACCTGGCTAATTAATGTTATGGCATCAGAAAAAAGGCATTTAGCCTGCTCATTTCTAATAATACTTGGCTTAAGCAATTCTGCTAATTTCACCAACGGAACGATAGATGTCGCAGCCAACTGCTGAACCTCCTTAAAAGATTTATCATATATTTTGGTTCTTGCGTCAATTTTTCCCCAAATCTCTGGGTTCACCAACGGAGGAGACAACATTTTACAGTTGTCTGGTAACTCATATTTACTTATTATAGTTCCAGTTTCACAATGACTGGTACATGCAGTATCAATGAGATTTGCTAACGATTGATCAATGGATGGGCCTCTGGATGGAGTTTTTAACTTGGGCAACTGCCACAAAATAGATTGATCAGAACCATCATTCACTACTAATGTGTCATTATTTGTGCAACTAAATAAAGCATTATTTATTTTATTATTGAAATCAGAACCAATGTTATTATCATTGTCTGAATCATTATCAAATTCTACTCTGATATTAGGCCTTTTATTTTGGACATACTGATTATAATCATCATTATAATCACATTGCTCGAATAAATTTATATCATCGTAATCAAAATCATTTTGATCACTCATATGTGTGGACTCTACGAGGCCAAACTTTATTTTCAATGCCTGAAAATCTTCTTCTGATATATTGTTGAGATCCACCACATGTTTATTCGTAACTTCCTTGAAAACTACGTTTTCACCAGGGTCTACTTTCCCCTTCCTTTGAGGAAAACCTTTAACATTTTTGTTTTGATCTTCATCAAAACCCAGATCAGAAGTTGTATTGAATGCCACATTCTTATTTTTTGGGGACTTCAATTGCCTCTTACCCCTATTCGCCGACTTCTTTTTTGCATTTTCTTTTAATACAGAAACCGCATCGACTACGTCGATGTTATCAAATCCTAAAAAATCCCCTTCATCGGGATCGGTGAGCAACAACACACCGTTGTCATTACTGGTAGAAGTCGAAGGCTTATTATTGTTATGGCTCATAGTATCTTAAAAACGTCAAGCACTGTATTATCTAGCTATCGTAGATAATCAACAAAATATAAATTCCTTGGAAATACTTCCAGACTAACCTTACAACGCCAAAATAAATATGATTACTTACCATGATGGATCGGTATTTATAGTATTAGGTGTCATGGTGGATAGCGTGGGTAGCAACAGGTTATGAACTATGACCTTTTTTGGTTTTTTCACGTTGAAGAGCGCTAACCTTTGACCTTCGTCATTATATTGCAGATTATACATGTGAAAGCCGAAGGCTTTACGGAAAATAATGGGCCTGCAAGTGCAAGATATAATCGTTCTCGTTCTGGCTGGTTTGATTCTCAATGTTTTCATGACTGGTTTAATACAATAATACTACCTTACTGTAAAAAGTTTGATGGTCCCAAAGTACTTATTGGAGATAATCTATCGTCCCATATCCATACAGATATCATTGAAAAATGTTCCCAGCATAATATTAGATTTGTCTTTCTACCGCCAAACAGCACACACTTAACACAGCCTCTTGATGTCACTTTCTTCCGTCCATTGAAAACATATTGGAGACAAATTCTTCATGATTATAAAATCAAAAATCCAAGGATTGGAACAATACCAAAAGAAACATTTCCCCAACTATTAAAACAACTTTGTTCACGTATAGGCATGATTAATAATAAAATACTTGTAAAAGGATTTGAAACCTGTGGAATTTTTCCATTCGATCCTGAGAAAATTTTGCGAAAATTGCCAGACTCAGATGAAAACACTGCTACTGCATCACATACCGTTAGTCAAGCTCTTTTATCTCACCTGCAAGAAACTCAACATCCAGAAAAGGAGTGTGCTAAAAAAAGGAAGAAACGAGTTAATATTGAAGCTGGTAAATCGATCTTTTGTCAGTCAGTTCAGAACCAGGAACGAGCAAATGTACAAATGATGTCCTTGAGGCGGATATGCCATCTGATAACTCTGAATCTGAATCTCATGACATTGACTATGACAGTAACTTGGAGTTAGAATCTGCAATGCATAAAAAGGGTCCAATACAGCTAAAAGTAGCAGATTGGGTTATTGTTGAATATGTAGGGAAAAAACATTCAAAGAAATTTGTTGGTCAAATTATTCAGAAAAAAGATAATTTTGATTATCTGGTTAAGTTTATGAAACAAAAGGACAAACATTGTTTTTTCTGGCCTGACACAGAGGACATTTCTGATGTTGACTATGATATGATAGTAGGGGTGATTAAAGAACCAGGGATAGGGCGTAGAGGTTTTCTGTATTTTGAGGAAGATATTTAATTGATTCTTGCTCCAAATCCTGTTAGTCATTGTTTTATTCATAACATTGTTAGCTCTTCAAATATACAGTCCATAATTATTACAGTCAGAGGTCAAAATATGACTCTTTCATTTTTTCAGTTGATTTGTCACTTGATATCAAATTGTTTTATTAAAGTGTTAATTTTTTGATGTAATGTTCCAAATACTTTTTTAAAACAAATTTAAAGTGCAAAGCCAACTCACTAATGAGTTAACATTGCTCAACACTAGCTTTTCCTCTGCTGTGCAAAGTGACACCGACCACTAGGGAGACTTTGCACAGCAACATTTTTTTTAAAGATAGCTTGCCAGGCAAGGTAATATACGCCCACTGGCAGCATTTATTTAAAATAAAAACTTTTCAGTAAGGTTACAATAAGTGGAATGAAATATTCAACCTTCCAACCTATTTTTTTCTAGGGTCTCTAGTTTCATTAAAAACTGTCAAGAATTGTACCTAATAACAACTCATTAAATATTTTTGGGTATTTTTATGATTTGCAATAGGGTTCACCCTTAATAATATTTTGATATTTTTAATTCTTAATAAGGCTCATCCTTGGTTGATATTAAACAATTTCAGCGAGTTTTGTCAAAAAGGAATGTTTAGAGTGTTCACAAGCCAAAAGTTGAAAGCGTTTTTGAAAACAGGCGCAATAACTGACACTAAATATTTTTCGATTTATCTGATTTTCAATAGGGTTTATCCTTGTGAGAAAACAAATACTAAAGCCAAGTTTCATCAAAATCCATTCAAAATTGTTCTTTCTAGATTGTTTACGAGTTAAATTGAACGCGTTTTCAAAAACAAGGTCAATAACTTGTACTAAATATTTTTCGATTTTCAATAGGGTTCATCCTTGGGAGACAACAAATACTCCAGCCAAGTTACATCAAAATCCATTAAAAATTGTTCTTTCTAGAGTGTTTACAAGCTAAAATTGAACGCGTTTTCAAAAACAAGGGCTATAACTGACACTAAATATATTTCTATTTATTTGATTTATAATAGGGTTCATCCTTGGGTAAAAACAAATACTCAAGCCAAAGTAAATCAAAATCCATTCAGAATAGTTCTTTCTAGAGTGTTTACAAGCTAAAATTGAATGCGTTTTCAAAAACAAGGGCAGTAACTCATACTAAAAATTTTTTCGATTTCGCTGATTTTCAATAGGGTTCATCCTTGAGTTATAACACACTCTCACACCAAGTTTCATAGAAATCCATCAAGAATTGTGCCATGTAGAGTGTTTACGAGACAAAAATTGAACGCGTTTAAAAGAACAAGGGCAATAATTCATATTAGATATATTTTGATATTTTTAATTTTCAATTAGGCTCATCCCTTGCGATATCCAACAATTTCAGTGAGTTTTGTCAACATTGGTCATGAATTGTACCTTCTAGAGTGTTTATTAGCCAAAAAGTTAAACCCGTTTTCAAACACAAGGGCAATAACTGACACTAAATATATTTCGATTTATTTGATTTTCAATAAGGTTCATCGTTGGGTAAAAACAAATACTCAAGCCAAGTTTTATCAAAATCCATTAAGAATTATTCTTTCTAGATTGCTTACAAGCTAAAATTGAACGCGTTTTCAAACACAAGGGCAATAACTGATACTAAATATTTTTCGATTTAACTGAATTTCAATAGGGTTCATCCTTAGGTGATTACAAATACTCATGCCAAATTATGTCAAAATCGCTCAAGAATTGTGACTTGTAGAGTGTTTACAAGGCAAAAATCCAACACATTTTATAGAACAAGGGCAATAATTCCTATTAAATATAGTTCGATATGTGCTATTTTCAAAAGGGTTCATTCTTGGGTGATATTAAACAATTTCAGCAAGTTTCGTCAAAATCGGTCAATAACTGTGCTTTGTAGAGTGTTTACAAGCTAAAAATTGAACGCGTTTTCAAAAACAAGGGCAATAACTGATATTAAATTTTTTTTCGATTTTACTGGTTTTCAATAGGTTTCATCCTTGGGTGATAACAAATACTCAAGCCAAGTTTCATCAAAATCCATTAAGAATTGTTCTCTCAAGAGTGTTTACAAGCTAAAATTGAACGCGTTTTCAAGAACAAGGGCAATAACTCATACTAAATGTTTTTCGATTTCGCTGATTTTCGATAGGGTTTATCCTTGAGTTATAACATACTCTCACACCAAGTTTCATCAAAATCGGTCAAGAATTGCACGTTGTAGAGTGTTTACGAGCCATTCAAGAACAAGGGCACAAACTCATACTAATTTTTTTCCGATTTCGCTGATTTTCAATAGGGTTCATCCTTGCGTGATCATAAACACTCATATTAAGTTTCATCTAAATCCGTCAAGAATTACACCGTGTAGAGTGTTTACGAGCAATTGTGGACGGACGGACGGACCGACGGACGGACGGACGGACGGACGGACGGACGGACGGATGTGGGTGACGACAATATACGCCCCCCATTTCATGTGGGCGTATAAAAAAATTGCCAACATATTGAAGAGGGTTCATTTATCTTTGTAGAATATTACACTCATCCCATATCAATATTTTAGTACAAACAACGAATCAATATCTTAACTCATTCAGAAAATATATAAAAATTAAAAAATAAATAGTGCAAAGTCACCCCACTTTACGGTACTGAGTTTCATCAAATATGTTTAAAAATTGTAGCTTCTTTTTCACCCACAAACATTTCTTAAAAAAAGTCATCAAATTCAAACTTGACTACGGTCTTATCAATTCCAATGCTCATACCAAGTTTTATTCAAATCCCAAAAAAATTGAAGCTTCTATAGTGTCTACAACAAATGAATTTTTACACAACTACTACTAAGTCAAGGGCAATTACTCATAAACTATTCATCGAAAAAATCGTCCAAATCGAACTTGACTACCGTCTTATCAATTCCAATGCTCATACCAAGTTTCATTAAAATCCATAGAAAATAGAAGCTTCTATTTTGTCTACAACAAATATAGAAACAGGGGCAATAACTCAAAAACCGTTTATCGAAAAATTGTCCAAATCGAACTTGACAACTTGATCATAAATAAAATAAATATTTGGCACATAACAAATGATAAGCACAAAGAAAAAACCAGCCAACCACTAAACTTCTTCAAAAAAATTAAATTGTCAACATTAGATTGCTAAAGACAAGTTCTTTGAGCAGAAAGGAGGCACGCTGAAGACACGTTCTGAGGGAACGGATGTTGCAGGTACACTTTCTAAAATGTTTAGAAAAGTTTTCGATTGTCGTGAAAATAACGACAACCACAATCACGGTCCGCCATGTGAAAAGTGAAAGTGGGGTAACAGTTATTAAATTAGAATGTTCTATTTTTAACTTAATAACGATAATCGATACGCTCAGATCAATAATGATATATTGCTTCCAGGTGTCTTGTATCGCGATATATCGATTATTTCCGACAGCCCTAGTATTCATACTTCTTTTATGGTTTGGATTCTTAATCTCACTTTTGGATTTACTACTACATCTTTAAAAGAAGACTTGCATCATGATGATGTGATTGATCACCATTGAAGATTATGAAGGAGCTAAACAACAAGAAAAAAACAAGCTTTGAAGTTAGTTAGATTTCAAGAACACCTTAATTTTTCCATCAAATGTAAGAAATGTAACATAGTGCCTCAATGTCTGAACCTACATCTCAAGTCTATGATAGACACTAGAAATAACTTCAATGAAAGATGGATATATGTTCTACAAAAAACATCAAAAGATCTCAATATCTTCAACATTAAATTAGTACAAGAAATAATTCTTGATACCAAGAAAAAGTTTGACACACCAAACAATGCAAGAAGACCATAAAGACTATAAATCAACATTCTCACACTAATTCCAAACAAGTTACTTCTAATAGCCAACCTAACAATCATATTTTTAACATCAGCTCAAGAAGTTTATGTGAATTTGAAATTGAACTTTTAAAGAGAGGTCTATTTTTTTGTCCAGTTCAAGAACTTCTCCAATTCCAGAGAAGACTTCATATTGCAGAATTTTTTTTCGATCAGCCAACTTAACCACAGACTCTACCTACTCCACCTACAGGCAGAGATGAAGCTCTTGACCTACACTGTCAACAACAATACCACCTCTTAAAAAATTTCAAAGAACCAAAATTCTACAGTAATTTGAGTAAGGATGAAAAATGTGCTCTTCAATCCCTGAAAGATGATCCCGATATTGTTATTGGAAAAGCTGACAAAAGGGTAGGTGTTATTTTATAGAACAGAGAAGATTATATCATTGAAAGTTTAAAATATCCAAACGATCCTACAGTTTATGGAGAAGTTTTTAGTGACAACTCTTGCTCAATTCATGACTCTCTTGAACAATTACTTCAAAATTTGAAAATAGAAGATATAGAAAAAACTGCCATCCTCAACTGGCTTGAGAAAAAGCCATCACAGTTTTCATTTTAGGCAAAGTCCACGAGAGAAATGATTCATCTGAAATTCCACCAGGTAGGCCCATATGCAGTCAAGTAAACTCACCCACATGTAAAGTATCCTATTGGCTAGACTGGAAACTTAAAGAAGTAGCTAATCTATACTGTACTGAATTAATAAAAAACACAACTCATTTTCTGCAAAAACTTCAATCAATTACCATAAGTATCACCTAACAGCAAAGAGTCATCAATGTAACCCGAATTTACATATCCAGAACGTCTGAGTGAAGCATAAACAGGCTTCATTAACTTAGTAAAAAGCCTGGGAGCACTAGACAATCCCTGGGCTAAGCAGGAATACTGAAACAGTTTTCCATCCCACATAAATTGGAGGAATTTTTGATGTGTGTCCAAAATAGGCACAGAATAATAGGCATGCCTAAGATCAGCACTGGCCATAAAACAATTCGGCTTCACAAGTTTCAATGCAATTTCAAAGGTATCCATCTTAAAATGATGGAAAGCTATGGACTGATTAAGTTCCTTCAAATTTTATAATCATGCGAAATTCCCCATTAGGCTTAGGCCTGATAAAAATCGGAGATATGAAATGCCTATCATTCAGGCTAATTTGTTTAATAACCTAAAATTTAACTAGCTTTTTGACCTCAGAGTCTACAGCTGCATGTTCGGTTTTATTGAAAATGCATTGAAAAGGGAGAGAATTTTGAATTGGGCATATTCCATTTTTGAACTCCAAAGGACAACTTGACACAAATGGATTTATCAGAAGTTAATTCCATCCATATTGGGAGAAACTGTTTCAATCTCCCTGCTTCAAAAAATGAATTACTTGCCTTATTACAAACTGCGGACAGACTTTCTACTGCCTTTCTTTTGGGCGCACTTGGCCCTTCTTGTAGTTTTTTGCCTCGGTGCGATATCCACTCCTGGGTGCACTCCCTCTATAACCATAATATGGTCTGTTAAGAACAAAGGATCTCCCTCGACCCCTGTTACTGTTGGCATGTGGCCTAATATAATTCGGCTTGTTAAACTGATTACTGGGACCAGATCCACCACTAATCTTATCAGAAAGTCGTTTGCAATCACCTATGTCTTTCACTTTCTAAGGAATATCATCACCGAAAAGGTTCTGATTAAACTTATTACTGTGTGAACACAGATGAGAGAACTCTGTATTTAAGTCTCGAACTTTCATCAACTCTCTACGGAAAAAGTTCAACTGACGGTTGCATTGTCCCATCAAAGCCAATACTTCCATGGACCTGTCAATTTCAAAAACAGAGGCCTCCTGAACTTGACCTTGTTTGTGAACAGTTTTAGTTAGAATACACGCTGCCTTCACTAACAGTGTTTCTATATTTTGTAATTTCTTATCCAAAGTTTTCGATTGACTTGGTAAAACACTCCAAATTTCAGTGTTGCAAAGCACAGTAACTAACGCTGTGCAGTTTTCAGGTCTGGCCACTTTCAAAAGTTCTTGGCACATATTGTCTTCTATACCATTGATGAACCAGTCATTAACAAGGTTAGATAAGTCAGTCAATTTTTCACCAGCACGTTTAAACAAAGTGTCTGGGCCATCACTGACATTGAGAGGAGCATCCCTGATCTCCCCATCTTCTGCATCAGAAGAATCAACATATCTTGGACGATTAGGAGGAAACTGAGAAGTCTGGGGTCCATCCAGATCATAATCCAAAACGGTACTAGGATCATCATTATCATGTATTTCAATTCTGTCTACGACAGCATCATCAAAGTTGTAAACATTGTCCCAATCGATCACACGTTGGGCAAGACTGGACAGTTTATCATCCTGTTTCCTCTGATTGTTTTCGATAGCACGAAGAATGCTCCAGATATCGGATGTAGGCCTAATAGGAGAGATTGATTTCGCATCAATCGGCCTAAAAATAGTATCGTTGACATCAGCGGTCTTCGACCGATTGTCTGCAAGTTCCTCGGAATCTGTCTTTTTGACGGCCCTTCGGCAGAAGTAAGAGATTTCTTCGAAGACGATGAACCATCGTGTTTTCTCTTTTTTATTTTAACATGCTCCGCAGGTGTAGTAATAACGCCATCCTTCACGGCATGATCTTCAACAACTTCAAGATGGCCGCCTACAACACGTGGGCTGGAACAAGGCATGAAAACCAAGTCAGCAGACAAGGAAAATAAAAGTAAGAGAACGTTTACCACAACTAGAAGTCCTCGAAGATCCAGATTGAATTATTAAGTAGACATTATAAAAAAAAATAACCTAAACACAATATAAAAAGTTTGGAAAAACAAGAAGAAACCACGTCTTTCTTGTTCAAGCGCAAGAGGTACACTGATGTTTGGACATGCGCAGTACTTCTCATGGGAGTCTCGTAATGGATTTTTTACGAAATAGAATCCATCTGAGGAAAGTTATCTCTTGTCTCTTGATGTTATAAGTTTATATCCTGGAAACTGGAATAATTCCTCCTCATGAAGAACATGCAATCCTTCAGTTAGCAGCATTTGTATTAAATAACAATGAATTCTACCTTTTGCTGTCACATACGCAAATATCTATATGTCCTACTGGATGCAGAAATATTGGAACCCAAACAAACTAACATTAAATTTAGAATCATTGACGATATCTTGGCCTATTCTAAATCAACACTTTCAGAATGTCAAGAATTCTTTAAAACCCTCAACACCCGAAAATTAAATTTACCATGGACATAAGTTCTACTTCAGTAAACTTTCTGGTTGTGAAAATTATCAAACAACTTAAATTTATTCATTAAGAACACAGCAAGCCATCAATATCTTCCGCCAACCAGCTCTCATCCACAACATATTTTTAAATCTATTCCCTACAGTGGTGCACTAAGAATTAAAAGAATTTGTAGTAAGCCGGAATGGACAAATTCTCATCTAAATAGATTGACTTTATATGCAAGAGACTGTGGCTACAAATCAAAAATAATTAAAGAAGCTTTTGAAAGAGTTGATCAAAAAGACAGTCAAGAATTATTATTTTACAACCAGAATGATTCCAGTAATAAGAAAATCATACGGCATGGATATCAACATTTGACCCTAGACAGCCTAATCTACACTCCATTATCATAGACACCACAATTCTACAAACCAGTTCTCAAATGTCTAAAATACTAGAAAATTCAAAAATCATCCTATCTCATTGTAAGAGTCAAACTCTTGGACAATTGCTGCAAAAGAACAAACTAAGAACAACAAACACATCAATACTAAAATCTAATCTGTGGGGTTTGAAAACCCAATGGCAAAAACCTAGATGTAAAGCTTGGGAGACAGTTGAAACTACAGATCATATTTTTAAACCCGTATTGACACAAAAAAATTTTATATTAAGGACTCCGTAAGTTGTACTAGTTCATATGTAGTTTATTGTATAACATGTATATCATGTGGGAAACAGTATGTTGGTCAAACTATAACCCCAATTCAATATTCACCTAAATAAACATAGGAGTAATATTAAAATGAATAATGTGTCTAAAGCACCCTATGTTGCCCCCCACTAACGGGTGTCAGAAATTCAAACTTGACTAATGTCTTATCAATTCTGATGATTACACCAAGTTCCATCAAAATCCTTTGAAAATTAAAGCTTCAAAATTAACAACAATATAATTTTGACGCAATTTTACTAAGTCAAGGGCAAAACTTAAAACAATTCATTGAAAAACTGTCAAATTCAAACTTGACTGAGGCCTAATCAATTCCAATGCTCACACCAACTTTCATCAACATCCTCTGAAAATTGGAGGATTTATTGCATCGAAACTAAAATTTTGACAAGATTTTTCTAAGTAAAAGGGGAATAACTCAAAAACCGTTCTGCGATAATTTCCATTTTCGAACTTGACCGAGATATCATCAATATATACATGTATACCAAGTTTCATTAAATCGGATAAAAAAGCTTCCAGGGCAAAAATTTACGCCCACTTCAAGGGGAAAACCAAAAATATTTTATTTTTTTTCAAAAAAACCAGGGCCCAAAAATCATTTTAAAACCCAACATTGGAAAATGTTTTGGGTCATTGTAGCCCTGGACCCCAAATCAAAAAAGTTGAATTTTTTTTTTTTTAAGAAAGGGGGAAAAATTCCACCCAAAACCAAAAATCAGAAAGTTAATTTTCCCCAAAAAACCAAATATTTTAAGACACCCTACCAAAGTTTCAAAAAAATTGGCAAAAAGTCGCCCGTTTCCGGGAAATTTTGAAATTATTATTTTGGGCCCCTTTAAAAAAGGGTTTTTTTCCCTTTAAAAGGGATAATTTAAAACTGCCTTTTGGAATGTCCATTTTCGAATTTCCAAATAAAATTTTCAAAAAGAATTTTCAACATACCAAAACTATTAAATCGGGGGAAAAATAAATTTTGTTCCTTTTTGGGGTACCGGGAAAATTTTAAATTTTTTCATTTAATAAGGGGCCTTAACCCTAAAGAATTGGAAATTCCATTTTTGAATTTGAATATTAAACAAAATTTTCCTTTAAAGTTTTATTTAAAACGGTAAAAACTCTCCTTTTCCCTTCAAATAAATTGTTTTACGGACGGCAACGGGGGAAAAAATAAACCCAAAAATTTTTTGTGGGTATAAAAAAAAAAATTTTGCCCCTTTTTGGGGGGATACAAAAAAATTTGACCCCCCGTTTTTACTAATGAATAATAAAAACCGGGGGCAGGATAAATTTTCCTTTTTGAATTACCCGGGGTTTTTATCAAAAAAAGGGGGGTCCAATTTCAATTTTTGTCCGGAAAAAAAAAACTGTAACCCTAATTTTGGATACCCCAAAAATTTTCCCACGGACCAAAACAAAGGGGGGCCTTTTGTAATTTTTCCCCTTCTAAAAAAATCCCTTTAGAAAGAACTTGGGGGTTTAAAAAAAATTTTTGAAAAGCCCCCCAAAAAAAAAACGCAACATGTTTTTAAAAACGACCAAAAAATTTTTTGGGGGGGTTTTAAAAAATGTAGTTTTTTGGTAAAACCCAAAATTTAGGTTTTTACTTTCCTTATAAAATTGTTACATTTTCCATTTTAACTTAGAGTTTATTAAAATAAAATGGTTTTTACCAAAGTTTATTAATTTTTTCATAAAAAATTCCCGGAAGGGTAAAAAATTTAAAAAGGGGGATTCCCTTTTTTCAATTTTAACCACAAAAAATAAAGAATCCAAATTTAAAAATTGTAGCCTGTAAACCCCCAAGTTTTTTTAAACTATGGGCAATGGGGTGAAAAAAGCCAAGTCAGACACAATATTTGGGTGAAAAATTATCGGATCATGACGAAAATCGATAAAAATCATCTTCATTATGACACTGAACCACAAAATAAAAATCAAATGAAACCGTAAAGAATTGTAGCTTGTAGAGTGAGCACAAACAAAAGTGAACAGACGGACAGAACGCCTGGTCAATTACAATGTACACCCCAAAATAAATTTGTGGGGGTATAAAAATCAAAAGAATCCATAAAGAACTGTAGCCTGTAGAGAACAACATGTGGGTCCAAAGTACAAATTTCCAAAATGAGCAGATTAACAATTAAATCAAAATTTGAGGAAGCAATCCCTTTAAACTTCAATGTGCACTTAATAACCCCAAATTTTCTAAGTCAAAATAGTACAAAATTTCAAATTACTAACTCCCATAGATAACGATAACGATATAACTAAACACTCTCTAACTTACTTCTACATAATCCCACATAATCCAACCACAACAGTCGAAGCTTATTTTATCAAAATACATTGAGATAGAAGCACAATTGAACAAAGTTATCATCCATATTACACTGTAAACAAAATGGTGGATTCCCAAACAAAACAAACATGCCCCGAAATGCAGATATAACTCAAACGCAAGTTATCAAACTGACCTATTTACCTGAAAATGTGTGTTATTGCTCGTTTGGTATCAGAAGATTATGATGATGATAACTGTTGATTTTTTTAAGTTGAAAATAAACATTACAAATCAAGATTATTTTGTGCACACTAGATTCAAACTCAGTCACCCTTCGTGTCTGTTTCACATTTACAAATACACAACTTTTGAGTGCCAAACAAATATTTTATTATTGTATGGATGGACAGTTGTGTATTGGTTAAGTCCAAGACAACCTGAAAATATTAAGGCCTTGACCTTTCTGCCCATACACAGAGTTACTTTAATATATAAATCCACGACTCAAAACTAAAATCTTTTTCAACTCCTTCTTTAAAACTCATTGGCTTCCTTTTTACTACTAGGCTAGTCATACATAGCTCCCAAATAGACTCGGAGTCGAGAGTGGGCCTAGTAAGAAATTCCAATTCACACAGGGGAAGGAAGCAGAAAATAACATGTTTAATGATAATGATATGAAAAGGCTATACAGCTGTAGATTTTTGCACCCTTGTAGTGATGTTTGATAAAAAGGAGTCTATACTTATAATTTAAGACTCAATGCAGGTATATAGGCTTAGATTCTGAAACTGTGGTCAGATTATATCGGACAAACATCACAGGGGTGCTTAGACTATAAAGATAGCAATGCGATGCATTGAAATACGCCCAAATGGCAGCCATACTACAGATACATATGTTAAAGATTTTTCTACGTTTAACGATATATCTCGGTTAAAAGTATCCTACAACTCAAATATCAGATCAGATCAACTTTAAGTCCCCAAAAACCCACATGCCAAATATTTTAATGACACCATATCTAACAAACGTTACAGAAATAACATGATGGCGATTAGCAGTAAGTTGTAATGTACGGCAGTAATACGTAATGCTAGTCATACAGCATACTTTATAACAATGTTTCGTTTCATGTTGTATTAACATATATAATACTAAGAGTTGGTATGTGTACGAGAGTTAAAGGGATAATAGGCGTTAGAATACACTCGTCCTACGGCTTATATTTGTGTTTCATATTGACTATTAGTTAAATAAGTTTGCATCCCACACTTTACCAAATTTTAAAAAGCCACAATAAAAATATATTCGGAATTTAAAAAAAAAGTGAGCCAGCGACGATTCCATTCAGTTTGAGAATAAAAGCGTCTGGTAAATCAACGCTAAAACATCATTGTGGAATTCAACAGTAGGGGTCAAGGACGCGTGAAAACTCACATGTTAGAGTTACTTCCCTTTATATTTACACGATTTGAAAATCGCTTGATGGATGGCTCAAGCGTTTTATGATTAACTACTTTATTTTGGGGATTTATCGGATTTTAGAGGGATTTTGATGTATAGGTAAGTCCACTGATGGATATATACTGTTATTGTCCAAATTTGAGTGAACTTAAAATTTTATGTTCGTTCTAACGCCTATTATCCCTTTAAGTGATTTTGTACGAAACCGATGTAATGGTGTGCATTATATAAACCCAATAAATCTCATAACTTTAATGTTGTTGGTTAAATCCTGATATGAGAATACTACAGTTGGCGACGAGGATGATAAATTAATCAGTCTTTAAGCTGGAGAATCAAATTTGGTAAGCTGTCAACAGAAGAATCGGTCTTAACTCTGTAAATAATGACAACCAATATTGAAGCACATGCTCTTGAACCGTTTGCTGTTCACGGCAAGAGGACACAACTCGCTACATCGTGGAGAAGATGGAAGAGGGCATTCCAATTTTATGTAAAAGGGAAAGGATTGGTGGATGAAGAACAAAAGAAATGTCTGTTGCTACATTTTGCAGGCATGGATGTTCAAGATTTATTCGAAACTTTAGTAGATCCTGGTCCTGGCGAAGATGCTGAAAATGATCCTGCCACAGAATATGAAAAAGCTTTGAGAACGTTAGATGCTCATTTTGATCCAGACAACAATATTCCTTTTGAAAGGCATGTATTTAGAAAAATGGCGCAAGAACCTGATGAAACTGTCGATGAATTTGTTGCTAGGTTGAAAAGGCAAGCTGTATTCTGCGCATTTGAAGATAAAACGGATGAAAACATTCGAGAATAAGTCATTGAAAAATGTCGAGATTTGGTGATTAGAAGAAAACTATTAGCAAAAGGAAATGACTTAACATTAGCTGGTTTGCAACAATTAGCTCGAAGTGTTGAAATGGTAGATCTAA
>CM060202.1:24795275-24811704 GCA_030562195.1 Nipponacmea schrenckii | reverse complement strand
TTCTAATCTATAGTTCAGTATTGTTTTAACGATGAATCAAACCTTTACATAACTAAACCACAATAGTCCAATCTTAAAATATGCAAAAATAAATCCAATTGAACAGAAAACTTAAGGGTAAGGTAAACCTCAGCCATTTTGAAATCTGCTGAAAATTTTTTTTTTTCATACCATCTATTTGAATGCTTTGTTTTAACGTTTTAGGAAGGAAATCTTTTATTATGTTGAACTTTTGAGTGCCAAACAAATATTTTATTATTGTATGGATGGACAGTTGTGTATTGGTTTAGGTCCAAGACAACCTGAAAAAATTAGGCTAGTCATACATTGCTCCCAACTCGGAATCGAGAGTGGGCCTAGTAAGAAATTCCAATTCACACGGGGACGGAAGAAGAAAATAACATGTTTAATGATAATGATATGAAAAGGCTATACAGCTGTAGATTTTTGCACCCTTGTAGTGATGTTTGATAGAAAGGAGTCTATACTTATAATTTAAGAAGACGCAAGGAGAATGTTCGTGTTGTTTAGCTCCTTCATAATCTTCAATGGTGATCAATCACATCATGATGATGCAAGTCTTCTTTTAAAGATGTAGTAGTAAATCCAAAAGTGAGATTAAGAATCCAAACCATAAAAGAAGTATGAATACTAGGGCTGTCGGAAATAATCGATATATCGCGATACAAGACACCTGGACAGCAATATATCATTATTGATCTGAGCGTATCCATTATCGTTATTAAGTTAAAAAATAGAACATTCTAATTTAATAACTGTTACCCCACTTTCACTTTTCACATGGCGGACCGTGATTGTGGTTGTCGTTATTTTCATGACAATCGAAAACTTTTCTAAACATTTTAGAAAGTCTACCTGCAACATCCGTTCCCTCAGAACGTGTCTTCAGCGTGCCTCCTTTCTGCTCAAAGAACTTGTCTTTAGCAATCTAATGTTGACAATTTAATTTTTTTGAAGAAGTTTAGTGGTTGGCTGGTTTTTTCTTTGTGCTTATCATTTGTTATGTGCCAAATATTTATTTTATTTATGATCAAGTTGTCAAGTTCGATTTGGACAATTTTTCGATAAACAGTTTTTGAGTTATTGCCCCTGTTTCTATATTTGTTGTAGACAAAATAGAAGCTTCAATTTTCTATTGATTTTAATGAAACTTGGTATGAGCATTGGAATTGATGAGACGGTAGTCAAGTTCGATTTGGACGATTTTTACGAAAAACAGTTTTTGAGTTATTGCCCCTGTTTCTATATTTGTTGTAGACAAAATAGAAGCTTCAATTTTCTATTGATTTTAATGAAACTTGGTATGAGCATTGGAATTGATGAGACGGTAGTCAAGTTCGATTTGGACAATTTTTCGATAAACAGTTTTTGAGTTATTGCCCCTGTTTCTATATTTGTTGTAGACAAAATAGAAGCTTCAATTTTCTATGGATTTTAATAAAACTTGGTATGAGCATTGGAATTGATGAGACGGTAGTCAAGTTCGATTTGGACGATTTTTTCGATGAATAGTTTATGAGTAATTGCCCTTGACTTAGTAGTAGTTGTGTAAAAATTCATTTGTTGTAGACACTATTAGAAGCTTCAATTTTTTTTGGGATTTGAATAAAACTTGGTATGAGCATTGGAATTGATAAGACCGTAGTCAAGTTTGAATTTGATGACTTTTTTTAAGAAATTTTCTGGGTGAAAAAGAAGCTACAATTTTTAAATATATTTGATGAAACTCGATACGAGTATTGAAATAGATAAGATGGTGGTCAAGTTAGAACTTAAAGATTTTCCATGAATAGTTTTTGAGTCTTTGCCCTCGAGTTCAATATTCAGTGATTGTTTTTTAGTTATTGCTCAATTTATTATTGCTAAATTTATTATTCGAATTCAATGCTGCCAGTGGGCGCATGTCACCTTGCCTGGCAAGCTATCTTCTTATATTGTGTGCCACCTATGTTTGCGTTTTCTTAGTGAAACTCTACAGACAATAATTATTACGGGATTGTTTTGATTTTTATTTTGTCTGCTTAAAAAGCTCTATAGAAAAAACATGAACCAAATGTAACTGGACAATAAACAATGATTTGTACTTGCAATCAAAGTTGCTGGTGGGAGTATGTCATCTTGCTTTGAAATACTATCTTTATTTATGATGGCATTCTATCTATACCCCTGCCCCCTCCCGCAAAAAATAAAAAGAAATAATCAACTACATAACAATATTTAAAAAATCAATGAATCGATTCTCACGCAATAACACTTTTCAATTTCTTTTTCAGTCTGAAATGAAGATACAGCTTTCAAGAGTTGTTTCTCTTAGACTGACAACTTATCAAGGAAAACATGCAGTTTTTGGATGTGCAGATTTTCACAGTGGAAGAAGAGTAATTCAAAACTCCAATTCCTTCACCTATAAAACTAATAGTATTGGATATCTCTACTACCAACTTAGGTGGACCAATCCTGTATGGAAAGGAGAATGCTTTAGACAATTTCATTCATGTCCATCATTATGTTCATCTAATTCTGATGAAAGTAACACTGCCAGTAAAAAAACACATACTGGAGAGAAACCCTATACATGTGAATTTTGTAATAAGTCATTCTCTCAAAAGAGTAATTTAACAACACATATAAGAACACATACTGGAGAGAAACCCTATACTTGTGAAATTTTGTAATGAGTCATTCTCTCGTAAAGATATTTTAACAAGTCATATAAGAACACATACTGGAGAGAAACCCTATACTTGTGAAATTTGTAATGAGTCATTCTCTCAAAAGAGTAGTTTAACAACACATATAAGAACACATACTGGAGAGAAGCCCTATACATGTGAAATTTGTAATGAGTCATTCTCTCAAAAGAGTAGTTTAACAACACATATAAGAACACATACTGGAGAGAAACCCTATACATGTGAAATTTGTAATCGGTCATTCTCTCGAAAAAGTAGTTTAACAACACATATAAGAACACATACTGGCGAGAAACCCTATACATGTGAAATTTGTAATCAGCCATTCTCTCACAAGAGTAGTTTAACAAGACATCTTAGAACAATACATGATAGGTGAGGTTTTGAAACATTTGCTTTTGTTAACCTTTCAGAAGGTTTTCATTGTAAAGTACAAAATCTAATCTGATGGAAATTTATTCAATGATAGACACCCATGATGGAATGTAGTAAATCTGACGCCTTTAATGTTGCAAATCGTCAGTAAATTAGTACAACTTGCACTGTACCTGTATTCTTATTAGATGCTGACAGATTTGTGTCAAACAGTTTCTCAAATTATATGTATATATTGATGGTTTATTGACTGTAATACATTGTAAATGAAATGAATAGAGTTTTACGTCCTACTTTTCTGCACCTTATGGGCTAATGAATCGAGCACATTTCTTACAATATGTTGTGTTTTATCTTGATTGTAGTAAGTATAGGATTAAATTACATTACAACACATGTTAGTTTTGTCATCCATGTTTTATTTATTTTTAACTACTGGAGTCTATAAATCATGTGACTTAGTTCCACATGTTTATTTTAATATATCATATAGTTGTACTTGTTTGGAACATCTATACAATATATAACACAATAATAGTATGATCATATAGTTGTACTTGTTTGGAACATCTATACAATATATAACACAATAATAGTATGATCATATAGTTGTACTTGTTAGGAACATCTATACAATATATAACACAATAATAGTATGATCATATAGTTGTACTTGTTTGGAACATCTATACAATATATAACACAATAATAGTATGATCATATAGTTGTACTTGTTTGGAACATCTATACAATATATAACACAATAATAGTATGATCATATAGTTGTACTTGTTTGGAACATCTATACAATATATAACACATAATAGTATGATCATATAGTTGTACTTGTTTGGAACATCTATACAATGTATAACACAATAATAGTATGATCATATAGTTGTACTTGTTTGGAACATCTATACAATATATAACACAATAATAGTATGATCATATAGTTGTACTTGTTTGGAACATCTATACAATGTATAACACAATAATAGTATGATCATATAGTTGTAC
The DNA here is from genome assembly GCA_030562195.1 of Nipponacmea schrenckii. NCBI lineage: Eukaryota > Metazoa > Mollusca > Gastropoda > Lottiidae > Nipponacmea > Nipponacmea schrenckii. Next base: position 24,807,595 of record CM060202.1, on the reverse strand, counting down.
TTGTTTGGAACATCTATACAATATATAACACAATAATAGTATGATCATATAGTTGTACTTGTTTGGAACATCTATACAATATATAACACAATAATAGTATGATCATATAGTTGTACTTGTTTGGAACATCTATACAATATATAACACAATAATAGTATGATCATATAGTTGTACTTGTTTGGAACATCTATACAATATATAACACAATAATAGTATGATCATATAGTTGTACTTGTTTGGAACATCTATACAATATATAACACAATAATAGTATGATCATATAGTTGTACTTGTTTGGAACATCTATACAATATATAACACAATAATAGTATGATCATATAGTTGTACTTGTTTGGAACATCTATACAATATATAACACAATAATAGTATGATCATATAGTTGTACTTGTTTGGAACATCTATACAATATATAACACAATAATAGTATGATCATATAGTTGTACTTGTTTGGAACATCTATACAATATATAACACAATAATAGTATGATCATATAGTTGTACTTGTTTGGAACATCTATACAATATATAACACAATAATAGTATGATCATATAGTTGTACTTGTTTGGAAAATCTATACAATATATAACACAATAATAGTATGATCATATATTTGTACTTGTTTGGAAAATCTATACAATATATAACACAATTATAGTATGATCATATAGTTGTACTTGTTTGGAAAATCTATACAATATATAACACAATAATAGTATGATCATATAGTTGTACTTGTTTGGAACATCTATACAATATATAACACAATAATAGTATGATCATATAGTTGTACTTGTTTGGAACATCTATACAATATATAACACAATAATAGTATGATCATATAGTTGTACTTGTTTGGAACATCTATACAATATATAACACAATAATAGTATGATCATATAGTTGTACTTGTTTGGAACATCTATACAATATATAACACAATAATAGTATGATCATATAGTTGTACTTGTTTGGAACATCTATACAATATATAACACAATAATAGAATAATCATATAGTTGTACTTGTTTGGAACATCTATACAATATATAACACAATAATAGTATGATCATATAGTTGTACTTGTTTGGAAAATCTATACAATATATAACACAATAATAGTATGATCATATAGTTGTACTTGTTTGGAAAATCTATACAATATATAACACAATAATAGTATGATCATATAGTTGTACTTGTTTGGAACATCTATACAATATATAACACAATAATAGTATGATCATATAGTTGTACTTGTTTGGAACATCTATACAATATATAACACAATAATAATTGCAAGGGGGTGACCACACAAAGGGTTTAATTAACCGATTTATTACATAACAAAAACTCTGAAAATACAAGGGATATAATCAGGAACATATAATATCTACAAGTAAAATATAATACACATCAAACTACCCTTAATCACAATGAAATAAGAGCTGAGCTTATATATTAAAGTGGAACGACCTCGTCTGCACTCTCTCAGATGTTATAAGTGTCGTCCGTGGCCAGAGACAGACGAGGGCATAGGCTGCCAAAGGTATCAACCGTATAAGACTACAGGGAAAACTATCAGACTCACCCAGAATGGCTGCAAAGTCAATCACAACACAAACAGTACAACACCTTCTAGAAACTATTACCAAAGGACATGTATTCGTACCGAAGTCCGGATACAATATTGCGACAAATGATACACTGCCAACCAGTTTTTATACCTTCTCCTATATCATCTCACGTTTTGCACGTGCAGAGAGCATACACTTATATGCACAGCACTATCAATCGAATACAACCATTGGCGACACGAACACATCCCAGAATCGGACCGGAAGCAGCCGTGTCAACAAGTACAAAATACCCATTTCCACAACACACCTCCCCCTTTTCTAGGATGGCCTCACCGCCTTCCAAGATTTTACCAAATACGGGTAAACAATACCCCCTAAAGTTTCCTACCCGAGGACTAGACCGGGAAGTCATGTAGACAGACCCTGTCCCTTGGACTTAAAAGGGACATGGCTGCTACCAGCACCCGCCAATGCGTTAGCGCCCCAATGCCATTGATGGGAGCAATCGAAAATTGTCCCATCGGGACACGCCAACCATTGTAGCGCGATGCTGCGACCATCCCTGCCTCCGCCCTCGGGGAAACATATGCCGACTCCGGGATTAAAGATAATCTATTAATCCGATGGCACAGTCTATCCAGGAGCCCCCGAATACCAGGAATCTTCCTGACAACGGCCCGGATGAACTGTGCCCTTTTCCCCTGTATTTCCGAAGTTAGTACTTCTACTTCTTTAAAAAAAAGGTGGTACATGGCATCTAAAAACATGTTGTTTCAATCTTCTGCTCAGAGCGCCACATCCAGGAAACGGGCAACTACTAGTTCGAGGCCGTACCCTCTCCTTAACCTGCAACCTCTCCTCACCCTCTTCCCTGCTCCTCTTTCTCCGCCTATTCTTCTTGCGTCGGTTCCTCTTTTCCCTCAAACTCTGCCTTCTTCTCTCCTGCATTTCTATAACTTCCTTCCTCTCTTCCTTCTTTCCCTCAATCCACTCTTCTATTTCCTTTTCTTCTTCCTTTCTCCTGCGTTCATCCTCCTTCTCCCTTTCACGTAACTCCAATGCTCTATATTCCTCCCGCCTCTCTTCTAACACCCTCTTAACACATCAATTCTATATATCGAACCACAAAACATATTCAGATTGACTAACACATCACTTCTATATATCAAACCACAAAACATATTCAGATTGACTAACACATCAATTCTATATATCAAACTACAAAACATATTCAGATTGACTAACACATCAATTCTATATATCAAACCACAAAACATATTCAGATTGACTAACACATCACTTCTATATCGAACTACAAAACATATTCTGATTGACTAACACATCAATTCTGTATATCGAACCACAAAACATATTCTGATTGACTAACAAATCACTTCTATATATCAAACCACAAAACATATTTAGATTGACTAACAAATCATTTCTATATATCAAACCACAAAACATATTTAGATTGACTAACAAATCACTTCTATATATCAAACCACAAAACATATTTAGATTGACTAACAAATCAATTCTATATATCAAACCACAAAACACATTCAGATTGACTAACACATCAATTCTATATATCAAACCACAAAACATACTCTGATTGATTAACAAATCATTTCTATATCGAACTACAAAACATATTCTGATTGACTAACACATCAATTCTATATCGAACTACAAACCACATTCTGATTGATTAACAAATTATTTCTATATCGAACAACAAAACACATTCTGATATTATTTCGAGGCTATCTATGACACAGTCGAATCGTAATCGAAACCGTAAATTGTAATTCATAATAAGATTCTTTACTTTGTACACAGCCACTGGTTGGCCAAGAAATAGGGACGAAGCCGTAACTCGTAGAATCGTCATCGAAACCGGATGTCAATTATTATTGACGCATGCGTAGATATATGATCTTGAAAGGTGACGTCCTAGAGTCGAGTAAATAAAAAATACCAATAATTGTTACTTGTTGATTGAAATCGGCTTCAAAATGTGGAGAAATTTATTTCATCGTTTGTTTTTAACAGTAAGTACTTCTAACTTTTATTTCAAAATGACAAAAGCTCCCGTTTTCCGAGGTTTCACGACCACGTGGTTTAAGGGCAAGTTAAACCTTGCAAGTTGGCAAAACCATGACACATTCTAAAAAGTTCCCTGTTTATGTGAACAAGCTATAACAAGTATCAATATGTGCTACAAGTCCAATAATCAATAAAAAATTATAATAAAAATTTGGAAAAAAAAGTTAAGTAAAAAGAACTTAGCAAATATATGTCTTAATTTGAGGTTTTCACTAACTCCCATAAAGCAAGAAAGCCTTCTAATCTATAGTTCAGTATTGTTTTAACGATGAATCAAACCTTACATAACCAAACCACAATAGTCCAATCTTAGAATATGCAAAAATAAATCCAATTGAACAGAAAACTTAAGGGTAAGGTATATGGAAGACAATCCCTGCCATAATTAATCATTCTTAATGCTTAATTCGGTGTTAAACATTAGTACAGTAAAATCAACATTTGTACGCTTAATTTGACATTCGTTCACTAAATTCATAATTTGTTGTTAAAAATTTAGCTAGCCAAAAATAAGTGTCAAAATAGTTTAAAAAAACAATTTTTTTTTTCATACCATCTATTTGAATGCTTTGTTTTAACATTTTAGGAAGGAAATCTTTAATTATGTTGAACTTTTGAGTGCCAAACAAATATTTTATTATTGTATGGATGGACAGTTGTGTATTGGTTAAGTGAATATATATCATTTTATAGTTTGGACGTAATTATCACATGTCTTTTTACCGGAAAATTGTATTATTAACATAAAGCTTATTATTCCTTTAAAAAAACAAATGAGGCAGTTAAAAGACATCAAATGTTAGGATAACGTCATGTAAACATGATGACGTCATAAAAGTTAAAATGACGTCACAAGATCATAAACAAGAAATGTATTTTTATACGCCCACATGGAAATGTGGACGTATATTGCCGTCGCCCCTGTCTGTCTGTCTGTCCGTCCACATTTGTTGTATCCACGATAGAGGCTACAGTTTCTATCCGATCTTAATGAAACTTGGTATAATGTATATATTGATGATATCTTGGTCAAGTTCGAAAATGGAAATTATCGCATGAACGGTTTTTGAGTTATTGCACTTAGTAAAAACGCGTCAAATTTGGTTTGTATCCACAATAGAGGCTACAGTTTTTATACGCCCACATGAAAATGTGGACGTATATTGCCATTACCCCTGTCCGTCTGTCGGTCGGTCCGTCTGTCCGTCCGTCCGTCTGTCCGTCCTTCCATCCGTCAACAATTACTTGTGTATGCGATACAGGCCAGAGTTTTTATCCGATTTGAATGAAACTTGGTATGTGTATTCATAATATCTCGGACAAGTTCGAAAATGGCACGATTCCAGATGTCGGTTTATGAGTTATGGCCCTTGATTAAATGAAAAAACCGTTAAAATTTACTTGTGTACGCAATAGAAGCTGTAGTTTTTATCCAATTTGAATGAAACTTGGTATGTGTATTCATCTTGATAATATCTCGGACAAGTTCGAAAATGGCGCGATTCCAGATGTCAGTTTATGAGTTATGGCCCTGATTAAATGAAAAAACCTTAAAATGTACTTGTGTATGCAATAGAAGCTGAAGTTTTCATCCGATTTGAATGAGACTTGGTATGTGTATTCATCTTGATAATATCTCGGACAAGTTCGAAAATGGCACGATTCCAGAAGTCAGTTTATGAGTTATGGCCCTTGATTAAATGAAAAAACGTTAAATTTTATACGCCCACATATAATGTGGACGTATATTGCGGTTGACCCTGTCCGTCCGTCCGTCCACAATTGCTTGTGGCCACAATAGTTTTCATCGGATTACAATGAAACTTGGTATGTGTCTCTGTCATCATAAAATCTTGGTTCCTTTAGAAAACCAGCTTTCTGACTTTTACTGTTGGTGAGTTATGCCCCCTTTTTTAGCGAAAATTCGTCAAATTCAGCTTGTGGGCGCGATACAGGCGACAATTTTTGTCCAATCTTTTTGAAACTTGGTATGTGTCTCTATCATGATATAATCTCGGTTCGAAAACCAGCTTTCTGACTTTTACGGTTGGTGAGTTATGCCCTCTTTTTTAACGAAACTTCGTCAAATTCAGCTTGTGGGCGCGATACAGGCGACAATTTTTGTCCAATCTTTTTGAAACTTGGTATGTGTCTCTATCATGATATAATCTCGGTTCGAAAACCAGCTTTCTGACTTTTACGGTTGGTGAGTTATGCCCTCTTTTTTAACGAAACTTCGTCAAATTCAGCTTGTGGGTGCGATACAGGCCACAATTTTTTTCTGATCTTTTCGAAACTTGGTAGGTATCTTTGTCGTCATAAAATCTCAGTTCCTTTTGAAAATCAGGTTTCTGACTTTTACGGTTGGTGAGTTATGCCTCCTTTCTTAGTGAAGTAAATTCAGCTTGTGGGTGTTATACAGGCTACAATGTTTATCCAAACATTTTCCAGATGTCGGTTTATGAGTTATTGCCCTGGATTAAATGAAAAAACATGGAATATTCTGTTTGCTGAAGTGGGCGTATGTTACCTTGCCTGGCAAGCTATCTTTATCCGATCTTAATGAAACTTGGTATACATGTATATATTGATGATATCTCGGTCAAGTTCGAAAATGGAAATTATCGCATGAACGGTTTTTGAGTGATTGCCCTTGACTTAGTAAAAACACGTCAAATTTGGGTTGTATCCACAATAGAGGCTACAGTTTTTATCTGATCTTAATGAAACTTGGTATACATGTATATATTGATGATATCTCGGTCAAGTTCGAAAATAGAAAAAATCGCATGAGCGGTTTTTGAGTTATTGCCCTTAACTTAGTAAAAACGCGTCAAATTTGGGTTGTATCCACAATAGAGGCTACAGTTTTTATCTGATCTTAATGAAACTTGGTATACATGTATATATTGATGATATCTCGGTCAAGTTCGAAATTGGAAATTATCGCATGAACGGTTTTTGAGTTATTGCCCTTGACTTAGAAAAATCTTGTCAAAATTTTAGTTTCGATGCAATAAATCCTCCAATTTTCAGAGGATGTTGATGAAAGTTGGTGTGAGCATTGGAATTGATTAGGCCTCAGTCAAGTTTGAATTTGACAGTTTTCAATGAATTGTTTTAAGTTATTGCCCTTGACTTAGTAAAATTGCGTCAAAATTCTATTGTGGTTGCAATAAGAAGCTTTAATTTTCAAAGGATTTTGATGGAACTTGGTGTAATCATCAGAATTGATAAGACATTAGTCAAGATTGAATTTCTGACACCCGTTAGTGGGGGGCAACATAGGGTGCTTTAGACACATTATTCATTTTAATATTACTCCTATGTTTATTTAGGTGAATATTGAATTGAGTTATAGTTTGACCAACATACTGTTTCCCACATGATATACATGTTATACAATAAACTACATATGAACTAGTACAACTTATGGAGTCCTTAATATAAAATGTTTTTGTGTCAATACTGGTTATATGATCTGTAGTTTCAACTGTCTACCAAGCTTTACATCTAGGTTTGTTGCCATGGTTTACAACCCTACAGATTAGATTTTAGTATTGATGTGTTTGTCGTTCTTAGTTTGTTCATGTGCAGCAATTGTCCAAGAGTTTGACTCTTACAATGAGATAGGATGATTTTTGAATTTTCTAGTATTTTAGACATTTGAGAACTGGTTTGTAGAATTGTGGTGTCTATGATAATGGAGTGTAGATTAGGCTGTCTAGGGTCAAATGTTGATATCCATGCCGTATGATTTTCTTATCACTGGAATCATTCTGGTTGTAAAATAATAATTCTTGACTGTCTTTTTGATCAACTCTTTCAAAAGCTTCTTTAATTATTTTTGATTTCTAGCCACAGTCTCCCTTTAAAAATAAAGTCAATCTATTTAGATGAGAATTTGTCCATTCCGGCTTACTACAAATTCTTTTAATTCTTAGTGCACCACTGTAGGGAATAGATTTAAAAATATGTTGTGGATGAGAGCTGGTTGGCGGAAGATATTGATGGCTTGCTGTGTTCTTAATGAATAAATTTAAGTTGTTTGATAATTTTCACAACCAGAAAGTTTACTGAAGTAGAACTTATGTCCATGGTAAATTTAATTTTCGGGTGTTGAGGGTTTTAAAGAATTCTTGACATTCTGAAAGTGTTGATTTAGAATAGGCCAAGATATCGTCAATGATTCTAAATTTAATGTTAGTTTGTTTGGGTTCCAATATTTCTGCATCCATTAGGACATATAGATATTTGCGTATGTGACAGCAAAAGGTAGAATTCATTGTTATTTAATACAAATGCTGCTAACTGAAGGATTGCATGTTCTTCATGAGGAGGAATTATTCCAGTTTCCAGGATATAAACTTATAACATCAAGAGACAAGAGATAACTTTCCTCAGATGGATTTATGGTAATTGATTGAAGTTTTTGCAGAAAAAGAGTTGTGTCTTTTATTAATTCAGTACAGTATAGATTAGCTACTTCTTTAAGTTTCCAGTCTAGCCAATAGGATACTTTACATGTGGGTGAGTTAACTTGACTGCATATGGGCCTACCTGGTGGAATTTCAGATAAATCATTTCTCTCGTGGACTTTGCCTAAAATGAAAACTGTGATGGCTTTTTCTCAAGCCAGTTGAGGATGGCAGTTTTTTCTATATCTTCTATTTTCAAATTTTGAAGTAATTGTTCAAGAGAGTCATGAATTGAGCAAGAGTTGTCACTAAAAACTTCTCCATAAACTGTAGGATCATTTGGATATTTTAAACTTTCAATGATATAATCTTCTCTGTTCTATAAAATAACACCTACACTTTTGTCAGCTTTTCCAATAACAATATCAAAATCCCTAATATTTCTTGTCCTTACTCAAATTACTGTAGACTTTTGGTTCTTTGTAATTTTTTAAGAGGTGGTATTTTTGTTGACAGTGTAGGTCAAGAGCTTCATCTCTGCCTGTAGGTGGAGTAGGTAGAGTCTGTGGTTAAGTTGGCTGATCGAAAAAAAATTCTGCAATATGAAGTCTTCTCTGGAATTGGAGAAGTTCTTGAACTGGACAAAAAAATAGACCTCTCTTTAAAAGTTCAATTTCAAATTCACATAAACTTCTTGAGCTGATGTTAAAAATATGATTGTTAGGTTGGCTATTAGAAGTAACTTGTTTGGAATTAGTGTGAGAATGTTGATTTATAGTCTTTCTTTTGAACCTTATGGTCTTCTTGCGTTGTTTGGTGTGTGAAGTTTGTTGTACATTTTTCTTAGCAGCTAAAAGTAAACTTAATTTTTTATCATGAGTTTTTCGGAGAGAGTTTCTCAATTTATGAAAACCAATTTGAATAAACTTATCAAATTTTTCAAAATCAGTCACAGATGATCTAGATTTTAGTACAGATAAATTTGTGTCAAAGTTTTTCTTCGTAACTGTAGGATCATTTGGATATTTTAAACTTTCAATGATATAATCTTCTCTGTTCTATAAAATAACACCTACACTTTTGTCAGCTTTTCCAATAACAATATCAAAATCCCTAATATTTCTTGTACTAATTTAATGTTGAAGATATTGAGATCTTTTGATGTTTTTTGTAGAACATATATCCATCTTTCATTGAAGTTATTTCTAGTGTCTATCATAGACTTGAGATGTAGGTTCAGACATTGAGGCACTATGTTACATTTCTTACATTTGATGGAAAAATTAAGGTGTTCTTGAAATCTAACTAACTTCAAAGCTTGTTTTTTTCGTGTTGTTTAGCTCCTTCATAATCTTCAATGGTGATCAATCACATCATGATGATGCAAGTCTTCTTTTAAAGATGTAGTAGTAAATCCAAAAGTGAGATTAAGGATCCAAACCATAAAAGAAGTATGAATACTAGGGCTGTCGGAAATAATCGATATATCGCGATACAAGACACCTGGAAGCAATATATCATTATTGATCTGAGCGTATCGATTATCGTTATTAAGTTAAAAATAGAACATTCTAATTTAATAACTGTTACCCCACTTTCACTTTTCACATGGCGGACCGTGATTGTGGTTGTGGTTATTTTCACGACAATCGAAAACTTTTCTAAACATTTTAGAAAGTGTACCTGCAACATCCGTTCCCTCAGAAGGTGTCTTCAGCGTGCCTCCTTTCTGCTCAAAGAACTTGTCTTTAGCAATCTAATGTTGACAATTTAATTTTTTTGAAGAAGTTTAGTGGTTGGCTGGTTTTTTCTTTGTGCTTATCATTTGTTATGTGCCAAATATTTATTTTATTTATGATCAAGTTTTCAAGTTCGATTTGGACAATTTTTCGATAAACGGTTTTTGAGTTATTGCCCCTGTTTCTATATTTGTTGTAGACACTATAGAAGCTTCAATTTTCTATGGATTTTAATGAAACTTGGTATGAGCATTGGAATTGATGAGACAGTAGTCAAGTTCGATTTGGACGATTTTTTCGATGAATAGTTTATGAGTAATTGCCCTTGACTTAGTAGTAGTTGTGTAAAAATTCATTTGTTGTAGACACTATAGAAGCTTCAATTTTTTTGGGATTTGAATAAAACTTGGTATGAGCATTGGAATTGATAAGACCGTAGTCAAGTTTGAATTTGATGACTTTTTTTAAGAAATTTTTGTGGGTGAAAAAGAAGCTACAATTTTTAAATATATTTGATGAAACTCGGTACGAGTATTGGAATTGATAAGATGGTGGTCAAGTTAGAATTTGAAGATTTTCCATGAATAGTTTTTGAGTCTTTGCCCTCGAGTTCAATATTCAGTGATTTTTATACGCCCACATGAAATGGGGGGCGTATATTGTCGTCACCCACATCCGTCCGTCCGTCCGTCCGTCCGTCCACAATTGCTCGTAAACACTCTACACGGTGTAATTCTTGACGGATTTAGATGAAACTTAATATGAGTGCTTATGATCACGCAAGGATGAACCCTATTGAAAATCAGCGAAATCGGAAAAAAATTAGTATGAGTTTGTGCCCTTGTTCTTGAATGGCTCGTAAACACTCTACAAAGTGCAATTCTTGACCGATTTTGATGAACCCTTTGGGGTGAGAGTATGTTATAACTCAAGGATAAACCCTATCGAAAATCAGCGAAATCGAAAAACATTTAGTATGAGTTATTGCCCTTGTTCTTGAAAACGCGTTCAATTTTAGCTTGTAAACACTCTTGAGAGAACAATTTTTAATGGATTTTAATGAAACTTGGTCTGAGTATTTGTTATCACCCAAGGATGAAGCCTATTGAAAACCAGTCAAATCGAAAAAAAATTAATATCAGTTATTGCCCTTGTTTTTTAAAACGCGTTCAATTTTTAGCTTGTAAACACTCTACAAAGCACAGTTATTGACCGATTTTGACGAAAGAATGAACCCTTTTGAAAATAGCACATATCGAAATATATTTAATAGGAATTATTGCCTTTTTTCTATAAAATGTGTTGGATTTTTGCCTTGTAAACACTCTACAAGTCACAATTCTTGAGCGATTTTGACATAACTTGGCATGAGTATTTGTAATCACCTAAGGATGAACCCTATTGAAATTCAGTTAAATCGAAAAATATTTAGTATCAGTTATTGCCCTTGTGTTTGAAAACGCGTTCAATTTTAGCTTGTAAGCACTCTAGAAAGAACAATTCTTAATGGATTTTGATAAAACTTGGCTTGAGTATTTGTTTTTACCCAAGGATGAACCTTATTGAAAATCAAATAAATCGAAATATATTTAGTGTCAGTTATTGCCCTTGTGTTTGAAAACGGGTTTAACTTTTTGGCTAATAAACACTCTAGAAGGTACAATTCATGACCAATGTTGACAAAACTCACTGAAATTGTTGGATATCGCAAGGGATGAGCCTAATTGAAAATTAAAAATATCAAAATATATCTAATATGAATTATTGCCCTTGTTCTTCAAAACAGTTCGATTTTTGTCTCGTAAACACTCTACATGGCACAATTCTTGATGGATTTCGATGAAACTTGGTGTGAGAGTGTATTATAACTCAAGGATGAACTCTATTGAAAATCAGCAAAATCGAAAAAAATTTTAGTATGAGTTACTGCCCTTGTTCTTGAAAACGCATTCAATTTTAGCTTGTAAACACTCTAGAAAGAACTATTCTTAATGGATTTTGATTAACTTTGGCTTGAGTATTTGTTGTCTCCCAAGGATGAACCCTATTGAAAATCGAAAAATATTTAGTACAAGTTATTGACCTTATTTTTGAAAACGCGTTCAATTTAACTCGTAAACACTCTAGAAAGAACAATTTTGAATGGATTTTGATGAAACTTGGCTTTAGTATTTGTTTTCTCACAAGGATAAACCCTATTGAAAATCAGATAAATCGAAAAATATTTAGTGTCAGTTATTGCGCCTGTTTTCAAAAACGCTTTCAACTTTTGGCTTGTGAACACTCTAAATATTCCTTTTTGACAAAACTCACTGAAATTGTTTAATATCAACCAAGGATGAGCCTTATTAAGAATTAAAAATATCAAAATATTATTAAGGGTGAACCCTATTGCTAATCATAAAAATACCGAAAAATATTTAATGAGTTGTTTTAGGTACAATTCTTGACA
>CM060202.1:24771848-24794775 GCA_030562195.1 Nipponacmea schrenckii | reverse complement strand
CTAGTCTGCTACAACATAACCAATTAGAAGTCATCATACTATTGTTGAAGAGTGAAATGTATTTAAGTTAATTGTAATTAGTCATTCACAGCATTAACTAATAGTCAGTTAAAGTCACTCTTCACTGCCTCTATTTCTCTACTATATCTTTCTCTGTATCTGAGCTTTCATCACCTCAGACTTTCTATTTCTATACCATGAACTCTGCTAATTAGTGTTTTTAGGCTTGACAACTTGGTCATTCAGATATAGTTTTCATGTAGTAAGAACAGGTTTTATGTCACTTGGATATTTTGGAGTGCAAACTTATTTTAAATCTTCTTTAATATAACATGGAACAGATTGGTAATTGTTTGTATCAGATATATTGTTTTAATATATTCTGAAAGTTGGACTTCCTGTTTTAGGTATGTTTTGATTTATATTTCATAGTTTTGTGTACCCTAGTAACCACCTGTGTCAGCCATCTTTGATTTTAGTCTTGTAGTAAAAGTTTAGCTCCAGTTTTTCAACATTTATATTAAATACTTTCATATTCATTCACTCCAGCATTTTCCTACATTTAGACATCCCACTACAACCTTTTATAATCCCTAATTTTCAGATCTTAGTCCTGGTAAGGTACTACACCTTAGTTAGTTTAGTTAATTAAAACCCCTTTTTTAGGGTAGGTTATTCTTTATATAGCGGTCATTATGCATGGTTAGATTTCATATATTTCATATGATTAAGGTGTTGCTGTATGCATATATAAGCTCAATTCTTATTTCATTGTGATTAAGGGTAGTTTGATGTGTATTATATTTTACTTGTAGATATTATATGTTCCTGATTATATCCCTTGTATTTTCAGAGTTTTTGTTATGTAATAAATCGGTTAATTAAACCCTTTGTGTGGTCACCCCCTTGCAATTATTATTGTGTTATATATTGTATAGATGTTCCAAACAAGTACAACTATATGATCATACTATTATTGTGTTATATATTGTATAGATGTTCCAAACAAGTACAACTATATGATCGTACTATTATTGTGTTATATATTGTATAGATGTTCCAAACAAGTACAACTATATGATCATACTATTATTGTGTTATATATTGTATAGATGTTCCAAACAAGTACAAATATATGATCATACTATTATTGTGTTATATATTGTATAGATGTTCCAAACAAGTACAGCTATATGATCATACTATTATTGTGTTATATATTGTATAGATGTTCCAAACAAGTACAACTATATGATCATACTATTATTGTGTTATATATTGTATAGATGTTCCAAACAAGTACAACTATATGATCATACTATTATTGTGTTATACATTGTATAGATGTTCCAAACAAGTACAGCTATATGATCATACTATTATTGTGTTATACATTGTATAGATGTTCCAAACAAGTACAACTATATGATCATACTATTATTGTGTTATATATTGTATAGATGTTCCAAACAAGTACAACTATATGATCATACTATTATTGTGTTATATATTGTATAGATGTTCCAAACAAGTACAACTATATAATAATAATAATATCTTTATTACAAAAGGGTAAAAAAATTAGGCCATACAATATCAATGAGCATCAAAATAAGATCCTGAGTACCCACCGACAGGCCTGTCTTCCATTCTGCCCCTTATAAACAACACAAGTAAAACATACACAAAACAAGAAACAATTACATGTATATACAACAATCGAAAGTCATTAACAGATAAAAAGTTAACAATGAGAATGATATTTAAACTCTATGTACATAACGGTAGAGGGTTATATAAGAAAAAAAAAGGAAAAAAAGAAAGAAAAAAAAAAAAAAAAAAAAATCATGATGACAAACATTCAATGCAAATTTTAAAGTGTAAATTTCAGATAGATTTTTAGAATGGACAGTTTTAACAAATACACAAGTACAATCCATAATATTGACAATGATATTGTAAAACAAGCAAATAGAGAGGATTTGGAAGCCGAAAGAGTCAGTTCATGTGCTGCGAGCGGGCTACCCAACCCCACTCCATTTCATATTTGTCTATGGAGGGGGAGGTAGGATTTATCCAGGCTCTAGACCAGCTGAAGGATGTTAACTCATCCCCTGACAATAGATTTTAGAATTGCCGATCGAGAAGGCATATAAATATATATTACACTTTATGAAAAAATGTGAAATTTCAAGTCGTCAAATCTGTGTATTACATCTGTAAGAGAATAATAAAACAGTATTAATCTATATTGGTGAATCTGTATATACATCTGTAAGAGAAAAGAAAATGTGTTTTGGTCTGTATTGGTTAATCACTGTTAATCACTATTGAAATGGATGATTTAAACAAACATGGCAAGCATAATTATGCAACTATAAGAAATTGATAATAATAATAATAGGTGAAGTAAAGCAGACTAAAGAAGCAAGAGTAAAATATATTTTATAGTTATGTTAAGCAATTTTAGAAATAATAACTCACCAAAAGTCTGTAATAAGGACAATAAATTAACATGAAATAACAATAAGGGAAATTATCTCTCATATGTAAGGCTATCATTTTTTTGAAACTGGATGCATTTGAGGCATTTTTTAGGTTGTCAGGGAGGGAATTCCATAGAACAGCCCCAGAGTATCGAAGGCTTTTTTTAACGATCTCTAGATTAGGTCTGTACACGTTTAGTCTTGTATTCAGAGACTCGTAATTGGTGCTGTTAAATAAGAATAAATCATTAAGATACTGTGGACACTGTTTATGTAAAATTTTGAAGATAAATAATGATTTGTTTCGAACAAATCTTTCTGAAATAGAAAAAAGATTTAACTGCTGCAATCCAGGGGCAATCTCCTCTGTATGCTGCACACCTAAGATAATTTTGAAAGCCATATTTTGCTGCCTTACAAGTCTACTAATAGATTGCTGATCACAAGAATCCCATATTGGCGAACAATAGTCGATATAACATTGAAAATGGGCATTATAAAAAAGAACCAAGTATTTTGTTGGTATAAGGTATTTGAGTTTTCGTAGTTGAAAAAGTTTTTGATTAAGAATTTTGGATACATGTAGTTCATGAGCTGTCCAGCTGAAGTTGTGATCAAAATAAATACCAAGAAGTTTAAAGGAGGAAACAGTTTCTATAACTACATTATTTACAATTAGTTTTAAGGAATTGTCCAGTAGTTGCCTCCTCTGAGGGGTTGTGATTAACATAGCTTTAGTTTTATTTACATTTATAATCATTGAATTAGTTTCGCACCATTTAACAACAGAATTAGTTTCAGATTGAAGTTTTAACTCAAGCTCATTAATTGATTTAGCAGCCGTATAGACTGTTGTGTCATCAGCAAACAAGTCACAGTTGGAGGCTATATGAAGGGAGAGATCATTTATAAATAAATTAAACAAAAGTGGTCCTAATATGGACCCCTGTGGAACACCATGACTAATATCTAGTTGAGAAGACAATGTACCATTGGCAAATGTAGATTGTTTCCTGTTTGATAAATATGATTTCAAGAATCTATTGGAATTCAGAGAAAATTTATAGATATTACATTTTTTAATGAGTAAATCGTGCTTCACCAAATCGAAAGCTTTACGGAAATCAAAAAAGATCAAACCTGTTAGCATTCCGTCATTAAGAGACTTATAAATATTATCAGTGATATTTGTTAGAGCTGTCAAACAAGAACTATTGGATCTAAATCCTGATTGATTGATATACAAAAGATTATATCTATTTATGAAATTGCTTAGATGACCGTGTATATGTCGTTCAAGAATTTTCGAAAGTGTCGGTAATATTGATATAGGTCGATAATTGTTTGGATCTATTTTGGATCCTGATTTGTGAAGTGGTAAAACTTTAGCAAGTTTGAAATTGGATGGAAAAATACATTGATCAATACACAAATTGAATACATGATCATACTATTATTGTGTTATATATTGTATAGATGTTCCAAACAAGTACAACTATATGATCATACTATTATTGTGTTATATATTGTATATGTTGAGGTTATATCTATAAATAGATATCCCGTGCATGAACAATATACTCATGTCACGTGCATGAGACGTTTAGCGTCAGTTTAGACCTGACGTTCTGTATGTACGGATGTGCATGTAATAAAGGTTACTATTGATAGGCGTTGTGTATTCCTTAGGCGTAAATGGACCTCTAACAAATGGTAGCAGAGCGTGGTTGCTAGAAGGAAAGAGTACTTTTCCCGATTTAACTTTATTTGTGAATTTTGCTGAAAATTTATCAGCGACGTAAGCGACATATTGGTGAACGTGATTTTCCCAGAGTGCTGTTGGACAAAGATGGCGGATTAAAAACGGAAGTTGAACAATTTTGGACAATAACAACGATATCTTTGCATAAATGATAATTTCTAAGGCTATCGGACTAATAATTTTGTGTATTTTGGTGTTGTGTACGGTCTACGGAGACTTGGTGAGCTATTTCGTTGCTGAAGATTCCATATTCATCGGAGAATCGGAGCTGATTGATTGGGAGTTTACCTGTGCCAGAAAGGTCGCACCCTTATTGATAAACAATATGTCAACGAAGGTAAATCCGCCGATTTTTACCAAATCTAAGCCGTACGAAAGGTACAAGCAGGAATTACGTGCCTGGCGTGAGATTACTGACTTACCTAAAAGTAAGCAGGGGGTTGTGATAGCGCTGTCTCTTCCAGAAGACGACCCCATTAGGGAAAAAGTTTTTGATCAGATTGAAATTATCGATTTGAAGAAAGACGATGGATTCGAAGTTTTAGTACAATTTTTTGATACACATCTTGGGAAGGATGATCTGGCAGATGCCTTACAAAAATTTGAGGAATTTGAAGATTGCAAGAAATTACCAGATGAATCCATGCGAGATTTTGTGGATCGTTTTGACCTGAAATACAGAAAAATTGAAAAGCTAAAAATGACATTACCCTCAGAAATTTTGGCATTCAAACTGTTGCGTAAGTCCAATGTGAAACAGGATGAAAAACTTTTAGTGCTGACCGGGATGAATTTTTTAGAGAAAGAGACACTCTATATGCAAGCTAAAGCCTCACTTTTAAAATTCAAAGGTGATAATGGAATTGTTTCTGAAGATAGTACTAAAGGCATCAAGCTTGAGCCAGCTTACCTGTCAGAAGAAGCTTATTGGACAAGATCTCGCATGAACAGGGGTCGTAGGAGTCACTCATCCGTTAGGAACGCACCAGTGTACCGCCAAAGACAATTTGATAATGCAAAGAGACAGTCGTATCATTCTCTCTCTAGGGAACGGAAACTAAATCCTACTGGTGCTGATGGGCGATTATTTAAATGCAAAGCGTGTGGATCCTTTAGACATTTGATCAAGGACTGTCCCGACAGCTACGAGAACCTTGAATCTGCTAATATAACTGAAAAGAACGAGTATGTTGTACTATTCACAGGAAACTCTTCAAGTGAAAACTATCAACTTGGCGTGGAAGCTAGGAGTTGCGCTGTATTAGATAGTGCGTGCTCGAGTACAGTCTGTGGACAAAATTGGATGAAAACATATGTGGACTCATTACCAAACCAAGATAGACTGAAGGTGGTGCAACGTAGTGGAAAGAGACATTTTAAGTTTGGTGGGGGTACTGTGTTGAAATCAATAAACGAGTATGAAATTCCAGCTTATGTTGCCGGGGAAGATATCACTATCAAAACAGATGTGGTGGATTCAGACATACCCCTCCTGCTGTCAAGAACTGCTATGAAACGAGCCGGAATAAAACTGGACTTAGCAAATGACACAGCAGAGATCCTTGGTAAAGATGTTCTGTTAAAATTTACGTCTTCAGGACATTACTGTATCCCGATAGATAAAATGAATGAAATCTCTGTTGAATCTGTGTGTTCTGTAGTGGAACAATTAGATAAGAAGGGCCTTTTAAAGTTACACAGACAATTTGCACATCCACCTGAAGACCGACTCATAGCCTTGTTAAAAGATGCCGGTGTATGGGATGATGGAATGAAAAGTGACCTCGCATCAATAACTTCTGATTGTCTGCTATGCAAGAGATATGCAAAAACCCCTGCTCGACCTGTTGTGGCATTACCTATGGCAAAAACCTTTAACCAGAAAGTTGCCATGGATTTGAAACACTGGCAAAATAAACTTTGGATTTTGCATATAATAGACATGTGGTCTCGTTTTACAGTATCTGTCTTTGTTGATAGGAAAAAGACTTCAAACATTATAGATGCTTTAATGATGAAATGGGTAGGAGTGTTTGGTGTGATGCAATCCCTAATGACAGACAATGGTGGTGAATTTAACTCTGATGAGTTGAGGGAGGTCAGCTCCATCCTCAACATTAAGCTGTGTACAACTGCTGGGTACAGCCCATTCCAGAATGGACTTTGTGAACGTGTGCATGCCATAACTGACTCTATGCTTCTAAAATTACAAGCTGAAAATCAGGATGTTGATCTAAAGACACTTTTATCCTTGGCAAATATGGCAAGAAATGCCCTACAAATGTGGAATGGTTTCAGTTCTCATCAACTTGTATTTGGTAGAAATCCTACTGTACCAAACACAATGAATTACAAGCAACCAGCATTGGAGGGAACCACAACCAGTGAGATTTTTTCTGACCACTTAAACACACTACATGCTGCTCGGAAAGCATTCGTTGAAAGTGAGGCGAATGAACGAATTCGAAGGGCTTTGCGTTCTAAAATGCGTGCCGCTGAACAAGTCTTTGACAATGGTGATTCAGTATATTACAAACGTGAAGGCAAGGAAAGGTGGTTGGGTTCTGGTAAGGTTGTCTTCCAGGATGGGAAAGTTGTATTTGTACGTCATGGTGGAATTTTTGTACGAGTCTCCCCAAATCGATTGACAAAAATTAATGAAGAATCCTACTCTCAGCCCGAAAACCAACCTGATGATGTACAGCCATCTGTACAGCCAACTGCCATAATGCCAACCATGGAGAATCCTCAGGAAAAGCATGAGTCAATTTTTAAAGAGTATATAGGCCTACCAGTTATGCCAGATCCAAGCCTAAAACAGAAATTGAATTTGAAGAAAGATGATGCAATTATTTTCAAAGAAAAAGACTCTTGGTTGTCAGCTAAAATCCTTGGAAGAGCTAGTAAGACTACTAGTAAACATCCTCATTGGTACAACGTGCGTCTCAATACTGGTGAAGATATTAGTGTTAACCTTGATGATGTGGAGTGGGAAGAAACTGACTCTGTAAATGTGGTTGTCTCACATCCGAATAATCAAACAGAAGCAAATTGCATCGCGAAAGATGAAGAGTTGGAAAGATTTAAGTCATTCAATGCCTACGAGGAAGTAAAGGATGAAGGCCAAAGTCTGATTTCAACACGCTGGGTGCTGGTGCAAAAAGAAAATGTTGTGAAGGCTCGTCTGGTTGCTAGAGGGTTTGAGGAGGAAAATGATGTTCAGAGAGACAGTCCTACTGTGAGTAAAGAAATTTTGAGATTATTTCTTTGTTATGCCTCGCATCAAAACTGGACTGTAAAAACTACAGATATTAAGTCAGCCTTTTTGCAAGGTCAAAAACTTCAGCGTGATGTTTTCATTTCCCCCCCTGTAGAAGCAAATTGTCCTAATGGCATCATATGGAAACTT
The DNA here is from genome assembly GCA_030562195.1 of Nipponacmea schrenckii. Classification (NCBI taxonomy): domain Eukaryota; kingdom Metazoa; phylum Mollusca; class Gastropoda; family Lottiidae; genus Nipponacmea; species Nipponacmea schrenckii. The sequence goes on along the minus strand of CM060202.1, from coordinate 24,787,118 downwards.
AATCATTGTCTGTATGGCTTGAATGATGGAGCTAGACAATTCTTTCTAAGCGTAAAGGATGAACTTTTGAAGCTGGGTTGTTCTCAATCAAAATTGGATCCTGCTCTGTTTTTATATAAAAGTTCCAGTAGCTCAATTTCAGGAATGATCTGCCTCCACGTTGATGATTTCCTACATGCTGGAAAAAATGGGTTTGAGAAGGTGATGTGTAGACTTAGGGAGAGATTCTCTGCCGGTAAGGTTGAAGAAAAAGATTTTACTTATGTAGGGTTTCAAATTAAAAATGACAATGGCGGAATAAATCTAGATCAGACTGCATATGTCGAAAACTTAGTGAATGGTGTAATTTGTCCTAAAAGGGCTATTTCCAAAAATGTGACATTATCAAAACAGGAACAAACTTTGTTTCGACAACTTGTTGGACGTTTAAATTGGGCTGTGAGGGGATCGCAACCTGATATGGCATTTGAGACCATTGAACTAAGCACGAGACTAAAATCAGGAACTGTGGGTGATTTGTGCAGAGCTATTAAGGCTATAAGGAAACTTAAAGAGACACAGTCAATGATATATTTCCCTAAACTAGGTGATGTTAAAAATTGGAGTTTTGTGATTCATTCAGACGCTTCTCATGCCAATATTTGTGATGGTGTTGGAAGTATGGGAGCGTATGTAATCTGGATTATGGATGGAGAATTAAATAGCTGTCCAATAGCCTGACAAGCGCATAAGATCAAGCGTGTTGTTAGGTCAACTATCGCTGCTGAAGCTCTTGCCTTACAAGAGTCTATAGAGGCATGTTTTTATTATCGTAGTGTCCTGTTTGAGCTCCTTGGAAATTCCAAAGATATTCCTATTATTGCATATGTTGACAATAAAAGTGTGGTAGAGTCTGTATATTCCACAAAACTAGTTGACGATAAACGCCTGCGAATAGATATTGCTGCTATCCAAGAAAGTATTAAAAATGGAGAATTAACTGCAGTTACTTGGTGTCCTACGGGTGATCAGCTTGCAGATTGCATGACAAAACGTGGAGCGTCGGCATACAAACTCTTATGTGTTTTAAAAAGTGGGGTTTTAAAAATAAAAAAATGTGGAAGTGAAATGAGTGGGGCAGAATAATCCCCTTAAAGCAGGAGGGTAGTCTAACCCAATGATTGCTAGAATCAAAAATAGTGTGAGATGTAATTAAATATATTTTTAATACAAAATAACAAAAAATATAAAACAGAAGATTTTAAATGTACTATAAGGACATTTTTATCCAATGAACAAATTTATCAATAACAATTTAAAAAGAATAAGAGAAAGAAAAAAATAATTATAGTTAATGTTGAGGTTATATCTATAAATAGATATCCCGTGCATGAACAATATACTCATGTCACGTGCATGAGACGTTTAGCGTCAGTTTAGACCTGGCGTTCTGTATGTACGGATGTGCATGTAATAAAGGTTACTATTGATAGGCGTTGTGTATTCCTTAGGCGTAAATGGACCTCTAACAGTATACATGTATTTTCTTTTCATGGAACTATAGACTCCAGTAGTTAACAATAAACAAAACTACAATCAAGATAAAACACAACATATTGTAAGAAATATGCTCGATTCATTAGCCCATAAGGTGCAGAAAAGTTGGACGTAAAACTCCATTCATTTCATTTTATTTACAATGTATTACAGTCAATAAACCATCAATATATACATATAATTTGAGAAACTGTTTGACACAAATCTGTCAGCATCTAATAAAAATACAGGTACAGTGCAATTTACTGATGATTTGCAACATTCCATCATGGGTGTCTATCATTGAATAAATTTCCATCAGATTAGATTTTGTACTTTACAATGAAAACCTTCTGAAAGGTTAACAAAAGCAAATGTTTCAAAACCTCACCTATCATGTATTGTTCTAAGATGTCTTGTTAAACTACTCTTGTGAGAGAATGACTTATTACAAAATTCACATGTATAGGGTTTCTCTCCAGTATGTGTTCTTATATGACTTGTTAAATTACTCTTGTGAGAGAATGACTTATTACAAAATTCACATGTATAGGGTTTCTCTCCAGTATGTGTTCTTATATGACTTGTTAAATTACCCTTCTGAGAGAATGACTTATTACAAAATTCACATGTATAGGGTTTCTCTCCAGTATGTGTTCTTATATGACTTGTTAAATTACTCTTGAGAGAGAATGACTTATTACAAAATTCACATGTATAGGGTTTCTCTCCAGTATGTGTTCTTATATGTCTTGTTAAATCACTCTTTTGAGAGAATGACTTATTACAAAATTCACATGTATAGGGTTTCTCTCCAGTATGTGTTTTTTTACTGGCAGTGTTACTTTCATCAGAATTAGATGAACATAATGATGGACATGAATGAAATTGTCTAAAGCATTCTCCTTTCCATACAGGATTGGTCCACCTAAGTTGGTAGTAGAGATATCCAATACAATTAGTTTTATAGGTGAAGGAATTGGAGTTTTGAATTACCCTTCTTCCACTGTGAAAATCTGCACATCCAAAAACTGCATGTTTTCCTTGATAAGTTGTCAGTCTAAGAGAGACAACTCTTGAAAGCTGTATCTTCATTTCAGACTGAAAAAGAAATTGAAAAGTGTTATTGCGTGAGAATCGATTCATTGATTTTTTAAATATTGTTATGTAGTTGATTATTTCTTTTTATTTTTTGCGGGAGGGGGCAGGGGTATAGATAGAATGCCATCATAAATAAAGATAGTATTTCAAAGCAAGATGACATACTCCCACCAGCAACTTTGATTGCAAGTACAAATCATTGTTTATTGTCCATTTACATTTGGTTCATGTTTTTTCTATAGAGCTTTTTAAGCAGACAAAATAAAAATCAAAACAATCCCTTAATAATTATTGTCTGTAGAGTTTCACTAAGAAAACGCAAACATAGGTGGCACACAATATAAGAAGATAGCTTGCCAGGCAAGGTGACATGCGCCCACTGGCAGCATTGAATTTGAATAATAAATTGAGCAATAATAAATTGAACAATAACTAAAAAAAAAATCACTGAATATTGAACTCGAGGGCAAAGACTCAAAAACTATTCATGGAAAATCTTCAAATTCTAACTTGACCACCATCTTATCTATTTCAATACTCGTATCGAGTTTCATCAAATATATTTAAAAATTGTAGCTTCTTTTTCACCCACAAAAATTTCTTTAAAAAAGTCATCAAATTCAAACTTGACTACGGTCTTATCAATTCCAATGCTCATACCAAGTTTTATTCAAATCCCCAAAAAATTGAAGCTTCTATAGTGTCTACAACAAATGAATTTTTACACAACTACTACTAAGTCAAGGGCAATTACTCATAAACTATTCATCGTAAAAATCGTCCAAATCGAACTTGACTACTGTCTCATCAATTCCAATGCTCATACCAAGTTTCATTAAAATCCATAGAAAATTGAAGCTTCTATTTTGTCTACAACAAATATAGAAACAGGGGCAATAACTCAAAAACCGTTTATCGAAAAATTGTCCAAATCGAACTTGACAACTTGATCATAAATAAAATAAATATTTGGCACATAACAAATGATAAGCACAAAGAAAAAACCAGCCAACCACTAAACTTCTTCAAAAAAATTAAATTGTCAACATTAGATTGCTAAAGACAAGTTCTTTGAGCAGAAAGGAGGCACGCTGAAGACACGTTCTGAGGGAACGGATGTTGCAGGTACACTTTCTAAAATGTTTAGAAAAGTTTTCGATTGTCGTGAAAATAACGACAACCACAATCACGGTCCGCCATGTGAAAAGTGAAAGTGGGGTAACAGTTATTAAATTAGAATGTTCTATTTTTAACTTAATAACGATAATCGATACGCTCAGATCAATAATGATATATTGCTTCCAGGTGTCTTGTATCGCGATATATCGATTATTTCCGACAGCCCTAGTATTCATACTTCTTTTATGGTTTGGATTCTTAATCTCACTTTTGGATTTACTACTACATCTTTAAAAGAAGACTTGCATCATCATGATGTGATTGATCACCATTGAAGATTATGAAGGAGCTAAACAACACGAAAAAAAACAAGCTTTGAAGTTAGTTAGATTTCAAGAACACCTTAATTTTTCCATCAAATGTAAGAAATGTAACATAGTGCCTCAATGTCTGAACCTACATCTCAAGTCTATGATAGACACTAGAAATAACTTCAATGAAAGATGGATATATGTTCTACAAAAAACATCAAAAGATCTCAATATCTTCAACATTAAATTAGTACAAGAAATAATTCTTGATACCAAGAAAAACTTTGACACAAATTTATCTGTACTAAAATCTAGATCATCTGTGACTGATTTTGAAAAATTTGAAAAGTCTATTCTATGGAGTTGTTTTGATATCAATATTCATTTCGTTGCAAAGTGACAAAGTGTATATTTCGATTTGTTGAAGCGAATTTGAAGAAGTGTAGAAGTTAGAAGTGTAGAAGTGTAGAAGTGTGAAAATGTAGAAGTGTAGAAGTGTGAAGTGTGGAAGTGTGGAAGTGAGAAGTGAGAAGTGTAGAAGTAAAGAAGTGAAGAAGTGTAGAAGTGTAGAAGTGTGGAAGTGAAGAAGTGTAGAAGTTAGAAGTGTAGAAGTGAAGAAGTGTAGAAGTTACAAGTGTAGAAGTTACAAGTGTAGAAGTGTGGAAGTGTGGAAGTGAAGAAGTATAGAAGTTACAAGTGTAGAAGTTACAAGTGAAGAAGTGTAGAAGTGTAGAAGTTAGAAGTGTAGAAGTTCGAAGTGCAGAAGTGAAGAAGTGTAGAAGTGTAGAAGTGTAGAAGTGTAGAAGTGTAGAAGTGACAAGTGAAGAAGTGTAGAAGTGTAGAAGTTAGAAGTGTAGAAGTTAGAAGTGAAGAAGTTAGAAGTGCAGAAGTGTAGAAGTGTAAAAATACATTTGTCAAAGTTCGTAAATTTCTGGAAGAGGTCAGCTCCACCCATTAATTTGCATACTTGCCCGAACTCTCGGTCCAAAATGACAAATATAACATCTACATTTGTACAATCGACATTTCACACCTCGTCATTTCAACATCGGCTCATACACTTCTACACTTGTAAAGTTGACAAATTTACATTTGAACTTTTACACTTTGACAAATGTATTTTCACACTTCTACACTTCTACACTTCTACACTTCTACACTTCTACACTTCTACACTTTTCACTTCTAACTTCTACACTTCTACACTTCTTCACTTCTTCACTTCTACACTTCTACACTTCTAACTTCTTCACTTCTTCACTTCTTTACTTCTTTACTTCTACACTTCTAACTTCTTCACTTCTACACTTCTACACTTCTACACATCTACACTTCTTCACTTCTACACTTCTACACTTGTAACTTCTACACTTCTACACTTCTTCACTTCTAACTTCTTTACTTCTTCACTTCTAACTTCTTCACTTCTAACTTCTTTACTTCTACACTTCTACACTTCTACCCTTTCTACACTTCTAACTTCTTCACTTCTACACTTCTACACTTCTACACTTCTTCACTTCTTCACTTCTACAATTCTACCCTTTCTACCCTTTCTACACTTCTACACTTCTACACTTCTACACTTCTACCTTCTACCCTTTCTACACTTCTACACTTCTAAAACTTCTTCACTTCTACACTTCTACCCTTTCTACACTTCTACCCTTTCTACACTTCTACACTTCTTCACTTCTACACTTCTTCACTTCTACACTTCTACACATCTACACTTCTTTACTTCTACACTTCTTCACTTCTAACTTGTACACTTCTTCAAATTCACTTCAACAAATCGAAATATACACTTTGTCACTCTGCAATGAAATGGATATTGATATCAAAACAACTCCATACCATTCAAATTGGTTTTCATAAATTGAGAAACTCTCCCCGAAAAACTCATGATAAAAAATTAGGTTTACTTTGAGCTGCTAATAAAAATGTACAACAAACTTCACACACCAAACACCGCAAGAAGACCAGAAGGTTCAAAAGAAAGACTATAAATCAACATTCTCACACTAATTCCAAACAAGTTACTTCTAATAGCCAACCTAACAATCATATTTTTAACATCAGCTCAAGAAGTTTATGTGAATTTGAAATTGAACTTTTAAAGAGAGGTCTATTTTTTTGTCCAGTTCAAGAACTTCTCCAATTCCAGAGAAGACTTCTTATTGCAGAATTTTTTTTCGATCAGCCAACTTAACCACAGACTCTACCTAATCCACCTACAGGCAGAGATGAAGCTCTTGACCTACACTGTCAACAACAATACCACCTCTTAAAAAATTACAAAGAACCAAAAGTCTACAGTAATTTGAGTAAGGATGAAAAATGTGCTCTTCAATCCCTGAAAGATGATCCCGATATTGTTATTGGAAAAGCTGACAAAAGTGTAGGTGTTATTTTATAGAACAGAGAAGATTATATCATTGAAAGTTTAAAATATCCAAATGATCCTACAGTTTATGGAGAAGTTTTTAGTGACAACTCTTGCTCAATTCATGACTCTCTTGAACAATTACTTCAAAATTTGAAAATAGAAGATATAGAAAAAACTGCCATCCTCAACTGGCTTGAGAAAAAGCCATCACAGTTTTCATTTTAGGCAAAGTCCACGAGAGAAATGATTTATCTGAAATTCCACCAGGTAGGCCCATATGCAGTCAAGTAAACTCACCCACATGTAAAGTATCCTATTGGCTAGACTGGAAACTTAAAGAAGTAGCTAATCTATACTGTACTGAATTAATAAAAGACACAACTCTTTTTCTGCAAAAACTTCAATCAATTACCATAAATCCATCTGAGGAAAGTTATCTCTTGTCTCTTGATGTTATAAGTTTATATCCTGGAAACTGGAATAATTCCTCCTCATGAAGAACATGCAATCCTTCAGTTAGCAGCATTTGTATTAAATAACAATGAATTCTACCTTTAGCTGTCACAAACCATGCAACAAACCTAGATGTAAAGCTTGGGAGACAGTTGAAACTACAGATCATATAACCAGTATTGACACAAAAACATCTTATATTAAGGACTCCGTAAGTTGTACTAGTTCATATGTAGTTTATTGTATAACATGTATATCATGTGGGAAACAGTATGTTGGTCAAACTATAACTCAATTCAATATTCACCTAAATAAACATAGGAGTAATATTAAAATGAATAATGTGTCTAAAGCACCCTATGTTGCCCCCACTAACGGGTGTCAGAAATTCAAACTTGACTAATGTCTTATCAATTCTGATGATTACACCAAGTTCCATCAAAATCCTTTGAAAATTAAAGCTTCTTATTGCAACCACAATAGAATTTTGACGCAATTTTACTAAGTCAAGGGCAATAACTTAAAACAATTCATTGAAAAACTGTCAAATTCAAACTTGACTGAGGCCTTATCAATTCCAATGCTCACACCAACTTTCATCAACATCCTCTGAAAATTGGAGGATTTATTGCATAGAAACTAAAATTTTGACAAGATTTTTCTAAGTCAAGGGCAATAACTCAAAAACCATTCATGCGATAATTTCCATTTTCGAACTTGACCGAGATATCATCAATATATACATGTATACCAAGTTTCATTAAGATCGGATAAAAACTGTAGCTTCTATTGTGGATACAACCCAAATTTGACGCGTTTTTACTAAGTCAAGGGCAATAACTCAAAAAACCGCTCATGCGATTATTTCTATTTTCGAACTTGACCGAGATATCATCAATATATACATGTATACCAAGTTTCATTAAGATCGGATAAAGATAGCTTGCCAGGCAAGGTAACATATGCCCACTTCAGCAAACAGAATATTTCATGTTTTTTCATTTAATCCAGGGCAATAACTCATAAACCGACATCTGGAATCGCACCATTTTTGAACCTGTCCGGGATGTTATTAAGATGAATACACATACAAAGTTTCATTCAAATCGGATAAAAACTACAGCTTCTATTGTGTACACAAGTAAATTTTAACATTTTCTCATTTAATCAAGGGCAATAACTCATAAACAGGCATCTGGCGAGACATTATCAAGATGAATACACATACCAAGTTTCATTCATATCAGATGAAAACTATAGCTTCTATAGCTTCTTTTGCATACACAAGTACATTTTAATGTTTTTTCATTTAATCAAGGGCCATAACTCATAAACCGACATATGGAATCGTGCCATTTTCGAATTTGTCTGAAATATTATCAAGATGAATACACATGCCAAGTTTCATTAAAATCGGATGCAAACTATAGCTTCTATTGTGTACACAAGTAAAAATTAACGTTTTTTCATTTAATCAAGGGCCATAACTCATAAACGGACATCTGGAATTGTGCCATTTTCGAACTTGTCCGATTTATTATCAAGATGAATACACATACCAAGTTTCATTCAAATTGGATGAAAACTACAGCTTCTATTGCATACACAAGTAAATTTTAACGTTTTTTCATTTAATCAAGGGCCATAACTCATAAACCGACATCTGGAATCGTGCCATTTTCGAACTTGTCCGAGATATTATTAAGATGAATACACATACCAAGTTTTAATCAAATCGGATAAAAACTACAGCTTCTATTGCGTACACAAGTAAATTTTTACGTTTTTTCATTTAATCAAGGGCCCAAACTCATAAACCGACATCTGGAATCGTTCCATTTTCGAACTTGTCCGAGATATTATCAACATGAATACACATACCAAGTTTTATTCAAATCGGATAAAAACTCCTGTATCGCATACACAAGTAATTGTTGACGGACGGACGAACGGACTGATCGACGGACGTAAGGACGGACGGACAGGGGTGATGTCAATATACGTCCACATTTTCATGTGGGCGTATAAAAACTGTAGCCTCTATTGTGGATACAAACCAAATTTGACGCGTTTTTATTAAGTGCAATAACTCAAAAACCGTTCATGTGATAATTTCCATTTTCGAACTTGACCAAGATATCATCAATATATACATGTATACCAAGTTTCATTAAGATCGGATAAAAACTGTAGCCTCTATCGTGGATACAACAAATGTGGACGGACCGACAGACGTGTGGGCGTATAAAAATACATTTCAGCCTAAAGAACTTGTTTATGGTCTTGTGACGTCATTTTAACTTTTATGACGTCAACATGTTTACATGACGTTATCCTAACATTTGATGTCTTTTAACTGCCTCATTTGTTTTTTTAAAATTCATTTAGTGTTTATGTACTCCTGATGAAATGTACATTTAGTCCATGAAACGTAGAGTTTATTATATAAAGATGGTTTAGTGACATACAGCTTTATTATTTTATTCATCACATATTCATGTAGGCGTATAAAAATCAAAAGGGATCATCTACATATTGACAATAACCTACATAATAAAGAATCCATAAAGAATGGTAGCCTGTAGAGTGAGCACAAGTTTAAGACTATGGGCAATGGGGCGAAAAAAGCCAAGTCAGACACAATATTTGGGTGAAAAATTATCGGATCATGACGAAAATCGATGAAGATCATCTTCATAATGACACTGAAACACAAAATAAAAATCAAATGAAACCGTAAAGAATTGTAGCTTGTAGAGAGAGCACAAACAAAAGTGAACAGACCGACAGAACACCTGGTCAATTACAATGTACACCCCAAAATAAATTTGTGGGGGTATAAAAATCAAAAGAATCCATAAAGAACTGTAGCCTGTAGAGAACAACATGTGGGTCCAAAGTACAAATTTCCAAAATGGGCAGATTAACATTAAAATCAAAATTTGAGGAAGCAATACCTTTAAACTTCAATGTGCACTTGATAACCCCAAATTTCCTCAAAATAGTACAAAATTTCAAATTACTAACTCCCATAGATAACGATATAACTAAACACTCTCTAACTTACTTCTACATAATCCCACATAATCCAACCACAACAGTCGAAGCTTATTTTATCAAAATACATTGAGATAGAAGCACAATTGAACAAAGTTATCATCCATCCATAACACTGTAAACAAAATGGTGGATTCCCAAACAAAACAAACATGCCCCCAAATGCAGATATAACCCAAACGCAAGTTATCAAACTGACCTATTTACCTGAAAATGTGTGTTATTGCTGGTTTGGTATCAGAAGATTATGATGATTTTTTAAATTGAAAATAAACATTACAAATCAAGATTATTTTGTGCCCACTAGATTCAAACTCAGTCACCCTTCGTGTCTGTTTCACATTTACAAATACACAATTACAAGAAAATACAATTTCAATAATTGTTTTCGAAAATATTATGTTTAAGGGGGTTGACAACCCTAAACCTATGTACAAAAAATAGACGATTTCAACCACTTCTTTTCCACCTATCTGAAATATTTAAATATCAATGGAAAGAGGGGACTTTCAGCTATCATGACATTTCAACTTTAAGAAATAGGGTATGATTAACGATCATGTTGTTAAAAGATTGTCTTTCATGCTGTAGAAATCTTTAAGCACCTTTTAGGCATCGATATGCACCGATATCCACACAATTGGAGTGCTAATACAATGGATTAGCACATGTCAAAACTCTTCCACCCACCAATCATAAAATTTTCTTTGTTTACATGTGACGTAAAGATTTATGGGACATCACGTGACATCTGGATTCCCCCGATACACAAACTCTTACTTCGCGTGCCGATATTAACAATAACTGACGGGCAAACGTAGAGAATGTTTATTTAGCCGATGACGTTGTAATCACAAATGTCAACTGACAACGTAATTTGTACGTCTACATAGAGGAATACCCCGTTTTGTTCTATAAATAGATTATCTTCACGGACGGATATCAGACGAACTACTGAAGCGATTGAGCTAAAATTTTTACTAGATGAGTTTCTTTAATGCCAAATAGAATAGATATAAACTTAATATGTTTCTTGATTGAAATACACCTCGAACGATAAGGTTGTCAACCCCCTTAATACCAAGAAATAAAAGTCAACAGTAAAGATGAAACAATTAAAAACCTGTTGACACAAATAAATAAATCGCGAACTATATTTCCAATGTATGTGCATCCCTGAACTGAAAGGGATCTTCCTGCGCTAAAATTCGTGACAGTTGAAAAAATACAAGTAATCTAGCAGTTGTCAATGTGTACATTGAAGTTAAGAGCAAAATTTATATTGTTAGTCATTCAAAAAAATATTTGTCAATTTGATTATCAATTTATACCAAAAGATAGCTTGCCAGGCAAGGTAATATACGCCCACTGGCAGCATTTAATTCAAATAAAAACTTTTCAGTGAGGTTACAATAAGTCGAATGAAATATTCAACCTTCCAACCTATTTTTTTCTAGGGTCTCTAGTTTTATTAAAAACTGTCAAGAATTGTACCTAATAACAACTCATTAAATATTTTTCGGTATTTTTATGATTTGCAATAGGGTTCACCCTTAATAATATTTTGATATTTTTAATTCTTAATAAGGCTCATCCTTGGTTGATATTAAACCATTTCAGCGAGTTTTGTCAAAAAGGAATGTTTAAAGTTGAAAGCGTTTTTGAAAACAGGCGCAATAACTGACACTAAATATTTTTCGATTTATCTGATTTTCAATAGGGTTTATCCTTGTGAGAAAACAAATACTAAAGCCAAGTTTCATCAAAATCCATTCAAAATTGTTCTTTCTAGAGTGTTTACGAGTTTAATTGAACGCGTTTTCAAAAACAAGGTCAATAACTTGTACTAAATATTTTTCGATTTTCAATAGGGTTCATCCTTGGGAGACAACAAATACTCCAGCCAAGTTACATCAAAATCCATTAAAAATTGTTCTTTCTAGAGTGTTTACAAGCTAAAATTGAACGCGTTTTCAAGAACAAGGGCTATAACTGACACTAAATATATTTCGATTTATTTGATTTATAATAGGGTTCATCATTGGGTAATAACAAATACTCAAGCCAAGTTTAATCAAAATCCATTAAGAATTGTTCTTTCTAGAGTGTTTACAAGCTAAAATTGAACGCGTTTTCAAGAACAAGAGCAGTAACTCATACTGAAAATTTTTTCGATTTCGCTGATTTTCAATAGGGTTCATCCCTGAGTTATAACACACTCTCACACCAAGTTTCATCGAAATCGGTCAAGAATTGTGCCATGTAGAGTGTTTACGAGACAAAAATCGAACGTGTTTAAAAGAACAAGGGCAATAATTCATATTAGATATATTTTTAATTTTCAATAGGGCTCATCCCTTGCGATATCAAACAATTTCAGTGAGTTTTGTCAACATTGGTCATGAATTGTACCTTCTAAAGTGTTTATTAGCCAAAAAGTTAAACCCGTTTTCAAACACAAGGGCAATAACTGACACTAAATAGATTTCGATTTATTTGATTTTCAACAAGGTTCATTCTTGGGTAAAAACAAATACTCAAGCCAAGTTTTATCAAAATCCATTAAGAATTGTTCTTTCTAGAGTGCTTACAAGCTAAAATTGAACACGTTTTCAAACACAAGGGCAATAACTGATAATAAATATTTTTCGATTTAACTGAATTTCAATAGAGTTCATCCTTAGGTGATTACAAATACTCATGCCAAGTTATGTCAAAATCGCTCAAGAATTGTGACTTGTAGAGTGTTTACAAGGCAAAAATCCAACACATTTTATAGAACAAGGGCAATAATTCCTATTAAATATATTTCGATATGTGCTATTTTCAAAAGGGTTCATTCTTGGGTGATATTAAACAATTTCAGCAAGTTTCGTCAAAATTGGTCAATAAATGTGCTTTGTAGAGTGTTTACAAGCTAAAAATTGAACGCGTTTTCAAAAACAAGGGCAATAACTGATATAAATTTTTTTTCGATTTGACTGGTTTTCAATAGGCTTCATCCTTGGGTGATAACAAATACTCAGGCCAAGTTTCATTAAAATCCATTAAGAATTGTTCTTTCTTGAGTGTTTTCAAGAACAAGGGCAATAACTCATACTAAATGTTTTTCGATTTCGCTGATTTTCGATAGGGTTTATCCTTGAGTTATAACATACTCTCAAACCAAGTTTCATCAAAATCGGTCAAGAATTGCACGTTGTAGAGTGTTTACGAGCCATTCAAGAACAAGGGCACGAACTCATACTAATTTTTTTCCGATTTCGCTGATTTTCAATAGGGTTCATCCTTGCGTGATCATAAACACTCATATTAAGTTTCATCTAAATCCGTCAAGAATTACACTGTGTAGAGTGTTTACGAGCAATTGTGGACGGACGGACGGACGGACCGACGGACGGACAGACGGACGGACGGATGTGGGTGACGACAATATACGCCCCCCATTTCATGTGGGCGTATAAAAATGATGATATCTGAAAATAGCACCCTATTACCGTATAATTCCGAATATAGTGCGCAGGCATGTATAATGCGCACCCCTTCCTTGCCTCCGCGAAATCGGGGAAAATTCATTTACCCATGTATAGTGCGCACCCCTTTTCGCGGCAAAAATACGTCTTTAAGTTGGCATTTCACAGACACCGATATCGGGAAATAGTTGTCAATATGTAAGTCACCATTCATAGATTTTTTTATAATAAACAATGTTCCACTGCAACTTACGTTTCTACTATTTATTTTTATAATAAAATCCATTTTAATCCCGTAGTTATTGCTTCTAATCTCTCGTAATGGTATTATTGAGTGTTATTTAGAAATCATGTATCATGCTATTAATTTACGGTACCGAGGATGATATTCATCTTGAAGAAAAATGTGCAATTACCCGGTAAACTTAGACGTATTGAAGAAGATAAAAATTGACAGGAATTCGAAGGTCTAACGGTAACTGACTTGGTGTAAGACTAATAGGCCCCATTATACTTGTAATCATAATGCGAATAATAATCATGATATTGCGTCAGTTCCTTTTGTGTGAATACTTAATTGTGATTGTTTCGTTTGTTTAACGTAAATAAATATCATTGTCTTTCTTAATTAAGTCTTAAATCATCGCTGGAGTGACACGATTCGCTCAATAGTTTATTTTTATCGTCTGCTTTTACCCCCCGCATAGATTTATCGACTAGTATTGCCTCTCAACGGAAATGAAAAAATTGACGGCACGAACCTTGTGTATCATATCTGATGAATAAAACAATGGATTATATTAAAACCCACTTATTCTGGTAACCGTATTTATATTCAGGCAAGACTCGATGACGTATTGAGGCATGTCATCAAGCATGACAATCCATTGTTCCTACTATAAAAGCCATTGAAAATGCTTTGCCCGTGAACATTATTTTTGTTGGTACCTCTCGTCTTCACGTAACATTTTCCATTTTAAAAACAAAGTTATTAACTTGAATAATTTTAGTTTTGTTTAAATATTTAACAATAAATATTTAATTTTATAAGATATTAATCATATTGGGCCGTTATTAAAATCATAATTCAATCTTTTACACAAATCAATTTTACCGCGAGTGTCGATGAAGGAAGACAAAATGGCGGATCCTTAACATCGACTTGCGGCATTTTCGTTGGGAAAAAATACTCCAAATTTATTTACCCGTATATAGTGCGCACCCCCTCTTTGTTGGGCCCATTTTATGGCAAAAACCTGCGCATTATACACGGAAATATACGGTACCTGACCAAAACATCACGTGACCATTAGGTCCGGTTGCTAGCCAAAAATAAGTGACAAAATAATTAAAAAAAACTAAATTTTTTTCATACCATCTATTTGAATGCTTTGTTTTAACGTTTCAGGAAGGAAATCTCTTATTATGTTGAACTTTTGAGTGCCAAACAAATATTTTATTATTGTATGGATGGACAGTTGTGTATTGGTTAAGTCCAAGACAACCTGAAAAAATTAAGGCCTTGACCTTTCTGCCCATACACAGAGTTACTTTAATATATAAATCCACGACTCAAAACTAAAACCTTTTTGAACCTCCTTCTATAAAACTCATTGGCTTCCTTTTTACTACTAGGCTAGTCATACATAGCTCCCAAATAGACTCGGAGTCGAGAGTGGGCCTAGTAAGAAATTCCAATTCACGCAGGGGAAGGAAGCAGAAAATAACATGTTTAATGATAATGATATGAAAAGGCTATACAACTGTAGATTTTTGCACCCTTGTAGTGATGTTTGATAGAAAGGAGTCTAAGGATAATTTAAGTAAGTAACCCCATGGATATATACTGTTA
>CM060202.1:24753596-24771348 GCA_030562195.1 Nipponacmea schrenckii | reverse complement strand
ATCCCACATAATCCAACCACAACAGTCGAAGCTTATTTTATCAAAATACATTGAGATAGAAGCACAATTGAACAAAGTTATCATCCATATTACACTGTAAACAAAATGGTGGATTCCCAAACAAAACAAACATGCCCCGAAATGCAGATATAACTCAAACGCAAGTTATCAAACTGACCTATTTACCTGAAAATGTGTGTTATTGCTCGTTTGGTATCAGAAGATTATGATGATGATAACTGTTGATTTTTTTAAGTTGAAAATAAACATTACAAATCAAGATTATTTTGTGCCCACTAGATTCAAACTCAGTCACCCTGGGTGTCTGTTTCACATTTACAAATACACAACTTTTGAGTGTCAAACAAATATTTTATTATTGTATGGATGGACAGTTGTGTATTGGTTAAGTCCAAGACAACCAGCTCAGTGGAGAAGTGTAACAGTTACATTTTTAGAAGTTCCTATTTACTCTATTATTCTCATTGGAATCTGTTCAAAAACGTAAAGATCCCTCGGGGTTTGAACGCGTGAAAGATCCCTTTGGGTTTGAATCAGACCTAATTTTTATTTCCTTGCACCGATCGGGATTCGAACTCACAGCACCTAGTCGCCTAGCAGACGACAGTCCAACTCGCTAACCACTGAGCCATTCACCACCCTAAAAAAGTGGTTTAAGAACTCAGTTTTAACGAGAAGTACTGTCGTCTACACGATTCGAATGAATGTTCTCTTACAGTCGCTCGGGCAGACAGCCATATATCCTGGCACTGGCAAGATTAGATAGGGGGGGGGGACTACTATCTCCTAGTTCCGGGAAAGCATGGGGCTAGGAATCAGACCTAATTTTTATTTCCTCGCACCGATCGGGATTCGAACCCACGGCACCTAGTCGGCTAGCAGTTTGCAAAAATCTACAGCTGTATAGCCTTTTCATATCATTATCATTAAACATGTTATTTTCTCCTTCCGTCCCCTGGGTGAATTGGAATTTCTTACTAGGCCCACTCTCGATTCCGAGTCTATTTGGGAGCTATGTATGACTAGCCTAGTAGTAAAAAGGAAGCCAATGAGTTTTATAGAAGGAGTTCAAAAAGGTTTTAGTTTTGAGTCGTGGATTTATATATTACAGTAACTCTGTGTATGGGCAGAAAGGCCAAGGCCTTAATTTTTTCAGGTTGTCTTGGACTTAACCAATACACAACTGTCCATCCATACAATAATAAAATATTTGTTTGGCACTCAAAAGTTCAACATAATAAAAGATTTCCTTCCTAAAATGTTAAAACAAAGCATTCAAATAGATGGTATGAAAAAAAAAATTGTTTTTTTAAACTATTTTGACACTTACTTTTGGCTAGCAACCGGACCTAGTGGTCACGTGATGTTTTTGTCAGGTAATAGGGTGCTAACAGGAAATTTGGGGTCATCAAGTGCACATTGAAGTTTAAAGGAATTGCTTCCGCAAATTTTGATTTTGATGTTCATCTGCCCATTTTGGAAATTTGTATCCATGGACCCCGTGTCGTGGTTAGAAATAAATTTTGACAAAATTTTCAGCAGATTTCAAAATGGCTGAGGTTTACCTTATGGAAGACAATCCCTGCCATAATTAATCATTCTTAATGCTTAATTCGGTGTTAAACATTAGTACAGTAACATCATCATTTGTACGCTTAATTTGAAATTTGTTCGCTAAATTCATAATTTGTTGTTAAAAATTTATCATTCGAATAAAGAATATTACTGAACAAATTAACGAGTTAGCCAAACTAATATTGCCCACTTCATAACGCCAAATGAAGTTTACCGAACAAATGTTGAAAAACATTTCTCGCATTTCATGAGAACGATATCATTATGACGACAAGTGGCGCTGCTCAATTTTAGTTAGGGCTTCGTTCCTATTTGTTTGCCAATTTTTATGGACGGCCAGTGGCTGTGTACAAAGTAAAGAATCTTATTATGAATTCCAATTTTATGATAAAAAGCGAAGTTTTTAATCAAACTCTTGGTTCTCTTTATTCATTGGAATTTGAGATTTTGAGAAACTCTCTCCGAAAAACTCATGATAAAAAATTAAGTTTACTTTTAGCTGCTAATAAAAATGTACAACAAACTTCACACACCAAACAACGCAAGAAGACCAGAAGGTTCAAAAGAAAGACTATAAATCAACATTCTCACACTAATTCCAAACAAGTTACTTCTAATAGCCAACCTAACAATCATATTTTTAACATCAGCTCAAGAAGTTTATGTGAATTTGAAATTGAACTTTTAAAGAGAGGTCTATTTTTTTGTCCAGTTCAAGAACTTCTCCAATTCCAGAGAAGACTTCATATTGCAGAATTTTTTTTCGATCAGCCAACTTAACCACAGACTCTACCTACTCCACCTACAGGCAGAGATGAAGCTCTTGACCAACACTGTCAACAACAATACCACCTCTTAAAAAATTACAAAGAACCAAAAGTCTACAGTAATTTGAGTAAGGATGAAAAATGTGCTCTTCAATCCCTGAAAGATGATCCCGATATTGTTATTGGAAAAGCTGACAAAAGTGTAGGTGTTATTTTATAGAACAGAGAAGATTATATCATTGAAAGTTTAAAATATCCAAATGATCCTACAGTTTATGGAGAAGTTTTTAGTGACAACTCTTGCTCAATTCATGACTCTCTTGAACAATTACTTCAAAATTTGAAAATAGAAGATATAGAAAAAACTGCCATCCTCAACTGGCTTGAGAAAAAGCCGTCACAGTTTTCATTTTAGGCAAAGTCCACTAAAGAAATGATTCATCTGAAATTCCACCAGGTAGGCCCATATGCAGTTAAGTAAACTCACCCACATGTAAAGTATCCTATTGGCTAGACTGGAAACTTAAAGAAGTAGCTAATCTATACTGTACTGAATTAATAAAAGACACAACTCTTTTTCTGCAAAAACTTCAATCAATTACCATAAATCCATCTGAGGAAAGTTATCTCTTGTCTCTTGATGTTATAAGTTTATATCTTGGAAACTGGAATAATTCCTCCTCATGAAGAACATGCAATCCTTCAGTTAGTAGCATTTGTATTAAATAACAATGAATTCTACCTTTTGCTGTCACATACGCAAATATCTATATGTCCTACTGGATGCAGAAATATTGGAACCCAAACAAACTAACATTAAATTTAGAATCATTGACGATATCTTGGCCTATTCTAAATCAACACTTTCAGAATGTCAAGAATTCTTTAAAACCCTCAACACCTGAAAATTAAATTTACCATGGACATAAGTTCTACTTCAGTAAACTTTCTGGTTGTGAAAATTATCAAACAACTTAAATTTATTCATTAAGAACACAGCAAGCCATCAATATCTTCCGCCAACCAGCTCTCATCCACAACATATTTTTAAATCTATTCCCTACAGTGGTGCACTAAGAATTAAAAGAATTTGTAGTAAGCCGGAATGGACAAATTCTCATCTAAATAGATTGACTTTATATGCAAGAGACTGTGGCTACAAATCAAAAATAATTAAAGAAGCTTTTGAAAGAGTTGATCAAAAAGACAGTCAAGAATTATTATTTTACAACCAGAATGATTCCAGTGATAAGAAAATCATACGGCATGGATATCAACATTTGACCCTAGACAGCCTAATCTACACTCCATTATCATAGACACCACAATTCTACAAACCAGTTCTCAAATGTCTAAAATACTAGAAAATTCAAAAATCATCCTATCTCATTGTAAGAGTCAAACTCTTGGACAATTGCTGCACATGAACAAACTAAGAACAACAAACACATCAATACTAAAATCTAATCTGTAGGGTTGTAAACCATGGCAACAAACCTAGATGTAAAGCTTGGGAGACAGTTGAAACTACAGATCATATAACCAGTATTGACACAAAAACATTTTATATTAAGGACTCCGTAAGTTGTACTAGTTCATATGTAGTTTATTGTATAACATGTATATCATGTGGGAAACAGTATGTTGGTCAAACTATAACTCAATTCAATATTCACCTAAATAAACATAGGAGTAATATTAAAATGAATAATGTGTCTAAAGCACCCTATGTTGCCCCCCACTAACGTGTGTCAGAAATTCAAACTTGACTAATGTCTTATCAATTCTGATGATTACACCAAGTTCCATCAAAATCCTTTGAAAATTAAAGCTTCTTATTGCAACCACAATAGAATTTTGACGCAATTTTACTAAGTCATGGGCAATAACTTAAAACAATTCATTGAAAAACTGTCAAATTCAAACTTGACTGAGGCCTAATCAATTCCAATGCTCACACCAACTTTCATCAACATCCTCTGAAAATTGGAGGATTTATTGCATAGAAACTAAAATTTTGACAAGATTTTTCTAGGTCAAGGGCAATAACTCAAAAACCGTTCATGCGATTATTTCTTTTTTCGAACTTGACCGAGATATCATCAATATATACATGTATACCAAGTTTCATTAAGATCGGATAAAAACTGTAGCTTCTATTGTGGATACAACCCAAATTTGACGCGTTTTTACTAAGTCAAGGGCAATAACTCAAAAACCGCTCATGCGATTATTTCTATTTTCGAACTTGACCGAGATATCATCAATATATACATGTATACCAAGTTTCATTAAGATCGGATATAAACTGTAGCCTCTATTGTGGATACAACCCAAATTTGACGCGTTTTGACTAAGTCAAGGGCAATTACTCAAAAACCATTCATGCGATAATTTCCATTTTCGAACTTGACAGAGATATCATCAATATATACATGTATACCAAGTTTCATTAATATCGGATAAAGATAGCTTGCCAGGCAAGGTAACATACGCCCACTTCAGAAAACAGAATATTCCATGTTTTTTCATTTAATCCAGGGCAATAACTCATAAACCGACATCTGGAATTGTGCCATTTTCGAACTTGTCCGAGATATTATCAAGATGAATACACATACCAAGTTTCATTCAAATCGGATAAAAACTACATCTTCTATTGCGTACACAAGTAAATTTTTACGTTTTTTCATTTAATCAAGGGCCCAAACTCATAAACCGACATCTGGAATCGTGCCATTTTCAAACTTGTCCGAGATATTATCAAGATGAATACACATACCAAGTTTCATTCAAATCGGATAAAAACTCTGGCCTGTATCGCATATACAAGTAATTGTTGACGGACGGACAGACGGACGGGGGTGATGGCAATAAACAGACGCCTTATTCTAGCATAAATTCAAAACTTGTGGTGCAAAAACCACGAATCAATTTGATTAAACAAAGTATTGAATACAAAGGATCAATTTTATGGAATGGTCTAGACGAAAATATTAAATCAGCATCAGATTTTAAGACTTTTCGAAGGATGATTCTTGGTAATCTTTCATTAACATAAGCATACTTCCTGTTACACGGGTATTCTTTTCACCAACTATAGGCTTACTTGCTGATGGCTATCTTAACAATTGTGTTTCTCCATGATTTAATGATTTAAGTAATTTATTAATTTTATTTTTCCCTTTCCCACAGGTATATCACCACCAACAATTCTATTTTGGCCTAACTTGAACCATTTTGAAAATCTAAATTACTACTGTCGGGGGATGAGTAAACATCCTTAAAGTTGGTCTTGAGCATGGACAAATCCTACCTCCCCCTCCATAGAAAATAAGAACATAAAATGGAGTAGGATTGGGTAGCCCGCTCGCAGCACATGCACTGACGCTTTGGCAATTCTTTTTTTCTTTTCTTTTTCCTTTTTTTTTTTTATTTTTTTTTTTATGTATGTTTTGATGTCTGATCGGCTCATGCAGATGTACTTGTCTATCCCTTGGTTTTTGTGGTCATGTACTTGATCGCAGAATGATGAATCTGTCCATTTTATACACATGTACTTGTGTATTTTAAAACTAATTGTACATTGAAATGATATATGGTTTTTGCTGTCATGTACTTGATCGCCGGAAGAGAAATCTGTCCATTATTTACACATGTAATTGTGTATTTTAAAATAGATTGTACGTTGAAATAATACGTGATTTTTTGCGGTCGTGTGCATGGCCGCGGGAACTATATATTACATCCATTTTATAAACTTATTGTAGGTTGAAAATCTGTCCATTCATGCACATGTACTTGTGTATTTTTAAACAAATTGTACGTGGAGTATTGTATATTTATTTTGTGGTCATGTACTTGATCGCCGTAACATATCTCTGTCCATTTGATGCACATGTACTTGTGTATTTTTAGTATTTCAGACGAATTGTATATTGAGATATTATGTATTTTCGATTTTTTTTTTTTTTTTTTTTTTTTTTTTCCAATGTATTGCCCCATGGGCTGAATGTGAGACAGGACCATGTCCTTGTGTATTGGGCCTAATTCTGACCCATGTAAAATAAAGAGTTTATTATTATTATTATTATTATTATTATTATTAATGTACGTCCACATTTCCATGTCCACATTTCCATGTGGGCGTATAAAAATACATTTCAGCCTAAAGAACTTGTTTATGGTCTTGTGACGTCATTTTAACTTTTATGACGTCATCATGTTTACATGACATTATCCTAACATTTAATGTTTTTTAACTGCCTCATTTGTTTTTTTAAAATTCATTTAGTGTTTATGTACTCCTGATGAAATGTACATTTAGTCCATGAAACGTAGAGTTTATTATATAAAGATTGTTTAGTGACATACAGCTTTATTATTTTATTCATCACATATTCATGTAGGCGTATAAAAATCAAAAGGGATCATCTACATATTGACAATAACCTACATAATAAAGAATCCATAAAGAATTGAAGCCTGTAGAGTGAGCACAAGTTTAAGACTATGGGCAATGGGGCGAAAAAAGCCAAGTCAGACACAATATTTGGGTGAAATATTATCAGATCATCACGAAAATCGATAAAAATCATCTTTATAATGACACTGAACCACAAAATAAAAATCAAATGAAACCGTAAAGAATTGTAGCTTGTAGAGTGAGCACAAACAAATGTGAACGGACGGACAGAACGCCTGGGCGATAACAATAAATTTGTGGGCGTATAAAAATCAAAATAATCCATAACAAACTGTAGCCTGTAGAGAACGACACGTGGGTCCATGGATACGAATTTCCAAAATGAGCAGATTAACAATAAAATCAAAATTTGAGGAAGCAATCCCTATAAACTTCAATGTGCACTTAATAACCCTAAATTTTCTCAGTCAAAATAGTACAAAATTTGAAATTACTAACTCCCATAGATAACGATAACGATATAACTAAACACTCTCTAACTTACTTCTACATAATCCCACATAATCCAACCACAACAGTCGAAGCTTATTTTATCAAAATACATTGAGATAGAAGCACAATTGAACAAAGTTATCATCCATATTACACTGTAAACAAAATGGTGGATTCCCAAACAAAGCAAACATGCCCCCAAATGCAGATATAACCCAAACGCAAGTTATCAAACTGACCTATTTACCTGAAAATGTGTGTTATTGCTCGTTTGGTATCAGAAGATTATGATGATGATAACTGTTGATTTTTTAAATTGAAAATAAACATTACAAATCAAGATTATTTTGTGCCCACTAGATTCAAACTCAGTCACCCTTCGTGTCTGTTTCACATTTACAAATACACAATTACAAGAAAATACAATTTCAATAATTGTTTTCGAAAATATTATGTTTAAGGGGGTTGACAACCCTAAACCTATGTACAAAAAATAGACGATTTCAACCACTTCTTTTCCACCTATCTGAAATATTTAAATATCAATGGAAAGAGGGGACTTTCAGCTATCCAAAAATATAAAATTTATTTCTTTATGACATTTCAACTTTAAGAAATAGGGTATGAAAGATGAACGAAAAAGCTGAAGCCAAAGTTTGTAAAAATCGGATAAATTGTAAGCGAGATATGCTTTTGGAAAAAATGGCATTTTTTTTTCAACATTTTGCAAACACATGTAAACCTTACGTAATTAACGATCATGTTGTTAAAAGATTGTCTTTCATGCTGTAGAAATCTTTAAGCACCTTTTAGGCATCGATATGCACCGATATCCACATAATTGGAGTGCTAAAACAATGGACTAGCACATGTCAAAACTCTTCCACCCACCAATCATAAAATTTTCTTTGTTTACATGTGACGTAAAGATTTATGGGACATCACGTGACATCTGGATTCCCCCGATACACAAACTCTTACTTCGCGTGCCGATATTAACAATAACTGACGGGCAAACGTAGAGAATGTTTATTTAGCCGATGACGTTGTAATCACAAATGTCAACTGACAACGTAATTTGTACGTCTACATAGAGGAATACCCCGTTTTGTTCTATAAATAGATTATCTTCACGGACGGATATCAGACGAACTACTGAAGCGATTGAGCTAAAATTTTTACTAGATGAGTTTCTTTTAATGCCAAATAGAATAGATATAAACTTAATACGTTTCTTGATTGAAATACACCTCGAACGATAAGGTTGTCAACCCCCTTAATACCAAGAAATAAAAGTCAACAGTAAAGATGAAACAATTAAAAACCTGTTGACACAAATAAATAAATCGCGAACTATATTTCCAATGTATGTGCATCCCTGAACTGAAAGGGATCTTCCTGCGCTAAAATTCGTGACAGTTGAAAAAATACACGTCATCTAGCACATGTCAATGTGTACATTGAAGTTAAGAGAAAAACTTGGATTATTGGTCATTCAAAAAAATATTTGTCAATCTGATTATCAATTTATACCAAAAAATGATGATATCTGAAAATAGCACCCTATTACCTGACCAAAACATCACGTGACCATTAGGTCCAGTTGCTAGCCAAAAATAAGTGACAAAATAATTAAAAAAAACAAAATTTTTTTCATACCATCTATTTGAATGCTTTGTTTTAACATTTTAGGAAGGAAATCTTTTATTATCTTGAACTTTTGAGTGCCAAACAAATATTTTATTATTGTATGGATGGACAGTTGTGTATTGGTTAAGTCCAAGACAACCTGAAAAAATTAAGGCCTTGGTCTTTCTGCCCATACACAGAGTTACTGTAATATATAAATTCACGACTCAAAACTAAAACCTTTTTGAACTCCTTCTATAAAACTCATTGGCTTCCTTTTTACTACTAGGCTAGTCATACATAGCTCCCAAATAGACTCAGAGTCGAGAGTGGGCCTAGTAAGAAATTCCAATTCACGCAGGGGACGGAAGAAGAAAATAACATGTTTAATGATAATGATATGAAAAGGCTATACAGCTGCAGATTTTTGCACCCTTGTAGTGATGTTTAATAGAAATGAGTCTATACTTATAATTTAAAAGGACGCAAAGACTCAATGCAGGTATATAGGCTTAGATTCTGAAACTATGGTCAGATTTTATCGGACAAACATCACAGGGGTGCTTAGACAAATGCGATGCATTGAAATACGCCCAAATGGCAGCCATACTACAGATACATATGTTAAAGATTTTTCTACGTTTAACAATATATCTCGATTAAAAGTATCCTACAACACAAAAATCAGATCAGATCAACTTTAAGTCCCCAAAAACCCACATGCCAAATAGTTTAATGACACCATATCTAACAAACGTTACAGAAATAACATGGCGATTAGCAGTAAGTCATGCTAGTTTACCGGGAAATTTATCGCAGGAATTATTGATTGATGCACGACTTTCACAAAAGGTTTGCTTCTATTATAAAAGATACATTCACAATTTCAAGCCGTTCGTCGGCAGATGTCAAGTGTTCTGAAGTTAAACCTAAATAAAACTTAGGTCTAAAAAAGCCAACGTTTACAAGCGATATCTGATTTAAGCTATTGATATCGGGACGAATCAAATAAATTTTAGTAAGATAAAACCTTATTAGGCCTACCGGTATTTAAATATTTTGTCGATATGAGGATATGGCCTTCCAACATAATGTAGGGTAGGAAATCCATTTCAGAATTTGACCTACTTAATCGGAGATTTTCTTTGGAAAGCAGTCGAGAAGACTGTCGTCAAGATATTGACTCTCACTATTTAACATGTCATAATAACATTGTTTGACGAATGCACTGCATACTTTGATAATATAATAACACAAACACAAACATTTCGTGAAATATAAAAAGAAAGAAATTTAAGGGGGTTGACTACCCTAAACCTATGTACAAAAAATATACGATTTCAACCACTTTTTTTCCACCTATCTGAAATATTTAAATATCAATGGAAAGAGGGGACTTTCAGCTATCCAAAAATATAAAATTTATTTCTTTATGACATTTCAACTTTAAGAAATAGGGTATGAAAGATGAACGAAAAAAACGTCAATTATTCCCATAAAATTAGAATATCTCCTAGGCTATTTAATATAGAAGGTTGAAATTTTGCACAACACAAGTCTACATGTATCTCTACAAAATTACGTTGGCTTTTTGGAAAATTTTGTTTTGTTTTGAAGATATTGATAGAAATCAAAATTTTGCGAGTGCATTTACGAAAAATTGAATTTTTAAAAAACTATTCATTTTATAAAAAAAAGCCAACGTAAAGTTATAGAGGACATCGTAAGCTTTAGCTGAAGCCAAAGTTTGTAAAAATCGGATAAATTGTAAGCGAGATATGCTTTTGGAAAAATGGCATTTTTTTTCAACATTTTGCAAACACATGTAAACCTTACGTAATTAACGATCATGTTGTTAAAAGATTGTCTTTCATGCTGTAGAAATCTTTAAGCACCTTTTAGGCATCGATATGCACCGATATCCACATAATTGGAGTGCTAAAACACTGGATTAGCACATGTCAAAACTCTTCCACCCACCAATCATAAAATTTTCTTTGTTTACATGTGACGTAATGATTTATGGGACATCACGGACTTCTGGATTCCCCTGATACACAACCTCTTACTTTGCGTGCCGATATTCACAATAACGTTAGTGAATGTTTATTTAGCCGATGACGTTGTAATCACAAATGTCAACTGACAACGTAATTTGTACGTCTACATAGAGGAATACCCCGTTTTGTTCTATAAATAGATTATCTTCACGGACGGATATCAGACGAACTACTGAAGCGATTGAGCTTAAATTTTTACTAGATGAGTTTCTTTTAATGCCAAATAGAATGGATATAAAATTAATACGTTTCTTGATTGAAATACACCTCGCACGATAAGGTTGTCAACCCCCTTAAGCTGTAGAAGTGACAAGATCGACATAATTTATTAAATTTTAGACTCGACAATCCAGTCCTTCTGATATCTATGAAATAGTAATTAGTCTGGGTGACAGAGACTACAATTCGTGGGTTTATTGAATTCACGCGTTCAGATTGGTTGTGACGTCGAAAAAGGGGAGGTCTGTCGAATTGTCAATATTGTCGACTAGAAAATAAGTACAAGACTGTTACCCTGAAGTTTTATGCTATATCTCGGCCAAAAATTGTCCGATCAACACCAAAATCAATAGGGATCCTCTTTGTAATGTTATTAACCCATATAACAAAAATAAAAAAGATCCATTGAGAATTGTAGACTGTAGAGTGAGTACAAGAAAAATGTGAACAGACACACACACACACACACACAGACAGACAGGGGTGATCACAATATACGACCAAAATACATTTTGGGCGTATAAAAATCATCCCATCTCATTGTAAGAGTCAAACTCTTGGACTATTGCTGCACATGAACAAACTAAGAACAACAAACACATCAATACTAAAATCTAATCTGTAGGGTTGTAGACCATGGCAACAAACCTAGATGTAAAGCTTGGGAGACAGTTGAAACTACAGATCATATAACCAGTATTGACACAAAAACATTTTATATTAAGGACTCCATAAGTTGTACTAGTTCATATGTAGTTTATTGTATAACATGTATATCATGTGGGAAACAGTATGTTGGTCAAACTATAACTCAATTCAATATTCACCTAAATAAACATAGGAGTAATTTTGAAATGAATAATGTGGCTAAAGCACCCTATGTTGCCCCCCCCTAACGGACATACTTCATATAAATGTACTATTCTAGAAAATGTCCCTATTGGTAATAAAGTAAAAGTAAATTATTCAGAATCTTTATGGATTCATAGATTGAATTTTGTGTGGCCTTATGGCCTTAATGAACTAAATCCATCTTTAATTTTTCTTAAAAATACATTTCAGCCTAAAGAACTTGTTTATGATCTTGTGACGTCATTTTAACTTTTATGACGTCATCATGTTTACATGACGTTATCCTAACATTTGATGTCTTTTAACTGCCTCATTTGTTTTTTTAAAATTCATTTAGTGTTTATGTACTCCTGATGAAATGTACATTTAGTCCATGAAACGTAGAGTTTATTATATAAAGATGGTTTAGTGACATACAGCTTTATTATTTTATTCATCACATATTCATGTAGGCGTATAAAAATCAAAAGGGATCATCTACATATTGACAATAACCTACATAATAAAGAATTGTAGCCTGTAGAGTGAGCACAAGTTTAAGACTATGGGCAATGGGGTGAAAAAAGCCAAGTCAGACACAATATTTGGGTGAAAAATTATCGGATCATCACGAAAATCGATAAAAATCATCCTTATAATGACACTGAACCACAAAATAAAAATCAAATGATACCGTAAAGAATTGTAGCTTGTAGAGTGAATACAAACAAATGTGAACGGACGGACAGAACGCCTGGGCGATAACAATAAATTTGTGGGCGTATAAAAATCAAAATAATCCATAACAAACTGTAGCCTGTAGAGAACGACACGTGGGTCCATGGATACGAATTTCCAAAATGGGCAGATTAACATTAAAATCAAAATTTGAGGAAGCAATACCTTTAAACTTCAATGTGCACTTGATAACCCTAAATTTTCTCAGTCAAAATAGTACAAAATTTCAAATTACTAACTCCCATAGATAACGATAACGATATAACTAAACACTCTCTAACTTACTTCTACATAATCCCACATAATCCAACCACAACAGTCGAAGCTTATTTTATCAAAATACATTGAGATAGAAGCACAATTGAACAAAGTTATCATCCATCCATAACACTGTAAACAAAATGGTGGATTCCCAAACAAAACAAACATGCCCCGAAATGCAGATATAACCCAAACGCAAGTTATCAAACTGACCTATTTACCTGAAAATGTGTGTTATGCAGTCAAAGGGCTCCTCCTGAGCTAAAATTTGTGACATTTGAAAAAATACGAGTAATCTAGCAATTGTCAATGTGTACATTGAAGTTAAGAGCAAAATTTATATGGTTAGTCATTCAAAAAAATATTTGATAATATAAGACAACCTGAAAAATTTAAGGCCTTGACCTTTCTGCCCATACACAGAGTTACTGTAATATATAAATCCACGACTCAAAACTAAAACCTTTTTGAACCTCCTTCTATAAAACTCATTGGCTTCCTTTTTACTACTAGGCTAGTCATACATAGCTCCCAAATAGACTCGGAGTCGAGAGTGGGCCTAGTAAGAAATTCCAATTCACGCAGGGGAAGGAAGCAGAAAATAACATGTTTACATGCAATACTCTGGCAAGAACGAGAACAGACATTTACTCTTGAACCCCTGAAAGAATAAGCGCCAGCCAATACGGTAAGATAAATGATGGATACTTTCACAGAAAGATGTTGAGCTACCATCTGGGCAACAAAGAATGACACAACTGTTGTTGTCAAACTTCAAAGGCAATCATTTATAATTTTCGGCTTGTTCAAAGGTTGAGAATTACATTTTGATTTGTGGCCGAGGGTAGATAAAGGTGTGTCAAGCTTTGGAATAGAGACTTATGGCCGATGAAGTAGAGAAAGTGCAACGTGGAGATAAGGGGGGCGGGGGTTAGGGATGGGCGATATTGAAATTTTGTATATCACGATATTTTTATTTTAATATTACGATATGACGATATATTGTGACGATTATATCTTGAACTATTTTAGCAATATAATCACGATATCTATAAATATTTTCACACTTATTATGAGGGACATGTGAATTATATAATTTTGGTGACGGGGAATGGGATTATTTAATATTAACATATATCCTCACAGGAATTAAAAGCAAAGGAGGATTTGGTGAGAAAGTGGTACAAAAATTTTAAGTGAAATGGTTGTCTTGCTCAAAAGACGTTTGGTGGATTTAACTGCGAATTGTTAGGCCTTTCATCAGCATTATTCTCCACTTGTCTTGCCAGCGAAGCGTCAATTCCGTTAGGTTTGCAAAAGCGAAATCAATTTGTGTCGGCTTAGGCCTAATGGTAATTTACATGCCGGAAAAAGTGTTGACACATGGTAACACATGCCTTTAGGAACAGGGTAAAATTCTTTAATCATAATTATTTAATTTTTCTGATTTATCGGGTTTTTTTTTTCTTATACTATGTTTTTACACACAAATTATAATGAAATAAAATATATGACACATGATAATTCAGGAAAACGACAAAAAATGATCATACGTACATTGGGAACGGGGTAAATATTAACGGGAGACAACTCTTTTTAACAATATCGTGATATTTCACTTAGACGATATGTATGGCGATATACAGGCTATAATTTTATTTCAATATCGTTTGATTACTAGAATTTTCATACCGGTTTATATCGAAATATCGTAATATCGCCCATCCCTAGCGGGGGTACCTTTTTGTGCAATGTGGTAGGCCTACTGTGTACGTTGAGGTTTAGGAGGAAGTGACAACAAGGGAAGCAACTATTCTTGATGCTTCTCTTCCGAGTGTAATTAACAAATCTTATTATCTCTGCACGGTATTATTGCTGTGTTTTGAGCATTTGTCTTGTACCAGTTTGTTCATTGTATCCTGTTAACTGTTTTGATCCCTGTCATACATAGACCTACTTCTCCTTCCCAGCTGAGTGGAGAAGTGTAACAGTTACATTTTTAGAAGTTCCTATTTACTCTATTATACTCATTGGAATCTGTTCAAAAACGTAAAGATCCCTCGGGGTTTGAAGATGAGGACAATCAGTTGTTTTATAAGATTTTGAAATACAAAGATGGCATTCATCCGAGAGGTATAGACCACCATACTCCTTGTTTAAAAAGTAGTCCTTAAAAAAAATGGCCAACTTACTGAGAAATTTAGTTAGTGGGGGGGACTACTATCTCGTAGTTCCGGGAAAGCACAGGCCTAGGAATCAGACCTAATTTTTATTTCCTCGCACCGATCGGGATTCGAACCCACAGCACCTAGTCGCCTAGCAGACGACAGTCCAACTCGCTAACACTGAGCCAGGACTACTATCTCGTAGTTCCGGGAAAGCACAGGCCTAGGATTCAGACCTAATTTTTATTTAGTGTTATTTTGAGTTAAGTTTTCTGTTCCCCAACTAGGATTTAAATTTTTATAGTGTAAGATTTTTTCAAATTTTTATTATAATTTTTTATTGATTATTGGACTTGTAGCACATATTGATACTTGTTATAGCTTGTTCACATAAACAGGGAACTTTTTAGAATGTGTCATGGTTTTGCCAACTTGCAAGGTTTAACTTGCCCTTAAACCACGTGGTCGTGAAACCTCGGAAAACGGGAGCTTTTGTCATTTTGAAATAAAAGTTAGAAGTACTTACTGTTAAAAACAAACGATGAAATAAATTTCTCCACATTTTGAAGCCGATTTCAATCAACAAGTAACAATTATTGGTATTTTTTATTTACTCGACTGAAGGACGTCACCTTTCAAGATTATATATCTACGCATGCGTCGATGATAATTCACATCCGGTTTCGATGACGATTCTACGAGTTACGGCTTCGTCCCTATTTCTTGGCCGACTAGTGGCTGTGTACAAAGTAAAGAATCTTATTATGAATTACAATTTACGGTTTCGATTACGATTCGACTGTGTAAGTCATAGATAGCCTCTAAATAATATATAGGATGTCTATGGTGTAAGTCATAGATAGCCTATAAATAATATATAGGATGTCTATGGTGTAAGTCATAGATAGCCTATAAATAATATATAGGATGTCTATGGTGTAAGTCATAGATAGCCTATAAATAATATATAGGATGTCTATGGTGTAAGTCATAGATAGCCTATAAATAATATATAGGATGTCTATGGTGTAAGTCATAGATAGCCTATAAATAATATATAGGATGTCTATGGTGTAAGTCATAGATAGCCTATAAATAATATATAGGATGTCTATGGTGTAAGTCAAAGATAGCCTCTAAATAATATATAGGATGTCTATGGTGTAAGTCATAGATAGCCTATAAATAATATATAGGATGTCTATGGTGTAAGTCATAGATAGTCTATAAATAATATATAGGATGTCTATGGTGTAAGTCATAGATAGCCTATAAATAATATATAGGATGTCTATGGTGTAAGTCATAGATAGCCTATAAATAATATATAGGATGTCTATGGTGTAAGTCATAGATAGTCTATAAATAATATATAGGATGTCTATGGTCTATGGCCCGACTTATGAAATTTTGTTCGTCAGCACATTTTATGAATAATGTTGCACTTGTTTCACTGTCTTGTTTGGATTTGAGGCGCGTTCGATGCCCTCTTTTAGTCGTTTGCCATTGAGGTGTCGCCCAGGAGCAAAAATCGAACGCAACAACCCCACAGATACTAGTAATGCACTGCTCACGTGATGTCTTTGAACACTTCTGACAGTTCAGAAATTATTTACCCAACCTTCTTTTTTTGTACAGATTACAAAGAGCCCATACATTAAAGAAATACATAAATAGTTTAAATGCAGGCCTCAGTACGATAGAGACAATATCTTAGAATAAACGGTTTTTAGCACTAAAAATTAAGGTGTGTCTGTTTTGTCAACTTATTCTTTGTCGGACGTGGTGCGTACATTGTAGACCTCTGCATACATTTTCACAATCCATTGTTATTTTTACTACTACGAAATGTTTATATTAAATAAATGTACAAAATAAATTATTTTTATTCACCAAAATATCTGTTACCGTTTTGGTGGAGTTGTTACCGTTTTAACCGAAAATTTTTGTTACCGTTTTGGTGGAGTTGTTACCGTTTTAACTAATAAAATTTGTTACCGTTTTGACATGTTACCGTTTTAACTGGATACCAATAATATATAGGATGTCTAAGGTATAAGTTATAGATAGCCTCGAAATAATATCAGAATGTGTTTTGTAGTTCGATATAGAAATGATTTGTTAGTCAATCTGAATATGTATTGTAGTTCGATATAGAAATGATTTGTTAATCAATCAGAATGTGGTTTGTAGTTCGATATAGAAATGATTTGTTAGTCAATCAGAATATGGGTTTTTAGGGTTTGATATAGAAATTTATGTTTTTAGTCAATCAGAATGTGGTTTGTAGGGTTTGATATAGAAGTTTATGTGTTAGTCAATCAGAATATGGGTTTTAGGGTTTTTAAAATAGAAGTTTATGTGTTAGTCAATCTGAATATGTTTTATGGTTTGATATAAAGAAGTTTATGTGTTAGTCAATCTGAATGTGTTTTGTGGTTTGATATAAAGAAGTGATGTTTTTAGTCAATCTGAATATGTTTTGTGGTTTGATATATAGAAGTTTATTTTTAGTCAATCTGAATATGTTTTGTGGTTTGATATATAGAATTGATGTGTTAGTCAATC
>CM060202.1:24732792-24753096 GCA_030562195.1 Nipponacmea schrenckii | reverse complement strand
TAGTTTTACAATATTTGTTACTTTTACTACTTTATTTAAGTCTTTTATGATCTGAATTTTAATCTTTTTATTGATGAATTCTTATGTAAACCAGTGCCACAGAGCAACTTTGTTGGATTTTTAGGCACTTAAAAATCAATTTATTATTATTATTATTATTATTATTATCCCGATATTGTTATTGGAAAAGCTGACAAAAGTGTAGGTGTTATTTTATAGAACAGAGAAGATTATATCATTGAAAGTTTAAAATATCCAAATGATCCTACAGTTTATGGAGAAGTTTTTAGTGACAACTCTTGCTCAATTCATGACTCTCTTGAACAATTACTTCAAAATTTGAAAATAGAAGATATAGAAAAAACTGCCATCCTCAACTGGCTTGAGAAAAAGCCATCACAGTTTTCATTTTAGGCAAAGTCCACGAGAGAAATGATTCACCTGAAATTCCACCAGGTAGGCCCATATGCAGTCAAGTAAACTCACCCACATGTAAAGTATCCTATTGGCTAGACTGGAAACTTAAAGAAGTAGCTAATCTATACTGTACTGAATTAATAAAAGACACAACTCTTTTTCTGCAAAAACTTCAATCAATTACCATAAATCCATCTGAGGAAAGTTATCTCTTGTCTCTTGATGTTATAAGTTTATATCCTGGAAACTGGAATAATTCCTCCTCATGAAGAACATGCAATCCTTCAGTTAGCAGCATTTGTATTAAATAACAATGAATTCTACCTTTTGCTGTCACATACGCAAATATCTATATGTCCTACTGGATGCAGAAATATTGGAACCCAAACAAACTAACATTAAATTTAGAATCATTGACGATATCTTGGCCTATTCTAAATCAACACTTTCAGAATGTCAAGAATTCTTTAAAACCCTCAACACCCAAAAATTAAATTTACCATGGACATAAGTTCTACTTCAGTAAACTTTCTTGTTGTGAAAATTATCAAACAACTTAAATTTATTCATTAAGAACACAGCAAGCCATCAATATCTTCCGCCAACCAGCTCTCATCCACAACATATTTTTAAATCTATTCCCTACAGTGGTGCAATAAAAATTAAAAGAATTTGTAGTAAGCCGGAATGGACAAATTCTCATCTAAATAGATTTACTTTATATGCAAGAGACTGTGGCTACAAATCAAAAATAATTAAAGAAGCTTTTGAAAGAGTTGATCAAAAAGACAGTCAAGAATTATTATTTTACAACCAGAATGATTCCAGTGATAAGAAAATCATACGGCATGAATATCAACATTTGACCCTAGACAGCCTAATCTACACTCCATTATCATAGACACCACAATTCTACAAACCAGTTCTCAAATGTCTAAAATACTAGAAAATTCAAAGATAGCTTGCCAGGCAAGGTAACATACGCCCACTGGCAGCATTGAATTTGAAAAATAAATTGAGCAATGGCTCAAAAACATTCACTAAATGGATATTGAAGTCAAGGGCAAAAACTCAAAAACGGTTCATTGAAAAACTGTCAAATTCACACTTGACTGAGGTCTAATCAATTCCAATGCCCCCACCAAGTTTCATGAAAATCCTCTGAAAATTGGAGTCTCTACAGTGTCCACAAACAATTGTTGACAGACGGATGAGAAACAGTACATTCGAAATTCCAAGTTCCAGAATTCCAGGAATTTTTTTCAGAATCATATCAAAATCAATAGGGGTCTTCCTTGGATGTATTCCAGGAATTTTTTTCAGAATCATATCAAAATCAATAGGGGTCTTCCTTGGATGGTAATAAACAAATATACCAAGTTACAAAAAGATTCATAAAGAAATGGAGTCTCTACAGTGTCCACAAGCTTTTGTTTACAAACAGAACAATTTGAAATTCAAATCCAAGAATTCCAGGAATTTTTTTCGGAATCATACCAAAATCAATAGGGGTCTTCATTGAATGATAATAAACATGTATACCAAGTTTCAAGAAAATCCAATGAAACCTGTAGTCTCCACAGTGTCCACAAACAATTGTTGACAGACGGATGAGAAACAGTACATTCGAAATTCCAAGTTCCAGAATTCCAGGAATTTTTTTCAGAATCATATCAAAATCAATAGGGGTCTTCCTTGGATGGTAATAAACAAATATACCAAGTTACAAAAAGATTCATAAAGAAATGGAGTCTCTACAGTGTCCACAAGCTTTTGTTTACAAACAGAACAATTTGAAATTCAAAGTCCAAGAATTCCAGGAATTTTTTTCGGAATCATACCAAAATCGATAGGGTTCTTCCTTGAGTGATTATAAACAAGTATACCAAGTTTCAAGAAATTCCAATAAAAACTGTAGTCTCTACAGTGTCCACAAACAATTGTTGACAGACGGACCAACGGACCGACGGACCGACGGAATTTGAAATTCAAAGTTCAAGAATTCCAGGAATTTTTTTCGGAATCATACCAAAATCGATAGGGGTCTTCGTTGAATGGTAATAAACATGTATACCAAGTTTCAAGAAGATCCAATAAAAACTGTAGTCTCTACAGTGTCCACAAACAATTGTTGACAGACGGATGAGAAACGGTACATTCGAAATTCCAAGTTCCAGAATTCCAGGAATTTTTTTCAGAATCATATCAAAATCAATAGGGGTCTTCCTTGGATGGTAATAAACAAATATACCAAGTTACAAAAAGATTCATAAAGAAATGGAGTCTCCACAGTGTCCACAAGCTTTTGTTTACAAACAGAACAATTTGAAATTCAAAGTCCAAGAATTCCAGGAATTTTTTTCGAAATCATACCAAAATCGATAGGGTTCTTCCTTGAGTGATTATAAACAAGTATACCAAGTTTCAAGAAATTCCAATAAATTGTTGACAGACGGACCGACGGACCAACGGACCGACGGACAGGGGCGACAACAATATACGTCCACATTTCTATGTGGGCGTATAAAAATCATCCTATCTCATCGTAAGAGTCAAACTCTTGGACAATTGCTGCACATGAACAAACTAAGAACAACAAACACATCAATACTAAAATCTAATCTGTAGGGTTGTAAACCATGGCAACAAACCTAGATGTAAAGCTTGGGAGACAGTTGAAACTACAGATCATATAACCAGTATTGACACAAAAACATTTTATATTAAGGACTCCGTAAGTTGTACTAGTTCATATGTAGTTTATTGTATAACATGTATATCATGTGGGAAACAGTATGTTGGTCAAACTATAACTCAATTCAATATTCACCTAAATAAACATAGGAGTAATATTAAAATGAATAATGTGTCTAAAGCACCCTATGTTGCCCCCCACTAACGGGTGTCAGAAATTCAAACTTGACTAATGTCTTATCAATTCTGATGATTACACCAAGTTCCATCAAAATCCTTTGAAAATTAAAGCTTCTTATTGCAACAACAATATAATTTTGACGCAATTTTACTAAGTCAAGGGCAATAACTTAAAACAATTCATTGAAAAACTGTCAAATTCAAACTTGACTGAGGCCTAATCAATTCCAATGCTCACACCAACTTTCATCAACATCCTCTGAAAATTGGAGGATTTATTGCATCGAAACTAAAATTTTGACAAGATTTTTCTTAGTCAAGGGCAATAACTCAAAAACCGTTTGTGCGATAATTTCCATTTTCGAACTTGACTGAGATATCATCAATATATACATGTATACCAAGTTTCATTAAGATCGGATAAAAACTGTAGCTTCTATTGTGGATACAACCCAAATTTGACGTGTTTTTACTAAGTCAAGGGCAATTACTAAAAAACCGTTCATGCGATAATTTCCATTTTCGAACTTGACCGAGATATCATCAATATATACATGTATACCAAGTTTCATTAATATCGGATAAAGATTGTAGCCTGTATCACACCCACAAGCTGAATTTACTTCACTAAGAAAGGGGGCATAACTCACCAACCGTAAAAGTCAGAAAGCTGATTTTCAAAAGGAACTGAGATTTTATGAAAACAAAGACACCTACCAAGTTTAGAAAAGATCAGAAAAAAATTGTGGCCTGTATCGCACCCACAAGCTGAATTTGACGAAGGTTCGTTAAAAAAGAGGGCATAACTCACCAACCGTAAAAGTCAGAAAGCCGGTTTTCGAAAGGAACCGAGATTATATGATGATAGAGACACATGCCAAGTTTCAAAAAGATTGGACAAAAATTGTCGCCTGTATCGCGCCCACAAGCTGAATTTGACATTATATGTGGGCGTATAAAATTTAACGTTTTTTCATTTAATCAAGGGCCATAACTCATAAATCGACTTCTGGAATCGTGCCATTTTCGAACTTGTCCGAGATATTATCAAGATGAATACACATACCAAGTCTCATTCAAATCAGATGAAAACTTCAGCTTCTATTGCATACACAAGTAAATTTTAACGTTTTTTCATTTAATGAAGGGCCATAACTCATAAACCGACATCTGGAATCGTGCCATTTTTTAACTTGTCCGAGATATTATCAAGATGAATACACATACCAAGTTTCATTCAAATTGGATAAAAACTACAGCTTCTATTGCGTACACAAGTAAATTTTAACGTTTTTTCATTTAATCAAGGGCCATAACTCATAAACCAACATCTGGAATCGTGCCATTTTCGAACTTGTCGGAGATATTATCAAGATGAATACACATACCAAGTTTCATTCAAATCGGATAAAAACTCTGGCCTGTATCGCATACACAAGTAATTGTTGATGGACGGACGGATGGACGGACGGATGGACGGACAGGGGTAATGGCATGTGGGCGTATAAAAACTGTAGCCTCTATTGTGGATACAAACCAAATTTGACGCGTTTTTACTAAGTGCAATAACTCAAAAACCGTTCATGCGATAATTTCCATTTTCGAACTTGACCAAGATATCATCAATATATACATGTATACCAAGTTTCATTAAGATCGGATAAAAACTGTAGCCTCTATCGTGGATACAACAAATGTGGACGGACCGACAGACGGACAGGGGCGACGGCAATATACGTCCACATTTCCATGTGGGCGTATAAAAATACATTTCAGCCTAAAGAACTTGTTTATGATCTTGTGACGTCATTTTAACTTTTATGACGTCATCATGTTTACATGACGTTATCCTAACATTTGATGTCTTTTAACTGCCTCATTTGTTTTTTTAAAATTCATTTAGTGTTTATGTACTCCTGATGAAATGTACATTTAGTCCATGAAACGTAGAGTTAATTATATAAAGATGGTTTAGTGACATACAGCTTTATTATTTTATTCATCACATATTCATGTAGGCGTATAAAAATCAAAAGGGATCATCTACATATTGACAATAACCTACATAATAAAGAATCCATAAAGAATTGTAGCCTGTAGAGTGAGCACAAGTTTAAGACTATGGGCAATGGGGCGAAAAAAGCCAAGTCAGACACAATATTTGGGTGAAAAATTATCGGATCATGACGAAAATCGATAAAAATCATCTTCATTATGACACTGAACCACAAAACAAAAATCAAATGAAACCGTAAAGAATTGTAGCCTGTAGAGTGAATACAAACAAAAGTGAACAGACGGACAGAACGCCTGGTCAATTACAATGTACACCCCAAAATAAATTTGTGGGGGTATAAAAATCAAAAGAATCCATAAAGAACTGTAGCCTGTAGAGAACAACATGTGGGTCCAAAGTACAAATTTCCAAAATGAGCAGATTAACAATAAAATCAAAATTTGAGGAAGCAATCCCTTTAAACTTCAATGTGCACTTAATAACCCTAAATTTTCTAAGTCAAAATAGTACAAAATTTCAAATTACTAACTCCCATAGATAACGATAACGATATAACTAAACACTCTCTAACTTACTTCTACATAATCCCACATAATCCAACCACAACAGTCAAAGCTTATTTTATCAAAATACATTGAGATAGAAGCACAATTGAACAAAGTTATCATCCATATTACACTGTAAACAAAATGGTGGATTCCCAAACAAAACAAACATGCCCCGAAATGCAGATATAACCCAAACGCAAGTTATCAAACTGACCTATTTACCTGAAAATGTGTGTTATTGCTCGTTTGGTATCAGAAGATTATGATGATGATAACTGTTGATTTTTTAAGTTGAAAATAAACATTACAAATCAAGATTATTTTGTGCCCACTAGATTCAAACTCAGTCACCCTTCGTGTCTGTTTCACATTTACAAATACACAACTTTTGAGTGCCAAACAAATATTTTATTATTGTATGGATGGACAGTTGTGTATTGGTTAAGTCCAAGACAACCTGAAAATATTAAGGCCTTGACCTTTCTGCCCATACACAGAGTTACTTTAATATATAAATCCACGACTCAAAACTAAAATCTTTTTGAACTCCTTCTATAAAACTCATTGGCTTCCTTTTTACTACTAGGCTAGTCATACATAGCTCCCAAATAGACTCGGAGTCGAGAGTGGGCCTAGTAAGAAATTCCAATTCACACAGGGGACGGAAGCAGAAAATAACGTGTTTAATGATAATGATATGAAAAGGCTATACAGCTGCAGATATTTGCACCCTTGTAGTGATGTTTAATAGAAAGGAGTCTATACTTATAATTTAAGAAGACGCAAAGACTCAATGCAGGTATATAGGCTTAGATTCTGAAACTGTGGTCAGATTATATCGGACAAACATCACAGGGGTGCTTAGACTATAAAGATAGCAATGCGATGCATTGAAATACGCCCAAATGGCAGCCATACTACAGATACATATGTTAAAGATTTTTCTACGTTTAACGATATATCTCGGTTAAAAGTATCCTACAACACAAAAATCAGATCAGATCAACTTTAAGTCCCCAAAAACCCACAGCCAAATATTTTAATGACACCATATCTAACAAACGTTACAGAAATAACATGATGGCGATTAGCAGTAAGTTGTAATGTACGGCAGTAATACGTAATGCTAGTCATACAGCATACTTTATAACAATGTTTCGTTTCATGTTGTATTAACATATATAATACTAAGAGTTGGTATGTGTACGAGAGTTAAGTGATTTTGTACGAAACCGATGTAATGGTGTGCATTATATAAACCCAATAAATCTCATAACTTTAATGTTGTTGGTTAAATCCTGATATGAGAATACTACATAAGTCATGCTAGTTTACCGGGAAATTTATCGCAGGAATTATTGATTGATACACGACTTTCACAAAAGGTTTGCTTCTATTATAAAAGATACATTCACAATTTTAAGCCGTTCGTCGGCAGATGTCAAGTGTTCTGAAGTTAAAACTAAATAAAACTTAGGTCTAAAAAAGCCAACGTTTACAAGCGATATCTGATTTAAGCTATTGATATCGGGACGAATCAAATAAATTTTAGTAAGATAAAACCTTATTAGGCCTACCGGTATTTAAATATTTTGTCGATATGAGGATATGGCCTTCCAACATAATGTAGGGTAGGAAATCCATTTCAGAATTTGACCTACTTAATCGGAGATTTTCTTTGGAAAGCAGTCGAGAAGACTATCGTCAAGATATTGACTCTCACTATTTAACATGTCATAATAACATTGTTTGACGAATGCACTGCATACTTTGATAATATAATAACACAAACACAAACATTTCGTGAAATATAAAAAGAAAGAAATTTAAGCTGT
This sequence comes from Nipponacmea schrenckii, assembly GCA_030562195.1. Taxonomy (NCBI): domain Eukaryota; kingdom Metazoa; phylum Mollusca; class Gastropoda; family Lottiidae; genus Nipponacmea; species Nipponacmea schrenckii. The sequence goes on along the minus strand of CM060202.1, from coordinate 24,745,405 downwards.
AGAAGTGACAAGATCGACATAATTTATTAAATTTTAGACTCGACAATCCAGTCCTTCTGATATCTATGTAATAGTAATTAGTCTGGGTGACAGAGACTACAATTCGCGGGTTTATTGAATTCACGCGTTCAGATTGGTTGTGACGTCAAAAGATAGCTTGCCAGGCAAGGTAATATACGCCCACTGGCAGCATTTATTTCAAATAAAAACTTTTCAGTAAGGTTACAAAAGTGGAATGAAATATTCAACCTTCCACCATATATTTTTTTCTAGGGTCTCTAGTTTCATTAAAAACTGTCAAGAATTGTACCTAACTTAACTCATTAAATATTTTTCGGTTTTTTTATGATTTGCAATAGGGTTCACCCTTAATAATATTTTGATATATTATTAATTCTTAATAAGGCTCATTCTTGGTTGATATTAAACAATTTCAGCGAGTTTTGTCAAAAATGAATGTTTAGAGTGTTCACAAGCCAAAAGTTGAAAGCGATTTTAAAAACAGGCCCAATAACTGACACTAAATATTTTTCGATTTATCTGATTTTCAATAGGGTTTATCCTTGTGAGAAAACAAATACTAAAAACCCAAACTTTTATCAAAATCCATTTTTTAAAAATTTTTCTTTCTAGAGTGTTTACGAGTTAAATTGAACGCGTTTTCAAAAACAAGGGCAATAACTTGTACTAAATATTTTTCGATTTTCAATAGAGTTCATCCTTGGGAGACAACAAATACTCCAGCCAAGTTACATCAAAATCCATTAAAAATTGTTTTTTTTTTCAAGCTAAAATTGAACGCGTTTTCAAGAACAAGGGCTATAACTGACACTAAATATATTTCGATTTATTTGATTTTAATAAAGGGTTTATCCTTTGGGTAAAAACAAATACTCAAGCCAAAATTTTTTTCAAAATCCATTAAAAATAGTTCTTTCTAGAGTGCTTTTCAAGCTAAAATTGAACGCGTTTTCAAAACAAGGGCAATAACTCATACTAAAAAATTTTTTGATTTCGAATTTCAATAGAGGGTTTATCCTTGGTGATAACACACTCTCATGCCAAGTTTCATCAAAATCCTCAAGAATTGTGACTTGTAGAGTGTTTACAAGACAAAAATCCAACACATTTAAAAGAACAAAGGGGAATAATTCATATTAAATATATTTTAATAAATTTCTAAATTTTTAATTAGGGGTTTATCCCTTGGGGGATATCAAACAATTTCAGCAAGTTTCGTCAAAATCGGTCAAAAACTTTTGCTTTCTAGAGTATTTAAAACTAAAAATTAAACCGGGTTTTTAAAAACAAGGGCAATAACTGACACTTTAAAAATTTTTTTTGATTTATTTGATTTTCAATAAAGGTTCATCCTTGGGTAAAAACAAATACTCAAGGGCCCAAATTTCATCAAAATCCATTAAAAATTGTTCTCTTTAAGAATGCTTTTCAAGCTAAAATTGAACGCGTTTTCAAAACAAGGGCAATAACTTTATACTAAATGTTTTTCGATTTAACTGAATTTTTAATAGGGTTCATCCTTAGGGGATAACATACTCTCACACCAAGTTTCATCAAAATCGCTCAAGAATTGTGACTTGTAGAGTGTTTACGGAAAAAACCCTTTTTTAAAAACAAGGGCAATAACTTTATACTTAAAAATTTTTTTCCCATTTGCTATTTTCAAAAGGGTTCATCCTTGCGGGGATATTTAAAAAATTTAAAATTTCATCAAAATCCGGGCAAGAATTCCTTTGTAGAGTGTTTACAAGCAAAAATTTAACGGCGTTTCGGACGGACCGACGGACGGACGATACGGACGGGTTTGACGGACGGACTTCATCTTGGGTGACGACAAATACTCAGGCCAATTTCATTAAAATCGTATTTAAAAAATTTTTCTCTCAAGAATGTTTACAAGCTAAAATTGAACGCGTTTTCAAGAACAAGGGCAATAACTCATACTAAATGTTTTTCGATTTCGCTGATTTTCGATAGGGTTTATCCTTGAGTTATAACATACTCTGACACCAAGTTTCATCAAAATCGGTCAAGAATTGCACATTGTAGAGTGTTTACGAGCCATTCAAGAACAAGGGCACGAACTCATACTAATTTTTTTCCGATTTCGCTGATTTTCAATAGGGTTCATCCTTGCGTGATCATAAACACTCATATTAAGTTTCATCTAAATCCGTCAAGAATTACACCGTGTAGAGTGTTTACGAGCAATTGTGGACGGACGGACGGACGGACGGACCGACGGACGGACGGACGGACGGACGGATGTGGGTGACGACAATATACGCCCCCCATTTCATGTGGGCGTATAAAAAGGGGAGGTCTGTCGAATTGTCAATATTGTCGGCTGGAAAATAAGTACAAGACTGTAACCCTGAAGTTTTATGCTATATCTCGGCCAAAAATTGTCCGATCAGCACCAAAATCAATAGGGATCCTCTTTGTAATGTTATTAACCCATATAACAAAAATAAAAAAGATCCATTGGGAATTGTAGACTGTAGAGTGAGTACAAGAAAAATGTGAACAGACACACACACACACATACATACACACAGACAGACAGGGATGATCACAATATACGACCAAAATACATTTTGGGCGTATAAAAATGCAGAGAACTCATTTTCTCGCTCTTTACATGCTATATTCTGGCAAGAACAGACATTTTATTTACCCTTGAACACCGAGAGAATAAGCGCCAGCCACTACGGTAAGATAAATGATAGATACTTTCACAGAAAGATGTTGAGCTACCATCTGGGCAACAAAGAATGACACAACTGTTGTTGTCAAACTTCAAAGGCAATCATTTATAATTTTCGGCTTGTTGAAAGGTAGAGAATTACATTTTTTTTAAGGACTACTTTTTACTCAAGGAGTATGGTGGTCTATACCTCTCGGATGAATGCTATCTTTGGATTTCAAAATCTTAAAAATCAACTGATTGTCCTTGTCTTCAAACCCCGAGGGATCTTTACGTTTTTGAACAGATTCCAATAAGAATAATAGAGTAAATAGGAACTTCTAAAAATGTAACTGTTACACTTCTCCACTGAGCTGGGAAGGAGAAGTAGGTCTATGTATGACAGGGATCAAAACAGTTAACAAGATACAATACACAAACTGGTACACGACAAATGCTCGAAACACAGCAATCATACCGTGCAGAGATAATACGATTTAGATTTTGTTTATTACACTAAGAAGACAGACATCTGTTGTTGTCAAACTTCAAATAATTTATAATTATCGGCTTGTTCAAAGGTAGAGAATTACATTTTGATTTGTTGCCGAGGGTGGAACGAAGGTGTGTCAAGCTTTGGAGTATAGCCTTATGGCCGATGAAGTGGAGAAAGTGTAACATGGATATAAGGGGGGTACCTTTTTGTGCAATGTGGTAGGCCTACTGTGTACGTTGAGGTTTAGGAGGATGTGACAACAAGGGAAGTAAGCTCAACATCTTTCTGTGAAAGTATCTATCATTTATCTTACCGTAGTGGCTGGCGCTTATTCTCTCGGTGTTCAAGAGTAAATAAAATGTCTGTTATCGCCAGAATATAGCATGTAAAGAGCGAGAAAATGAGTTCTCTGCATTTTTATAGTCTAAGCACCCCTGTGATGTTTGTCCGATATAATCTGACCATAGTTTCAGAATCTAAGCCTATATACCTGCATTGAGTCTTTGCGTCTTCTTAAATTATAAGTATAGACTCCTTTCTATCAAACATCACTACAAGGGTGCAAATATCTGCAGTTGTATAGCCTTTTCATATCATTATCATTAAACATGTTATTTTCTTCTTCCGTCCCCTGTGTGAATTGGAATTTCTTACTAGGCCCACTCTCGACTCCGAGTCTATTTGGGAGCAATGTATGACTAGCCTAATTTTTTCAGGTTGTCTTGGACTAAACCAATACACAACTGTCCATCCATACAATAATAAAATATTTGTTTGGCACTCAAAAGTTCAACATAATAAAAGATTTCCTTCCTAAAACGTTAAAACAAAGCATTCAAATAGATGGTATGAAAAAAAAAATTTTCAGCAGATTTCAAAATGGCTGAGGTTTACCTTACCCTTAAGTTTTCTGTTCAATTGGATTTATTTTTGCATATTCTAAGATTGGACTATTGTGGTTTGGTTATGTAGGGTTTGATTCATCGTTAAAACAATACTGAACTATAGATTAGAAGGCTTTCTTGCTTTATGGGAGTTAGTGAAAACCTCAAATTAAGACATATATTTGCTAAGTTCTTTTTACTTAACTTTTTTTTCCAAATTTTTATTATAATTTTTTATTGATTATTGGACTTGTAGCACATATTGATACTTGTTATAGCTTGTTCACATAAACAGGGAACTTTTTAGAATGTGTCATGGTTTAGCCTGCCCTTAAACCACGTGGTCGTGAAACCTCGGAAAACGGGAGCTTTTGTCATTTTGAAATAAAAGTTAGAAGTACTTACTGTTAAAAACAAACGATGAAATAAATTTCTCCACATTTTGAAGCCGATTTCAATCAACAAGTAACAATTATTGGTATTTTTTATTTACTCGACTCAAGGACGTCTCCTTTCAAGATTATATATCTACGCATGCGTCAATAATAATTCACATCCGGTTTCGATGACGATTCTACGAGTTACGGCTTCGTCCCTATTTCTTGGCCGACCAGTGGCTGTGTACAAAGTAAAGAATCTTATTATGAGTTACAATTTACGGTTTCGATTACGATTCGACTGTGTAATTCATAGATAGCCTCGAAATAATATCAGAATGTGTTTTGTGGTTTGATATAGAAATGATTTGTTAGTCAATCTGAATGTGTTTTGTGGTTTGATATATAGAAGTGATGTGTTAGTCAATCTGAATATGTTTTGTGGTTTGATATATAGAAATGATTTGTTAATCAATCAGAATGTGTTTTGTAGTTCGATATAGAAATGATTTGTTAATCAATCAGAATGTGTTTTGTAGTTCGATATAGAATTGATTTGTTAGTCAATCAGAATGTGGTTTGTAGTTCGATATAGAAATGATTTGTTAGTCAATCTGAATATGTTTTGTAGTTCGATATAGAAATGATTTGTTAATCAATCAGAATATGTTTTGTGGTTCGATATAGAAGTGATTTGTTAGTCAATCTGAATATGTGTTGTGGTTTGATATATAGAAGTGATGTGTTAGTCAATCAGAATGTGTTTTGTGGTTTGATATATAGAATTGATGTGTTTGTCAATCTGAATATGTTTTGTGGTTTGATATATAGAAGTGATGTGTTAGTCAATCTAAATATGTTTTGTGGTTTGATATATAGAATTGATTTGTTAGTCAATCAGAATATGTTTTGTGGTTTGATATATAGAAGTGATGTGTTAGTCAATCTGAATATGTTTTGTGGTTTGATATATAGAATTGATGTGTTAGTCAATCAGAATGTGTTTTGTGGTTTGATATATAGAAGTGATGTGTTAGTCAATCAGAATGTGTTTTGTGGTTTGATATATAGAATTGATTTGTTAGTCAATCTGAATATGTTTTGTGGTTTGATATATAGAATTGATTTGTTAGTCAATCAGAATGTGTTTTGTGGTTTGATATATAGAAGTGATGTGTTAGTCAATCAGAATGTGTTTTGTGGTTTGATATATAGAATTGATTTGTTAGTCAATCTGAATATGTTTTGTGGTTTGATATAGAAGTAATTTGTTAGTCAATCTAAATATGTTTTGTGGTTTGATATATAGAAGTGATGTGTTAGTCAATCTGAATATGTTTTGTGGTTTGATATATAGAAGTGATGTGTTAGTCAATCTGAATATGTTTTGTGGTTTGATATATAGAATTGATGTGTTAGTCAATCTGAATATGTTTTGTGGTTTGATATATAGAAGTGATGTGTTAGTCAATCTGAATATGTTTTGTGGTTTGATATATAGAAGTGATGTGTTAGTCAATCAGAATATGTTTTGTGGTTCGATATATAGAATTGATGTGTTAGTCAATCTGAATATGTTTTGTGGTTTGATATATAGAATTGATGTGTTAGTCAATCTGAATATGTTTTGTGGTTTGATATATAGAAGTGATGTGTTAGTCAATCTGAATATGTTTTGTGGTTTGATATATAGAAGTGATGTGTTAGTCAATCAGAATATGTTTTGTGGTTCGATATATAGAAGTGATGTGTTAGTCAATCTGAATATGTTTTGTGGTTTGATATATAGAATTGATGTGTTAGTCAATCTGAATATGTTTTGTGGTTTGATATATAGAAGTGATGTGTTAGTCAATCTGAATATGTTTTGTGGTTTGATATATAGAAGTGATGTGTTAGTCAATCAGAATATGTTTTGTGGTTCGATATATAGAAGTGATGTGTTAGTCAATCTGAATATGTTTTGTGGTTTGATATATAGAATTGATGTGTTAGTCAATCTGAATATGTTTTGTGGTTCGATATATAGAAGTGATTATAGCTGTATTTTCAATTGAGTTGTACAGTTTGGTTTCGTCTGCAAAAAGTTTGATTATACTGTGGATAGCATCAGGAATGTCGTTAATGTAAATTCAAAACAGTACTGGACCTAGTACACTTCTTTGAGGGACTCCACTGTCAACAGGTATCCATGGAGATGTCTTTGAATTTAGTAGTACTCGTTTTGTATTGGTTAAAAAACATTCGATTCCCAACTGTTTTAGTTTAATCAGTAGTCGTTGGTGTGGAACCTTGTCAAACGCTTTCTGGAAATCAAAGTAAATGACATCAATTGAACAGTTGTTATCTATAGAATTAGTAACGTGATCCAATACTTCGAGTAACTGTAGGGTGGTGTTTCTTCCTTTGTGAAATCCATATTGTTCGGGGTGAAGAAGGAGGTTATTTTCAAGGAAACTCATGATTTCTTCTCGTACAAAGGACTCCAATACTTTTACGATTATACTGGTCAGGCTGATGGGTCGATAATTTGAAGCTTTATCTTTACATCCTTTTTTATGAAGTGGTATTACATTGGCTTCTCTCCAGGGCTGTGGTAGAATTCCTTCGTCTATAGATCTCTGAAATAGTAAGGTTAGAGGTACTGCTAGTTCCTGAGATGCTTCTTTGAGAATTTTTGGGTGTTCTCCATCTGGCCCGGCTGATTTGGTTGGGTCTAAATCAGAGAGTTACTTTGCAACTTTCTCTTCATTGATAACAATAGTAGTCAGAGTAGGAATTCTATGTTGGCATGCAGGTAAGTTTCTTAGGTCTTCTTTCGTAAATGTACTCCCAAAAAAGGCATTAAATTCAGCAGCTTTCTCAGTATCGTCGGTTATTGTGGACCCAGTGTCTGTAGTTAGGTATTTCACGGTATTCTTGGCCCCAACTTTCGAATGGACATATATCCAGAAATTTTTGGGGTTGTGTTTAATATCGTCAGCGATCATTGCTGCAAAGTTCATCTAAGCTCGTACTTGCTTACTTGTAGCTAGGTTTCTTGCCTTGCGATAGTTTTCGTAGTGAGTTGGAGATTTATTTCTGTAGTATCTGTTCCACATTTTCCTTTTCATCCTTAGTGCATCGATTACATCTTTGTTGAACCATAGTCTTAACACTGCCTATAGTCTTGATAACTTGACCGGGTGCATCGTGACACCTCCTATAGCCAAGATAGCTCAACTGAGTGCATCTTAACACTGCCTATATTCAAGATAACTCAACCGGGTGCGTCTTAACACCGCCTATAGCCAAGATAACTCAACTGGGTGCGTCTTAACACCGCCTATAGCCAAGATAAGTTGCCCGGGTGTGTCGTGAAACCTCCTATAGCCGAGATGGCTCAACCGGGTGTGTCTTAACACCGCCTATAGTCAAGATAGCTCTACAAGTTGTGTCTTAACACCGCCTATATTGCCAAGATAGCTCAACCAGGTGCGTCTTAACACCGCCTTTAGCCAAGATAGCTCAACCAGGTGCGTCTTAACACCGCCTTTAGCCAAGATAGCTCAACCAGGTGCGTCTTAACACCGCCTTTAGCCAAGATAACTCAACCAGGTGCGTCTTAACACCACCTATAGCCATGATAACTCAACCAGGTGCGTCTTAACACCACCTATAGCCAAGATAACTCAACCAGGTGCGTCTTAACACCACCTATACCCAAGATTACTCAACCGGGTGCATCGTAACACCGCCTATAGCCAAAATAACTCAACCAGGTGCGTCTCAACACCGTCTATAGACAAGATAACTCAACCAGGTGCGTCTTAACACCGTCTATAGCCATGATAACTCAACCAGGTACGTCTTAACACCGTCTATAGCCAAGATAACTCAACCGGGTGCGTCTTAACACAGTCTAGATAGTCACGTTATCTATTGACTCTACTGGAAGGTTATTTCTAAAAATAGTGGTTTTGAGTGCAGTGTCAGTCAAGTGGATGTTGATAAAATGTAGTGGTTTACATATATTTTCATTTTGACTTGTTCAAAATTTTCATGGTCATGCTATTTTGAATTTTTGTACAGAAAATAAGTATGGGCCAGGCTTTCATGTGATATATTGGAATATATGATTTCTGGAAAAAGTTATTGAAGGTTGAATTTCGTGATTTAACATGGAAACAGATGGCAAATGATTTACTGGACTGAGTTTGTCATTGACTAGTCTGCTACAACATACACCAATTAGAAGTCATCATACTATTGTTGAAGAGTGAAATGTATTTAAGTTAATTGTAATTAGTCATTCACAGCATTAACTAATAGTCAGTTAAAGTCACCCTTCACTGCCTCTATTTCTCTACTATATCTTTCTCTGTATCTAAGCTTTCATCACCTCAGACTTTCTATTTCTATACCATGAACTCTGCTAATTAGTGTTTTTAGGCTTGACAACTTGGTCATTTAGATATAGTTTTCATGTAGTAAGAACAGGTTTTATGTCACTTGGATATTTTGGAGTGCAAACTTATATTAAATCTTCTTTAATATAACATGGAACAGATTGGTAATTGTTTGTATCAGATATATTGTTTTAATATATTCTGAAAGTTGGACTTCCTGTTTTAGGTATGTTTTGATTTATATTTCATAGTTTTGTGTACCCTAGTAACCACCTGTGTCAGCCATCTTTGATTTTAGTCTTGTAGTAAAAGTTTAGCTCCAGTTTTTCAACATTTATATTAAATACTTTCATATTCATTCACTCCAGCATTTTCCTACATTTAAACATCCCACTACAACCTTTTATAATCCCTAATTTTCAGATCTTAGTCCTGGTAAGGTACTACACCTTAGTTAGTTTAGTTAATTAAAACCCCTTTTTAGGGTAGGTTATTCTTTATATAGCGGTCATTATGCATTGTTAGATTTCATATATTTCATATGATTAAGGTGTTGCTGTATGCATATATAAGCTCAATTCTTATTTCATTGTGATTAAGGGTAGTTTGATGTGTATTATATTTTACTTGTAGATATTATATGTTCCTGATTATATCCCTTGTATTTTCAGAGTTTTTGTTATGTAATAAATCGGTTAATTAAACCCTTTGTGTGGTCACCCCCTTGCAATTATTATTGTGTTATATATTGTATAGATGTTCCAAACAAGTACAACTATATGATCATACTGTTATTGTGTTATACATTGTATAGATGTTCCAAACAAGAACAACTATATGATCGTACTATTATTGTGTTATATATTGTATAGATGTTCCAAACAAGTACAACTTTATGATCATACTATTATTGTGTTATATATTGTATAGATGTTCCAAACAAGTACAACTATATGATCATACTATTATTGTGTTATACATTGTATAGATGTTCCAAACGAGAACAACTATATGATCGTACTATTATTGTGTTATATATTGTATAGATGTTCCAAACAAGTACAACTATATGATCATACTATTATTGTGTTATATATTGTATAGATGTTCCAAACAAGTACAACTATATGATCATACTATTATTGTGTTATATATTGTATAGATGTTCCAAACAAGTACAACTATATGATCATACTATTATTGTGTTATATATTGTATAGATGTTCCAAACAAGTACAACTATATGATCATACTATTATTGTGTTATATATTGTATAGATGTTCCAAACAAGTACAGCTATATGATCATACTATTATTGTGTTATATATTGTATAGATGTTCTAAACAAGTACAGCTATATGATCATACTATTATTGTGTTATATATTGTATATATGATCATACTATTATTGTGTCAAGAAAAGATTTGTTAGTCAATCTGAATATGTTTTGTAGTTCGATATATAGAATTGATGTGTTAGTCAATCAGAATATGTTTTGTAGTTCGATATATAGAATTGATGTGTTAGTCAATCTGAATATGTTTTATGGTTTGATATATAGAAATGATGTGTTAGTCAATCAGAATATGTTTTGTGGTTTGATATATAGAATTGATGTGTTAGTCAATCTGAATATGTTTTATGGTTTGATATATAGAAATGATGTGTTAGTCAATCAGAATATGTTTTGTGGTTTGATATATAGAATTGATGTGTTAGTCAATCAGAATATGTTTTGTGGTTTGATATATAGAATTGATTTGTTAGTCAATCAGAATATGTTTTGTGGTTTGATATATAGAATTGATTTGTTAGTCAATCAGAATGTGTTTTATGGTTTGATATATTGAAATGATTTGTTAGTCAATCTGAATGTGTTTTATGGTTTGATATATAGAAGTGATGTGTTAGTCAACCTAAATATGTTTTGTGATTTGATATATAGAATTGATGTGTTAGTCAATCTGAATGTGTTTTATGGTTTGATATATAGAATTGATGTGTTAGTCAATCAGAATGTGTTTTGTGGTTTGATATAGAAATGATTTGTTAGTCAATCAGAGTGTGTTTTGTAGTTCGATTTAAAATACAATTGTGACGTCATTCTTTGATCGTCGAGTACCAATATTTTCAATAATGATACTGGAATATTGCCAAGAGTACATTATTAAAGCGACATGGCGGATATAATGGATCCAATATTTGGGATTTTTGTGGGCTAAATAAAATCAACAACATAACAATTTTTATTAAAAATTAAGAACAAAATTGAAATTCTCATTTTTTATAGAAATTTGACCAGAAGTATAGTTCTTTGAATCAGTTTCATCACTACAGTCCTTCATACGCTTGCTAACAAAGTTGAAATTCTCATTTTTGATAGAACTCGGCACAGAAGTATTGTTCTTTGAATCAGGAATATTTTCTTCACTGTAATCCTTTTTTAGACGTTTATTTTGAATAATTTCACTGATATTCTTGAGTTGAGCTTCAGATGTTCTCTTGTACGATCTCACGGCATTAGAGGAATGTCCTGTTGTCTCTGCTATCAACTGTTCGTCCAGTCCAGCATTGTAGAGTCTGATAGCTGCGGTGGATCGCAAGGAATGGTTTGTGTAGTAGCCCTGCAATTCCGCACGTGCGCACATATCTTTAACTAAGCTCTGGAGAGTATGTACACCGAGAGGAATCTTATTATACCATACGGTGGAAGTGAAAACTTTGCTAGGTTGAAGGTAAAAACCGCTACATTTACAATTATTCGGTCTGAAATACAAAAAAAAAAAAAAAATAAATAATAAAAATCATTAGTATTACTTGGTCGCGTCATGTCAAAACTGAACCGACTAAACTATATTTTTAGATGAGGAATGTTGTAAAAAGAGTAACAGTGAAGAATTCACATTATTAGAATATTTAGAATATGAAATTGGTTAACATGATTTTACATCGCATCCTTTAAACATGCATGAGAAGTCTATAATAGTTTACATCTGAACTCACCTCAAACTAATGTACTTCTCATATAAACGAACAATACACCTCTCAGGATTGTTGTTATATTCAAAGACTTTTACACACTTGCGATTGTGTTTTAAATGTTTGATTCCACCTTGATTCGTTTTAGACACATCCTCAGTGTATTGGAGATATCTTAATCCGCTGTCTGATATGTGTAACGTGATTTGGGAATTTTCACCATATCGTAAATTACGATGTTCCTTTCCGGCTCTCAAAGCAAAATTTAGTCCTATTAAGTAGAATACTGTATCCAACAATTTCTTTGGTGTATCTGAACCCAAAACACCAGTTTTCCATAACAACTCTTCACTTTCTTCCGTAATTATCTCTGCTTGTTTTGTATTTAATCCAATTCCTTTCCTTGCTATTTCCTTCATTCTGCCGTCTAAAACATTCCTTAGACCCAAGAAGTCGTTGTCTTGTAACAAATTTACCATTACACCATTTGTCCTCATGTAATGTTGAATTGAAGTTATGATTTCATATAAAGTTTTACCTTTATATTCCGTTCCATCTTGTTTCCTAATTTCCGCGATGAAATAGCTCAAAGCATCATTGAGTTCGATATTATTCATAGAAAGAATGTCTTTTTCGGTTGTTTTGTGCACAATAGACTTCTTTTGACAATATTGACGCCAGTTGTCAAACAATCGAATCGCCCACTTACTTTTATTTATTGTATTGGCTGGAAGTCTAAAAGATGCTATATTGCATAATTGTTCGTGTGAAACGCTTGTG
>CM060202.1:24712550-24732292 GCA_030562195.1 Nipponacmea schrenckii | reverse complement strand
ATTTATATAAGGACGTGAAAAAATGTGTTATAACCTAGAGTGAAAGTTTCTAACTCTCAGGCCAAACAACTTATTACAAAATAGAGTCTATTTTATAATAAATATCCAAGGATTATCTCGATACAAATTTTGAGATAAAAGAATAGACTGTTCTATAGCGAAGCACGCCGAAAAAACTGACATCTACTGCGCATGCCTTATCTCACATGGTTTCCGGAGTGACGTAGCAATAGTGCGAAGTAGAATCTATAGTTCAGTATTGTTTTAACGATGAATCAAACCTTACATAACCAAACCACAATAGTCCAATCTTAAAATATGCAAAAATAAATCCAATTGAACAGAAAACTTAAGGGTAAGGTAAACCTCAGCCATTTTGAAATCTGCTGAAAATTTCTTTTTTCATACCATCTATTTGAATGCTTTGTTTTAACGTTTTAGGAAGGAAATCTTTTATTATGTTGAACTTTTGAGTGCCAAACAAATATTTTATTATTGTATGGATGGACAGTTGTGTATTGGTTTAGTCCAAGACAACCTGAAAAAATTAGGCTAGTCATACATTGCTCCCAAATAGACTCGGAATCGAGAGTGGGCCTAGTAAGAAATTCCAATTCACACAGGGGACGGAAGAAGAAAATAACATGTTTAATGATAATGATATGAAAAGGCTATACAGCTGTAGATTTTTGCACCCTTGTAGTGATGTTTGATAGAAAGGAGTCTATACTTATAATTTAAGAAGACGCAAAGACTCAATGCAGATATATAGGCTTAGATTCTGAAACTATGGTCAGATTATATCGGACAAACATCACAGGGGTGCTTAGACTATAAAAATGCAGAGAACTCATTTTCTCGCTCTTTACATGCTATATTCTGGCGATAACAGACATTTTATTTACTCTTGAACACCGAGAGAATAAGCGCCAGCCACTACGGTAAGATAAATGATAGATACTTTCACAGAAAGATGTTGAGGTTACTTCCCTTGTTGTCACATCCTCCTAAACCTCAACGTACACAGTAGGCCTACCACATTGCACAAAAAGGTACCCCCCTTATATCCATGTTACACTTTCTCCACTTCATCGGCCATAAGGCTATACTCCAAAGCTTGACACACCTTCGTTCCACCCTCGGCAACAAATCAAAATGTAATTCTCTACCTTTGAACAAGCCGATAATTATAAATTATTTGAAGTTTGACAACAACAGATGTCTGTCTTCTTAGTGTAATAAACAAAATCTAAATCGTATTATCTCTGCACGGTATGATTGCTGTGTTTCGAGCATTCGTGGGTTCGAATCCCGATCGGTGCGAGGAAATAAAAATTAGGTCTGATTCCTAGGCCAGTGCTTTCCCGGAACTAGGAGATAGTAGTCCCCCCCCCCTATCTAATCTTGCCAGTGCCAGGATATATGGCTGTCTGCCCGAGCGGGTGTAAGAGAACATTCATTCGAATCGTGTAGACGACAGTACTTCTCGTTAAAACTGAGTTCTTAAACCACTTTTTTAGGGTGGTGAATGGCTCAGTGGTTAGCGAGTTGGACTGTCGTCTGCTAGGCGACTAGGTGCTGTGGGTTCGAATCCCGATCGGTGCAAGGAAATAAAAATTAGGTCTGATTCCTAGGCCTGTGCTTTCCCGGAACTATGAGATAGTAGTCCTGGCTCAGTGTTAGCGAGTTGGACTGTCGTCTGCTAGGCGACTAGGTGCTGTGGGTTCGAATCCCGATCGGTGCAAGGAAATAAAAATTAGGTCTGATTCCTAGGCCCGTGCTTTCCTGGAACTACGAGATAGTAGTCCCCCCCCCCCCACTAACTAAATTTCTCAGTAAGTTGGCCATTTTTTTTTAGGACTACTTTTTCCACAAGGAGTTTAGTGGTCTATACCTGTAGGATGAATGCCATCTTACACACCTTCCTTCTACCCTCGGCCACAAATCAAAATGTAATTCTCTACCTTTCAACAAGCCGAAAATTATAAATGATTGCCTTTGAAGTTTGACAACAACAGTTGTGTCATTCTTTGTTGCCCAGATGGTAGCTCAACATCTTTCTGTGAAAGTATCTATCATTTATCTTACCGTAGTGGCTGGCGCTTATTCTTTCAGGGGTTCAAGAGTAAATAAAATGTCTGTTCTTGCCAGAATATAGCATGTAAAGAGCGAGAAAATTAGTTCTCTGCATTTTTATACGCCCAAAATGTATTTTGGTCGTATATTGTGATCACCCCTGTCTGTCTGTGTGTGTGTCTGTTCACATTTTTCTTGTACTCACTCTACAGTCTACAATTCTCAATGAATCTTTTTTATTTTTGTTATATGGGTTAATAACATTACAAAGAGGATCCCTATTGATTTTGGTGCTGATGGGACAATTTTTGGCCGAGATATAGCATAAAACTTCAGGGTAACAGTCTTGTACTTATTTTCCAGCCGACAATTCGACAGACCTCCCCTTTTTCGACGTCACAACCAATCTGAACGCGTGAATTCAATAAACCCGCGAATTGTAGTCTCTGTCACCCAGACTTATTACTATTACATAGATATCAGAAGGACTGGATTGTCGAGTCTAAAATTTAATAAGTTATGTCGATCTTGTCACTTCTACAGCTTAAATTTCTTTCTTTTTATATTTCACGAAATGTTTGTGTTTGTGTTATTATATTATCAAAGTATGCAGTGCATTCGTCAAACAATGTTATTATGACATGTAAAATAGTGAGAGTCAATATCTTGACGACAGTCTTCTCGACTGCTTTCCAAAGAAAATCTCTCCGATTAAGTAGGTCAAATTCTGAAATGGATTTCCTACCCTACATTATGTTGGAAGGCCATATCCTCATATCGACAAAATATTTAAATACCGGTAGGCCTAATAAAGGTTTTATCTTACTAAAATTTATTTGATTCGTCCCGATATCAATAGCTTAAATCAGATATCGCTTGTAAACGTTGGCTTTTTTAGACCTAAGTTTTATTTAGTTTTAACTTCAGAACACTTGACATCTGCCGACGAACGGCTTAAAATTGTGAATGTATCTTTTATAATAGAAGCAAACCTTTTGTGAAAGTCGTGCATCAATCAATAATTCCTGCGATAAATTTCCCGGTAAACTAGCATGACTTACTGCTAATCGCCATCATGTTATTTCTGTAACGTTTGTTAGATATGGTGTCATTAAAATATTTGGCATGTGGGTTTTTGGGGACTTAAAGTTGATCTGATCTGATATTTGTGTTGTAGGATACTTTTAACCGAGATATATCGTTAAACGTAGAAAAATCTTTAACATATGTATCTGTAGTATGGCTGCCATTTGGGCGTATTTCAATGCATCGCATTGCTATCTTTATAGTCTAAGCACCCCTGTGATGTTTGTCCGATATAATCTGACCACAGTTTCAGAATCTAAGCCTATATACCTGCATTGAGTCTTTGCATCCTTTTAAATTATAAGTAGACTCATTTCTATTAAACATCACTACAAGGGTGCAAAAATCTACAGCTGTATAGCCTTTTCATATCATTATTTTTTTTTTTTTTATTATTATGAATAATGAAAATTTACATATGCAATATACAAAAACATAAATAAATAAATAAATAGATAAATAGATAAATAATCAAACGAATAAATAAATAAATAAATAAATACATTTTTGTCTTTGAAGATATCTTATGTATATATACTGAAAAACTCAGAAATAACTACACATATACAAATTATATACACATACAAATTTTTTTTTTTACAATTATTATTGCATTAAGTCTTGTGTTTAGAGTAACAATAGTAACAGTCTTGTACATATCTATATTTAAATGATTATCTTATATATAACATAAAAGGCATAAGAATCAGTTCAAGGAGGAGTAATATATATATATATCAATATTTGTTTCGATTTCGGCTGTCTCCTTTAGAGGGAGCCGTGGTGGCTCAGTGGGTTAGACGCTTGCTCACTAGCCTGAAGGTCCCGGGTTCAATCCCGGCAAAGGCCGAGATTAACCTTCGGATTTTTCAGCCCAGTTTCCCCTTGTCAGTGATGCAGGTCGGAGGGACTGACATGGAAAAAGCGTCTAGTCGTTCGGATGGGACAATAAACCGAGGCCCCGTGTTCTACAGGCTGTGCACGTTAAAGATCCCTCGACAGTTGGAAATCGAAAAAGAGCAGGCTAATGCCGCTGTCCTGGCAAAATTTCCCTCATAGCACCCTGTATGGCGTTGCCCGTCTTCGTTAGCCCATAAGGTGCAGAAAAGTAGGACGTAAAACTCCATTCATTTCATTTCATTTCATTTGTCTCCTTTAGAAAGGACCTGAATTTACTCGCATATATGTTGCACTTCAAGTTTTTTGTTTTAAAGATAAAAAATTTGGTTAATAAAATTAAATATGTCTATTGATTGCCCCTGCTCTTTGTGTAAGATTCCTAAATGCTTTATATTTGAAGAAAGTGGTATATTGAAGTTATTGAATATAAATATTTTGTTGATTTCGTTCCAAAGTAATTGGGTTTCTGCACAAAAAATAAAAAGATGATTTGTTGTTTCTACAGCACTATTACAAAAATGACATAAACTGGATTCTGCGATGTTCATTTTAACAAGTTTGAAATTGGTAAAAATTATTCTGTGAATGTATTTAAAATGAAAGAGTCGTTGTTTTGTATTTATGCATGTTAGATTAATATTTTTGAAAAGCTGTTTTACGTCGGTCTCGCTGAATTCAATATTAAGATCATTTTCCCATTTTTTTAAGCATGAAGGTTTATAGTTTTGTGAGGTCAGAGTTTTTTGGTAAATATTTCTTGATTTGATAGAACTAAGGTTAGATTGGTATGTTGGTTGTAATATAGTGTCTACGCTGTTTAATATAGTTTCATTTTCATTTAAAATATCGTTATAGTTCTCATTCGAAACTGAAAAAAGGGCTTTCTTGACTTCTTATACGCCCACATGAAATGGGGGGCGTATATTGTCGTCACCCACATCCGTCCGTCCGTCGGTCCGTCCGTCCGTCCGTCGGTCCGTCCGTCCGTCCACAATTGCTCGTAAACACTCTACACGGTGTAATTCTTGACGGATTTAGATGAAACTTAATATGAGTGTTTATGATCACGCAAGGATGAACCCTATTGAAAATCAGCGAAATCGGAAAAAAATTAGTATGAGTTCGTGCCCTTGTTCTTGAATGGCTCGTAAACACTCTACAACGTGCAATTCTTGACCGATTTTGATGAAACTTGGTTTGAGAGTATGTTATAACTCAAGGATAAACCCTATCGAAAATCAGCGAAATCGAAAAACATTTAGTATGAGTTATTGCCCTTGTTCTTGAAAACGCGTTCAATTTTAGCTTGTAAACACTCTAGAAAGAACAATTCTTAATGGATTTTAATGAAACTTGGCCTGAGTATTTGTTATCACCCAAGGATGAAGCCTATTGAAAACCAGTCAAATCGAAAAAAAATTTATATCAGTTATTGCCCTTGTTTTTGAAAACGCGTTCAATTTTTAGCTTGTAAACACTCTACAAAGCACATTTATTGACCGATTTTGACGAAACTTGCTGAAATTGTTTAATATCACCCAAGAATGAACCCTTTTGAAAATAGCACATATCGAAATATATTTAATAGGAATTATTGCCCTTGTTCTATAAAATGTGTTGGATTTTTGCCTTGTAAACACTCTACAAGTCACAATTCTTGAGCGATTTTGACATAACTTGGCATGAGTATTTGTAATCACCTAAGGATGAACTCTATTGAAATTCAGTTAAATCGAAAAATATTTAGTATCAGTTATTGCCCTTGTGTTTGAAAACGCGTTCAATTTTAGCTTGTAAGCACTCTAGAAAGAACAATTCTTAATGGATTTTGATAAAACTTGGCTTGAGTATTTGTTTTTACCCAAGGATGAACCTTGTTGAAAATCAAATAAATCGAAATATATTTAGTGTCAGTTATTGCCCTTGTGTTTGAAAACGGGTTTAACTTTTTGGCTAATAAACACTCTAGAAGGTACAATTCATGACCAATGTTGAGAAAACTCACTGAAATTGTTTGATATCGCAAGGGATGAGCCCTATTGAAAATTAAAAATATATCTAATATGAATTATTGCCCTTGTTCTTTTAAACACGTTCGATTTTTGTCTCGTAAACACTCTACATGGCACAATTCTTGACCGATTTCGATGAAACTTGGTGTGAGAGTATGTTATAACTCAAGGATAAACCCTATTGAAAATCAGCAAAATCGAAAAAATTTTCAGTATGAGTTACTGCTCTTGTTCTTGAAAACGCGTTCAATTTTAGCTTGTAAACACTCTAGAAAGAACAATTCTTAATGGATTTTGATTAAACTTGGCTTGAGTATTTGTTATTACCCAATGATGAACCCTATTATAAATCAAATAAATCGAAATATATTTATTGTCAGTTATAGCCCTTGTTCTTGAAAACGCGTTCAATTTTAGCTTGTAAACACTCTAGAAAGAACAATTCTTAATGGATTTTGATTAAACTTTGCATGAGTATTTGTTATTACCCAATGATGAACCCTATTATCAATCAAATAAATCGAAATATATTTATTGTCAGTTATAGCCCTTGTTCTTGAAAACGCGTTCAAATTTAGCTTGTAAACACTCTAGAAAGAACAATTTTTAATGGATTTTGATGTAACTTGGCTGGAGTATTTGTTGTCTCCCAAGGATGAACCCTATTGAAAATCGAAAAATATTTAGTACAAGTTATTGACCTTGTTTTTGAAAACGCGTTCAATTAAACTCGTAAACACTCTAGAAAGAACAATTTTGAATGGATTTTGATGAAACTTGGCTTTAGTATTTGTTTTCTCACAAGGATAAACCCTATTGAAAATCAGATAAATCGAAAAATATTTAGTGTCAGTTATTGCGCCTGTTTTCAAAAACGCTTTCAACTTTAAACATTCCTTTTTGACAAAACTCACTGAAATTGTTTAATATCAACCAAGGATGAGCCTTATTAAGAATTAAAAATATCAAAATATTATTAAGGGTGAACCCTATTGCAAATCATAAAAATACCGAAAAATATTTAATGAGTTGTTATTAGGTACAATTCTTGACAGTTTTTAATAAAACTAGAGACCCTAGAAAAAAATAGGTTGGAAGGTTGAATATTTCATTCGACTTTTGTAACCTCACTGAAAAGTTTTTATTTGAATTAAATGCTGCCAGTGGGCGTATATTACCTTGCCTGGCAAGCTATCTTTTTAAGACGTCAGGGAAAATGCCATTTTGTAGTGATGTATTAATGATACAGGTAAGGATGGGACTTAGCTCATCAATACAGGATTTGACAAAAGGAGTGGGGATTGGATCAAGTTCACACGTTGCAGATGATGATTTCATTACGATCTTCTTGACTTCAGTGATTGACGTTGATTTAAGGGTTTGTAATGTATAGTCTGGATCAGTGAAATGGTCTACGATGGAGTCATTCGACTCGGGCATCTCAATTTCTAACCCTCGACGTAAGGTTTTTATCTTGTCTTTGAAAAATGAAGAAAAATTATCTGCTAGTTGTTTTTTGTCCGTATGGTCCGGTAGTTTAGTTTCAGATTTTTTACACACCAGGGTATTGATCACTTTTTGTAGTCCTTTCGGATTTCTTTGATTTTCCGCTATTTTGGACTGGATAAAACAGCGCTTTGCTTCTTTTATTGCAGTATTTGTTTCATTTCTTGCAGACATGTAAAGCTGTCGATGAATTTCTAAACCGCTTTGACGCCAGTTCTTCTCAGCTGTTCGTTTCTTATGCTTACTAATTTTGACGGAATCATTAAACCACTGTTTATTTGGCCTCACAGTTATTGTTTTGTGAACAAGTTTGGCATGATTGTCGATAATTGAAGACAAGGTAGAGTTATACAGATCTATTTGGTCTTGAGCACAAAGGTTTGTAATAGTGTCATTTAGATTCGAGCGGATGATGTCACTCTTAAAGTCAGAAATGTTGATATTTCTAGTTTTACGATAACTAATAAGTTTCTTATAAGTTTTTGGTTTAGTAAAAGTCAGATTTGAAAGAACACAGAAATGATCAGAGATCTGGTGATCTTCGACTCTGATATTTTGAACAAAATCATCGGTACTTTTAGTTATGATTACGTCAAGAATATGACCTTTGTCGTGGGTGCTGCAAGCAACATGCTGTTTCAGATCGAATGAGTTAATAATTCCATTAAATTGAGAAGTTGATTTATTTTTGACATCGAGATGTAGGTTAAGATCACCACACAGCAAAATTTTTCCAGTTAATAGTGATAGTTCATGGAGTAAATCTGTAAATTCATTGAAGAACTCATCGATATTTGATTTTGGGGGTCGATAAAGACATACTATATTAATTTTATCCTGTACAGTTTTCAAGGACAATTGAAGAATTTCAAAGCTGTGAAAGGCTGACGATTTAACCACAGATGATTTTAGTGATGTTTTATGTAGGACAGCTATTCCTCCACCCCTACGACTTTGTCTATTAAACTGAGTAGAAGAATAGTTGGCAGGAGTGACATTGTTGATGGTAATATTATCAGATTCTGTTAACCAAGTTTCAATCGCTACAAATATATCCAAGTCGTTGTCTATTATAAATTCATGGATCTCATCTGTTTTATTGCAGAGAGATCTGCAGTTTAGAACACAGAAATTAAAGTTTAATGTCTTATCAGACTGTGGAGTTTTATTAGAGATTATATTCACTTGAATTAGATTGTTTGTATTAATTTCTCTGTCAGTATTAATATGTCTTGGTCTGTTAGCATTGATTATCTGTACCGGTATCTTCTTTATATCACTTTCTGAGAATATTGGAATTGGTACTAGATTAACAAGATTAGCACCTCTGCTCTTTCGAAATTTTCTTGGTTTATGGGATATCCTTACTTTTGGTCCAGATAAACATAGTTTTACTGATAGTATTGTGTATAAAGAGTTTGGGGTCAAAATCTGATTGATTGTTATTGAGGGATAAAAGTTTGTGTTTTGTAACATGATTAAACAGCTCACCAGTACTCAGATTAATGAAAAGTTGCAAATATTCAAAAACCGTTCCTTAAAAAGTTCCTTAAGTTTCAAAATTGGATTCCACAATAAATTATTCACTCTTGGTTAAAAAATCACACAGATATATTAAAAGATAGTCCAAGAAATATGACAAATTCTTCACACCAAGACACAGTGCAACCACACGGCAGCCATCTTGTTTGATCATCTTTCAGGGATTGAAGAGCACATTTTTCATCCTTACTCAAATTACTGTAGACTTTTGGTTCTTTGTAATTTTTTAAGAGGTGGTATTGTTGTTGACAGTGTAGGTCAAGAGCTTCATCTCTGCCTGTAGGTGGAGTAGGTAGAGTCTGTGGTTAAGTTGGCTGATCGAAAAAAAATTCTGCAATATGAAGTCTTCTCTGGAATTGGAGAAGTTCTTGAACTGGACAAAAAAATAGACCTCTCTTTAAAAGTTCAATTTCAAATTCACATAAACTTCTTGAGCTGATGTTAAAAATATGATTGTTAGGTTGGCTATTAGAAGTAACTTGTTTGGAATTAGTGTGAGAATGTTGATTTATAGTCTTTCTTTTGAACCTTCTGATCTTCTTGCGTTGTTTGGTGTGTGAAGTTTGTTGTACATTTTTATTAGCAGCTAAAAGTAAACTTAATTTTTTATCATGAGTTTTTCAGAGAGAGTTTCTCAATTTATGAAAACCAATTTGAATAGACTTATCAAATTTTTCAAAATCAGTCACAGATGATATAGATTTTAGTACAGATAAATTTGTGGCATTCTATCTATACCCCTGCCCCCTCCCGCAAAAAATAAAAAGACATAATCAACTACATAACAATATTTAAAAAATCAATGAATCGATTCTCACGCAATAACACTTTTCAATTTCTTTTTCAGTCTGAAATGACGATACAGCTTTCAAGAGTTGTCTCTCTTAGACTGACAACTTATCAAGGAAAATATGCAGTTTTTGGATGTGCAGATTTTCACAGTGGAAGAAGGGTAATTCAAAAGTCCAATTCCTTCACCTATAAAACTAATTGTATTGGATATCTCTACTACCAACTTAGGTGGACCAATCCTGTATGGAAAGGAGAATGCTTTAGACAATTTCATTCATGTCCATCATTATGTTCATCTGATTCTGATGAAAGTAACACTGCCAGTAAAAAAACACATACTGGAGAGAAACCCTATACATGTGAATTTTGTAATAAGTCATTCTCTAAAAAGAGTGATTTAACAAGACATATAAGAACACATACTGGAGAGAAACCCTATACATGTGAATTTTGTAATGAGTCATTCTCTCAAAAGGGTCATTTAACAGCACATATAAGAACACATACTGGCGAGAAACCCTATACATGTGAAATTTGTAATGAGTCATTCTCTCAAAAGGGTCATTTAACAGCACATATAAGAACACATACTGGCGAGAAACCCTATACATGTGAAATTTGTAATAAGTCATTCTCTCAAAAGAGTAGTTTAACTGCACATATAAGAACACATACTGGAGAGAAACCCTATACTTGTGAAATTTGTAATGAGTCATTCTCTCGTAAAGATATTTTAACAAGTCATATAAGAACACATACTGGAGAGAAACCCTATACATGTGAAATTTGTAATGAGTCATTCTCTCAGAAGGGTAATTTAACAAGTCATATAAGAACACATACTGGAGAGAAACCCTATACATGTGAAATTTGTAATCAGTCATTCTCTCGAAAAAGTAGTTTAACAAGACATCTTAGAACAATACATGATAGGTGAGGTTTTGAAACATTTGCTTTTGTTAACCTTTCAGAAGGTTTTCATTATAAAGTACAAAATCTAATCTGATGGAAATTTATTCAATGATAGACACCCATGATGGAATGTAGTAAATCTGACGCCTTTAATGTTGCAAATCGTCGGTAAATTAGTACAACTTGCACTGTACCTGTATTCTTATTAGATGCTGACAGATTTGTGTCAAACAGTTTCTCAAATTATATGTATATATTGATGGTTTATTGACTGTTATACATTGTAAATAAAATGAAATGAATGGAGTTTTACGTCCAACTTTTCTGCACCTTATGGGCTAATGAATCGAGCACATTTCTTACAATATGTTGTGTTTTATCTTGATTGTAATTAGTATAGGATTAAATTACATTACAACACATGTTAGTTTTGTCATCCATGTTTTATTTATTTTTAACTACTGGAGTCTATAAATCATGTGACTTAGTTCCACTTGTTTATTTTAATACATATAGTTGTACTTGTTTGGAACATCTATACAATATATAACACAATAATAGTATGATCATATAGTTGTACTTGTTTGGAACATCTATACAATATATAACACAATAATAGTATGATCATATAGTTGTACTTGTTTGGAACATCTATACAATGTATAACACAATAATAGTATGATCATATAGTTGTACTTGTTTGGAACATCTATACAATATATAACACAATAATAATTGCAAGGGGGTGACCATACAAAGGGTTTAATTAACCGATTTATTACATAACAAAAACTCTGAAAATACAAGGGATATAATCAGGAACATATAATATCTACAAGTAAAATATAATACACATCAAACTACCCTTAATCACAATGAAATAAGAATTGAGCTTATATATGCATACAGCAACACCTTAATCATATGAATTATATGAAATCTAACAATGCATAATGACCGCTATATAAAGAATAACCTACCCTAAAAAGGGGTTTTAATTAACTAAACTAACTAAGGTGTAGTACCTTACCAGGACTAAGATCTGAAAATTAGGGATTATAAAAGGTTGTAGTGGGATGTTTAAATGTAGGAAAATGCTGGAGTGAATGAATATGAAAGTATTTAATATAAATGTTGAAAAACTGGAGCTAAACTTTTACTACAAGACTAAAATCAAAGATGGCTGACACAGGTGGTTACTAGGGTACACAAAACTATGAAATATAAACCAAAACATACCTAAAACCTGTTCTTACTACATGAAAACTATATCTGAATGACCAAGTTGTCAAGCCTAAAAACACTAATTAGCAGAGTTCATGGTATAGAAATAGAAAGTCTGAGGTGATGAAAGCTCAGATACAGAGAAGATATAGTAGAGAAATAGAGGCAGTGAAGGGTGACTTTAACTGACTATTAGTTAATGCTGTGAATGACTAATTACAATTAACTTATATACTTCCCATGACATATCGACAACTCTTGCAAAATAGCCCCCGTCCCATCTCATATTCCCCATATTATACAAAATGAATACGAAATACTATACAAATATTATATTTATTGATATAAGCGTAAGTGATATCGCTGAACCCAAAGTCCGGGACAAATTAGAGACCTAAGCTCTGAGAAACTTTCAATCTCTCGTTCAAATCATCTTTAACATATCCATCTTTTGCTAATTCACTCACCCAACGCCCGTGTCGTTTGAATAACCTATCCGATATGCCGTTTCCCGCAGCTGAAGTGGCTCCACCGGATCGCAACGAATGTAAACAATATTTATTTATATCTACAACATGCGACTTAAATGCATTTATGAATAACTCCCTTAAAGTAGTATAAGAAATAGGCTTATTATTGTTCTAAACTTTATAACCATCTTTAAAAGCACTCAAAGCCGAACATATATACACATCACTAAATTCATCTATATCCGCCCAATCAAAATACCGTTGTAAATTAACAACAGGACAGAGGTTCGTACCAGTTTTAGCTATTACTATCCATGCGCCATCTCTATATTTATCAGTTTTACTATTTTCAAGAAACAAAGACAGATGTGTTTCCGAAAAAACAATATCAGAACGTTTGATATTTAACAATTCACTACTTCGTAAAAAAACCAGCATAAGCTAACAAACATAGAGATATGATTCTTTGATTTTTAACATTACCGGGAACATACAACGTAGAAAACATATCTGATAACATTTTAACACTAATTGGCTCTTTCTTAATTACAGGTTTAGCTAAACGCCTTTTCGCTGCTTCTAAAATATTCTGAACAATATGTGACTCAGTAGGAGATTGAAAATCAAACAACTCATGCACCCACTTCAAACTATAAAATGCAGTAAATATTGGACTAGGGGTATTGGCTGTCTGTATAAGCGACGCTAAATAAATAGCAACATGAAAAGCTTTTGCGGGTAAAGTGTCGCTTTCGTTTAAATCATTATGCAATGCCCAACGTTTCCATCTATTAAAACCACGAGTATACGTAGAACACGTTCCAGAAGTCCTACAATTCATTAATAATCACCGAAAATTCATGTACAAAGCTAACATTTGGAATCTGAGATCCTCGTTTCCAAACATCCCACTTCCATTTCTACAAGAAATATAATATTCTTTTTCTATTGGCAACTTTAACCAATCAGTAATGTTTACATTAAATTCCGAATCTTTATTAACAATAAAAGGCCAAAATTTGGCAGATTTCCACGCAGGAATAACTAAGATGCCTTTTGCACCCTGTTGCTTCATCTGCAACAATACTCTAGATACCAAACATATAGGTGGTACAAATAAACCTAAACGTTTACTCCAATCTTGAGTAAACGCATCTATCCCCGCCGAGCCTTCATTCCAAAACCTAGAATACAAAATGGGTAATTTACAATTATATTGAGAGGCAAACCAATCAACCTCTAACATCCCCCATTTATTCTGAATCAAATACAGCATATCAAACGATATTCCCCAATCGTCAAAGTCTACTATCCTAGACAGATAATCAGCTTTCTCATTCAAAGTTCTGGGAATCCATTCTAATTCCAAACTAATGCCATATTTAACACAAAAATTGAAAATATTTAAAGCAATTGATTGCAACTCCCCTTTCATTGAACCCTTTTTAACAATACTACAAACCGCTTGGTTATCTGAAAACCACTTGACTCTCTGATTAGATAAAACTTGCTTAAGTGAAAATAAAACTCTTTTCACTGCACTCAATTCTCTCCATGTAAAAGATTTGCCACTTTCTTCCAAATCCCACATACCATGTGCCACCCCACTCGCCGTTTCCACTTCATAACCTCCATATCTATTACTAGCATCACTATAAACTATTTTAGACACATAAACCTTATTACATAAAAATCGCTTATTAATATCATTTAAATTACTCTGCCAAAACTTTAACTGCCCTAAACTACCATCTGATAATTTGATAAAAGTGTTCCAAGTAACAGCAGATACCACATCCATACTCAAATATCGCGTCATTATTTGTGACATATTCCCTATCACTATACTCATAGAGATTATCTGACCAATAAAACTTGCTAATTTCTTAACATGAACCCTTTGACTAAGCTTATAACATTCTTGAATGTCAAAAATCAGATTTTTAGCCTTCTCAATCCTCGTATCCGGTATTGATAAAATACCCTCCGCCGAATCCAACAAAACACCCAAATAAACTAACCTCTGTTGTGGTTCCCAACAAGATTTGTCAACTTTGGGTACGAACCCGGATAACAATAAATCTTCCTTAATGTCTTTCGACATTTTTAATGTGGCAGTGTAATCATGTCCACACCCAAAGCCATCATCCAAAAACATCAGATTTAACTTTGATTCAGACCTCCATTTAGCAACTAAAGGTCTTGTCAGTTTTGTAAAAGCGTAAGGTGCTGAAGTTAATCCGAACGGAAGAACCAAAAATTTAAAATACGAAACCACACCCTTACTCATTTCCCATGCAAAACCTAAATACTTTGTATGTGGTTGATATATATCTATAAAATGATAAGCTGAATGAATATCAAATTTAAACATAAAATAACCTTTCTTAATATAATCTAACACAAATTTATTTTGGGGTGTACATTGTAATTGACCAGGTGTTCTGTCGGTCTGTTCACTTTTGTTTGTATTCACTCTACAAGCTACAATTCTTTACGGTTTCATTTGATTTTTATTTTGTGTTTCAGTGTCATTATGAAGATGATCTTTATCGATTTTCGTCATGATCCGATAATTTTTCACCCAAATATTGTGTCTGACTTGGCTTTTTTTGCCCCATTGCCCATAGTCTTAAACTTGTGCTCACTCTACAGGCTTCAATTCTTTATGGATTCTTTATTATGTAGGTTATTGTCAATATGTAGATGATCCCTTTTGATTTTTATACGCCTACATGAATATGTGATGAATAAAATAATAAAGCTGTATGTCACTAAACCATCTTTATATAATTAACTCTACGTTTCATGGACTAAATGTACATTTCATCAGGAGTACATAAACACTAAATGAATTTTACAAAAAACAAATGAGGCAGTTAAAAGACATCAAATGTTAGGCTGAAATGTATTTTTATACGCCCACATGGAAATGTGGACGTATATTGCCGTCGCCCCTGTCCGTCTGTCGGTCCGTCCACATTTGTTGTATCCACGATAGAGACTACAGTTTTTATCCGATCTTAATGAAACTTGGTATACATGTATATATTGATGATATCTTGGTCAAGTTCGAAAATGGAAATTATCGCATGAACGGTTTTTGTGTTATTGCACTTAGTAAAAACGCGTCAAATTTGGTTTGTATCCACAATAGAGGCTACAGTTTTTACATGAAAATGTGGACGTATATTGCCATTACCCCTGTCCGTCCGCCTGTCCGTCCGTCCGTCCGTCAACAATTACTTGTGTATGCGATACAGGCCAGAGTTTTTATCCGATTTGAATGAAACTTGGTATGTGTATTCATCTTGATAATATCTCGGACAAGTTCGAAAATGGCACGATTCCAGATGTCGGTTAAATGAAAAAACGTTAAAATTTACTTGTGTATGCAATAGAAGCTGAAGTTTTCATCCGATTTGAATGAGACTTGGTATGTGTATTCATCTTGATAATATCTCGGACAAGTTCGAAAATGGCACGATTCCAGAAGTCGGTTTATGAGTTATGGCCCTTGATTAAATGAAAAAACGTTAAATTTTATACGCCCACATATAATGTCAAATTCAGCTTGTGGGCGCGATACAGGCGACAATTTTTGTCCAATCTTTTTGAAACTTGGTATGTGTCTCTATCATCATATAATCTCGGTTCCTTTCGAAAACCAGCTTTCTGACTTTTACGGTTGGTGAGTTATGCCCTCTTTTTTAACGAAACTTCGTCAAATTCAGCTTGTGGGTGCGATACAGGCCACAATTTTTTTCTGATCTTTTCGAAACTTGGTAGGTGTCTTTGTTTTCATAAAATCTCGGTTCCTTTTGAAAATCAGCTTTCTGACTTTTGCGGTTGGTGAGTTATGCCCCCTTTCTTAGTGAAGTAAATTCAGCTTGTGGGTGTGATACAGGCTACAATGTTTATCCAAACATTTTCCAGATGTCGGTTTATGAGTTATTGCCCTGGATTAAATGAAAAAACATGGAATATTCTGTTTGCTGAAGTGGGCGTATGTTACCTTGCCTGGCAAGCTTTCTTTATCCGATATTAATGAAACTTGGTATACATGTATATATTGATGATATCTCGGTCAAGTTCGAAAATGGAAATTATCGCATGAACGGTTTTTGAGTAATTGCCCTTGACTTAGTAAAAACGCGTCAAATTTGGGTTGTATCCACAATAGAGGCTACAGTTTTTATCTGATCTTAATGAAACTTGGTATACATGTATATATTGATGATATCTCGGTCAAGTTCGAAAATGGAAATTATCGCACGAACGGTTTTTGAGTTATTGCCCTTGACTTAGAAAAATCTTGTCAAAATTTTAGTTTTGATGCAATAAATCCTCCAATTTTCAGAGGATGTTGATGAAAGTTGGTGTGAGCATTGGAATTGATTAGGCCTCAGTCAAGTTTGAATTTGACAGTTTTTCAATGAATTGTTTTAAGTTATTGCCCTTGACTTAGTAAAATTGCGTCAAAATTATATTGTTGTTGCAATAAGAAGCTTTAATTTTCAAAGGATTTTGATGGAACTTGGTGTAATCATCAGAATTGATAAGACATTAGTCAAGTTTGAATTTCTGACACCCGTTAGTGGGGGGTGCTTTAGACACATTATTCATTTCAAAATTACTCCTATGTTTATTTAGGTGAATATTGAATTGAGTTATAGTTTGACCAACATACTGTTTCCCACATGATATACATGTTATACAATAAACTACATATGAACTAGTACAACTTACGGAGTCCTTAATATAAAATGTTTTTGTGTCAATACTGGTTATATGATCTGTAGTTTCAACTGTCTCCTAAGCTTTACATCTAGGTTTGTTGCCATGGTTTACAACCCTACTGATTAGATTTTAGTATTGATGTGTTTGTTGTTCTTAGTTTGTTCATGTGCAGCAATTGTCCAAGAGTTTGACTCTTACAATGAGATAGGATGATTTTTTAATTTTCTATATTTTAGACATTTGAGAACTGGTTTGTAGAATTGTGGTGTCTATGATAATGGAGTGTAGATTAGGCTGTCTAGGGTCAAATGTTGATATCCATGCCGTATGATTTTCTTATCACTGGAATCATTCTGGTTGTAAAATAATAATTCTTGACTGTCTTTTTGATCAACTCTTTCAAAAGCTTCTTTAATTATTTTTGATTTGTAGCCACAGTCTCTTGCATATAAAGTCAATCTATTTAGATGAGAATTTGTCAATTCCGGCTTACTACAAATTCTTTTAATTCTTAGTGCACCACTGTAGGGAATAGATTTAAAAATATGTTGTGGATGAGAGCTGGTTGGCAGAAGATATTGATGGCTTGCTGTGTTCTTAATGAATAAAAAATCCATTACGAGACTCCCATGGAAATACTGCGCATGTCCAAACATCAGTGTACCTCTTGCGCTTGAACAAGAAAGACGTGGCTTCTTCTTGTTTTTCCAAACTTTTTATATTGTGTTTAGGTTATTTTTTTTATAATGTCTACTTAATAATTCAATCTGGATCTTCGAGGACTTCTAGTTGTGGTAAACGTTCTCTTACTTTTATTTTCCTTGTCTGCTGACTTGGTTTTCATGCCTGGTTCCAGCCCACGTTTTGTAGGCGGCCATCTTGAAGTTGTTGAAGATCATGCCGTGAAGGATGGCGTTATTACTACACCAATGGTTCATGTTAAAATAAAAAAGAGAAAACACGATGGTTCATCGTCTTCAAAGAAATCTCTTACTTCTGCCGAAGGGCCGTCAAAAAGACAGATTCCGAGGAACTTGCAGACAATCGGTCGAAGACCGCTGATATCAACAATACTATTTTTAGGCTGATTGATGCGAAATCAATCTCTCCTATTAGGCCTACATCCGATATCTGGAGCATTCTTCGTGCTATCGAAAACAATCAGAGAAAACAGGATGATAAACTGTCCAGTCTTGCCCAACGTTTGATCGATTGGGACAATGTTTACAACTTTGATGATGCTGTCGTAGACAGAATTGAAATACATGATAATGATGATCCTAGTACCGTTTTGGATTATGATCTGGATGGACCCCAGACTTCTCAGTTTCCTCCTAATCGTCCAAGATATGTTGATTCTTCTGATGCAGAAGATGGGGAGATCAGGGATGCTCCTCTCAATGTCAGTGATGGCCCAGACACTTTGTTTAAACGTGCTGGTGAAAAATTGAAAGTAAAGGAGTCTATTGACCATAATGTAAACACTGACTTATCTAACCTTGTTAATGACTGGTTCATCAATGGTATAGAAGACAATATGTGCCAAGAACTTTTGAAAGTGGCCAGACCTGAAAACTGCACAGCGTTAGTTACTGTGCTTTGCAACACTGAAATTTGGAGTGTTTTACCAAGTCAATCGAAAACTTTGGATAAGAAATTACAAAATATAGAAACACTGTTAGTGAAGGCAGCGTGTATTCTAACTAAAACTGTTCACAAACAAGGTCAAGTTCAGGAGGCCTCTGTTTTTGAAATTGACAGGTCCATGGAAGTATTGGCTTTGATGGGACAATGCAACCTAAGAAAGTGAAAGACATAGGTGATTGCAAACGACTTTCTGATAAGATTAGTGGTGGATCTGGTCCCAGTAATCAGTTTAACAAGCCGAATTATATTAGGCCACATGCCAACAGTAACAGGGGTCGAGGGAGATCCTTTGTTCTTAACAGACCATATTATGGTAATAGAGGGGGTGCACCCAGGAGTGGATATCGCACCGAGGCAAAAAACTACAAGAAGGGCCAAGTGCGCCCAAAAGAAAGGCAGTAGAAAGTCTGTCCGCAGTTTGTAATAAGGCAAGTAATTCATTTTTTGAAGCAGGGAGATTGAAACAGTTTCTCCCCTTATGGATGGAATCATAGAACTATAACGTATCGAACGCCAACTCGTCACGTGACCGAATTATGTTCTGCAGCGCAGGTGCGAAAACTTAGCGGTACGCTTTACTTCCGGTCTTCTGTCAAAATGCCGGGAACTAATTGTGTTGTTGTTGGCTGCACAGCCAGAAAATCGAAGAACCGCGGCCTGTCCTTCCATCATTTACCTGTCAAAGACCGTGAATGGAGACTGAAGCTGTTGAATATCATCAAATCAACAAGAGCTGATCCAATCAACGAGAAAAACCTCACAATATGTTCGAGACATTTTGAAAGTGACTGCTTTGTTGAACGTAAGTAGATCTATCATAATTAGGCTAATTGAC
>CM060202.1:24693350-24712050 GCA_030562195.1 Nipponacmea schrenckii | reverse complement strand
TAAAAAATTTTAAATTTTTGATAATCTTAGATAATCATTGTTTTATCCCAGACAAGACAAATGATTACTATGTATGATTGTAGGCATGATTCAATAGGCCTAGGCTAATACTATTAATACTAGGCCTACCGTATGCCAACTACGGTGGTCTTCTAGTTCTACTGACCGGTCTACTGCCCGGACTGATACAGTACTAGGCTAGTGCTTATTGAATTTTCCTCACGTCACAAGTAATCAAAATATAATTGTCAATTAATTTCCATTCTCAAAGAATGGCTTCTACTTTAGGGTCTATAGAAATATAAAGTTTTAAAATTTTCCCATGGCATTGAACATATTACCCTACAAGTCATAGAAATTTTTAGAGAAAATGAACCACATTTCAAAATATTTTTTTATTGTTGCCATTTTAAAAACCTTTTTAAGTCAATCTAAGGCTATCAGAATTATTTTTGTGGTCACACAGTAGGCTAGGCCTACATACATAAATATGGTAGGCCTAGTAGTTCTAATCTTATTTGTATCATTGAAATATTAACCTTCAAACAAGTTTAGATTGTCTTAAGGTTTTGAAAATGCCAACCATGGCCATTTAAGTTATACTTAAAATTGGAAATATGATTTTATAGAGGGGAATTTCAGACTGAAATTTGGATCCAACTCACAGTTTGTAGGCAAAGAGGGAAATGTGTTCTTTAAGGACCCAAAAATACATTCTGAGTATATTTTTTAGGGCACAATGTAGTCAGTGAGGCTAGTTGAGTATTTTGGTTTGATTTATGGTAATACTAGCCCCAGATCTAATATTTTCCTTTGCGCTTCACTTAAAAGAAATTCAAAACTTAATCCTTCCAAAATTATGTTGAAAATTCCCTTGAACAAAAACCTTCAGTTCAAGTAGGATTTCAACCTATTAGTTCTGTGGTTGAATTGTTAAAAATTTAAAGATTTTCTTTTTTAGGGTTGTATTTATTGACAGAAATAAAAATCTTGAACATAGGTATTGGAAAAAAATATTTATTGGTTACTCCAAATTATGACATTTACAAAGATATCAATCAATATCAAATTTACTCTACTGAAATAAGAAGCAACCCACTGCTGTCTTGAACAATTTGAAAAGAAACTTGACAATGACTCACGAAAATCCTAAACGAATAGTTTTCTGAAGTATTTGAGGCTAACATCAACAGACTCTTTTTTTTTTTAAATCAGAATGCCGAGCAGAAATGAAAATAGTGATGGCAATCATAATGCGCCAACATTTATAATGGCAGTCGATTTGTCTGGGAGGTTGACAAGAGTTATCAATGAATTAAAGATTTTTCATGATATTAATCAAAGTTCATCCTTGGGTGATTAGGAACACTCACACCAAGTTTCATCTGTTGTTTCTTCAGACCACTGGAAAACTGATGGAACAGATACAGGCTTTCCTGACATCTCAAAGGAATTGTTCCTGAAAAAAGAATATATAATCATAAGGTCATGATTTGTAGAAATAAAGTATAAACTTACATGCAGTTCCTTTCCAGCAGCAGTATTTTTCAATTCACAAAAACACACTAGCTAGTATTCACCAAGAAATAAAAAAACTGTTGTCTTGGAAGCAAATATGAGATTGGATGCACTCAAAGACTTTCACAACAGCCTAATTGCTGTGGTTTTTTTTCAGTTTAGCCTCTGGTAACAGTTAATGAGGTCAGTTGACCAAATGCCTATTTTGTAAAATTGAATGTTTAAAAAATGTGTAAAATACAAAAAACTTTTAACTCACCTAAATATGTTAACCTGTGTTTTTAACTATGGCCTTTGTCCACAAGACTGGCATGAGTTACCTGAAAAAAAGAAATGAAACAAGCAGAACAGAACAAAAATAATTTCAGGGAAAAAAATCAACATTAGGGCTTCATTATTAGCATCCAAATTTTTTCATGTTCTTTTTAAAAATGTTCATCAGAATAGATTACATGTACAAGAAAGATAAGTATAATATATACCGATTTATAGGCATAATAATGGATTATTTTAAAAAATGAAACGTACTTTCATAATGTAAACTGATAATCTTAAAATGCATTTCAATCTTCAACACATCTTAATTCTTAGTATGTCTATATATTATATTCATAGGATGAATGAATGAAAATTTCAAACACACTTCCTTAAAAGAAAGGTCCAGTAAAAATAAACCCACTTATTAGAATTAAAATTCTCAGTAATATCATAGGCCTCATAAATTAATTTGTAGATTAAAGGCAAACTAGGCCATAATAAGACAACATGAAGAGGCTTAGTCAGTAAAACATTGCTGTCAGTGATCAGACAGTTACCACAAAACACTACTCATTTCATCCATGGTTTTCAAAGAATATAGACTTACTAATACAATGACAACTATTTCAAAATTACAAAAGGAAACTTATCTAATAAAGCAAACACTTGCCGGAGGACGTAAATTCCACTCCTTTCCATTCCTTGCACTTGCAGTCGACACTGGACGAAGTGGGCCACAGTGTATCTCCTTTCAAAGATTTCCGCCTGCTTACGGCCACAATTCACTGTTTCCGACGAA
Organism: Nipponacmea schrenckii; assembly: GCA_030562195.1. Taxonomy (NCBI): domain Eukaryota; kingdom Metazoa; phylum Mollusca; class Gastropoda; family Lottiidae; genus Nipponacmea; species Nipponacmea schrenckii. The sequence goes on along the minus strand of CM060202.1, from coordinate 24,709,475 downwards.
TATTTTCAGTGGGAAACAAAAATCCTCCCGTCTTCGAACATCCCGGAACACAATAACAAGTTATAGGCATGCATGATTCACGATCGCGTATTAGTGGAAGTAGGGCTGTCAGTAAGCGTGATATCGACTTCCGGGACCCTAGTCGGTGGCGCCATCTTCAGGGGCAGATAATTTGAGTTTGGTTCCCCATTGGACAGTTGTTATCTATAGCATTAGTAACGTGATCCAATACTTCGAGTAACTGTAGGGTGGTGTTTCTTCCTTTGTGAAATCCATATTGTTCGGGGTGAAAGTTATTTTCAAGGAAACTCATGATTTCTTCTCGTACAAAGGACTCCAATACTTTTACGATTATACTGGTCAGGCTGATGGGTCGATAATTTGAAGCTTTATCTTTACATCCCTTTTTATGAAGTGGTATTACATTGGCTTCTCTCCAGGGCTGTGGTAGAATTCCTTCGTCTATAGATCTCTGAAATAGTAAGGTTAGAGGTACTGCTAGTTCCTGAGATGCTTCTTTGAGAATTTTTGGGTGTTCTCCATCTGGCCCGGCTGATTTGGTTGGGTCTAAATCAGAGAGTTTCTTTGCAACTTTCTCTTCATTGATAACAATAGTAGTCAGAGTAGGAATTCTATGTTGGCATGCAGGTAAGTTTCTTAGGTCTTCTTTCGTAAATATACTCCCATAAACGGCATTAAATTCAGTAGCTTTCTCAGTATCGTCGGTTATTGTGGACCCAGTGTCTGTAGTTAGGTATTTCACGGGATTCTTGGCCCCAACTTTCGAATGGACATATATCCAGAAATTTTTGGGTTTGTGTTTAATATCGTCAGCGATCATTGCTGCAAAGTTCATCTAAGCTCGTACTTGCTTACTTGTAGCTAGGTTTCTTGCCTTGCGATAGTTTTCGTAGTGAGTTGGAGATTTATTTCTGTAGTATCTGTTCCACATTTTCCTTTTCATCCTTAGTGCATCGATTACGTCTTTGTTGAACCATAGTCTTAACACTGCCTATAGTCTTGATAACTTGACCGGGTGAATCGTGACACCTCCTATAGCCAAGATAGCTCAACTGAGTGCATCTTAACACTGCCTATATTCAAGATAACTCAACCGGGTGCGTCTTAACACCGCCTATAGCCAAGATAACTCAACTGGGTGCGTCTTAACACCGCCTATAGCCAAGATAAGTTGCCCGGGTGCGTCGTGAAACCTCCTATAGCCAAGATGCCTCAACCGGGTGTGTCTTAACACCGCCTGGAGTCAAGATAGCTCTACAAGTTGTGTCTTAACACCGCCTATATTGCCAAGATAGCTCAACCAGGTGCGTCTTAACACCGCCTTTAGCCAAGATAGCTCAACCAGGTGCGTCTTAACACCACCTATAGCCAAGATAACTCAACCAGGTGCGTCTTAACACCACATATAGCCAAGATTACTCAACCGGGTGCATCGTAACACCGCCTATAGCCAAAATAACTCAACCAGGTGCGTCTCAATACCGTCTATAGACAAGATAACTCAACCAGGTGCGTCTTAACACCGTCTATAGCCATGATAACTCAACCAGGTGCGTCTTAACACCGTCTATAGCCAAGATAACTCAACCGGGTGTGTCTTAACACCGTCTATAGTCTAGATAGTCACGTTATCTATTGACTCTACTGGAAGCTTATTTCTAAAAATAGTGGTTTTGTGTGCAGTGTCAGTCAAGTGGATGTTGATAAAATGTAGTGGTTTACATGTATTTTAATTTTGACTTGTTCAAAATTTTCATGGTCATGCTATTTTGAATTTTTGTACAGAAAATAAGTATGGGCCAGGCTTTCATGTGATATATTGGAAGTTTTCAACAAGATTTCTGGAAAAAGTTATTGAAGGTTGAATTTCGTGATTTAACATGGAAACAGATGGCAAATGATTTACTGGACTGAGTTTGTCATTGACTAGTCTGCTACAACATACACCAATTAGAAGTCATCATACTATTGCTGAAGAGTGAAATGTATTTAAGTTAATTGTAATTAGTCATTCACAGCATTAACTAATAGTCAGTTAAAGTCACCCTTCACTGCCTCTATTTCTCTACTATATCTTTCTCTGTATCTGAGCTTTCATCACCTCAGACTTTCTATTTCTATACCATGAACTCTGCTAATTAGTGTTTTTAGGCTTGACAACTTGGTCATTCAGATATAGTTTTCATGTAATAAGAACAGGTTTTATGTCACTTGGATATTTTGGAGTGCAAACTTATATTGAATCTTCTTTAATATAACATGGAACAGATTGGTAATTGTTTGTATCAGATATATTGTTTTAATATATTCTGAAAGTTGGACTTCCTGTTTAAGGTATGTTTTGATTTATATTTCATAGTTTTGTGTACCCTAGTAACCACCTGTGTCAGCCATCTTTGATTTTAGTCTTGTAGTAAAAGTTTAGCTCCAGTTTTTCAACATTTATATTAAATACTTTTATATTCATTCACTCCAGCATTTTCCTACATTTAAACATCCCACTACAACCTTTTATAATCCCTAATTTTCAGATCTTAGTCCTGGTAAGGTACTACACCTTAGTTAGTTTAGTTAATTAAAACCCCTTTTTAGGGTAGGTTATTCTTTATATAGCGGTCATTTTGCATTGTTAGATTTCATATATTTCATATGATTAAGGTGTTGCTGTATGCATATATAAGCTCAATTCTTATTTCATTGTGATTAAGGGTAGTTTGATGTGTATTATATTTTACTTGTAGATATTATATGTTCCTGATTATATCCCTTGTATTTTCAGAGTTTTTGTTATGTAATAAATCGGTTAATTAAACCCTTTGTGTGGTCACCCCCTTGCAATTATTATTGTGTTATATATTGTATAGATGTTCCAAACAAGTACAACTATATGATCATACTGTTATTGTGTTATATATTGTATAGATGTTCCAAACAAGTACAACTATATGATCATACTATTATTGTGTTATATATTGCATAGATGTTCCAAACAAGTACAACTATATGATCATACTGTTATTGTGTTATATATTGTATAGATGTCCCAAACAAGTACAACTATATGATCATACTATTATTGTGTTATATATTGTATAGATGTTCCAAACAAGTACAACTATATGATCATACTATTATTGTGTTATATATTGTATAGATGTTCCAAACAAGTATAACTATATGATCATACTATTATTGTGTTATATATTGTATAGATGTTCCTAACAAGTACAACTATATGATCATACTATTATTGTGTTATATATTGTATAGATGTTCCAAACAAGTATAACTATATGATCATACTATTATTGTGTTATATATTGTATAGATGTTCCAAACAAGTACAACTATATGATCTATTTAAATAAACATGTGGAACTAAGTCACATGATTTATAGACTCCAGTAGTTAAAAATAAATAAAACATGGATGACAAAACTAACATGTGTTGTAATGTAATTTAATCCTATACTAATTACAATCAAGATAAAACACAACATATTGTAAGAAATATGCTTGATTCATTAGCCCATAAGGTGCAGAAAAGTTGGATGTAAAACTCCATTCATTTTATTTACAATGTATTACAGTCAATAAACCATCAATATATACATATAATTTGAGAAACTGTTTGACACAAATCTGTCAGCATCTAATAAGAATACAGGTACAGTGCAAGTTGTACTAATTTACTGACGATTTGCAACATTAAAGGTGTCAGATTTACTACATTCCATCATGGGTGTCTATCATTGAATAAATTTCCATCAGATTAGATTTTGTACTTTACAATGAAAACCTTCTGAAAGGTTAACAAAAGCAAATGTTTCAAAACCTCACCTATCATGTATTGTTCTAAGATGTCTTGTTAAACTACTCTTGTGAGAGAATGACTGATTACAAATTTCACATGTATAGGGTTTCTCTCCAGTATGTGTTCTTATATGACTTGTTAAATGATCCCTTCGAGAGAACGACTCATTACAAAATTCACAAGTATAGGGTTTCTCTCCAGTATGTGTTCTTATATGTGTTGTTAAATGACCCTTCTGAGAGAATGACTTATTACAAAATTCACAAGTATAGGGCTTCTCTCCAGTATGTGTTCTTATATGTGTTGTTAAACTACTCTTTTGAGAGAATGACTTATTACAAAATTCACAAGTATAGGGCTTCTCTCCAGTATGTGTTCTAATATGTGTTGTTAAATTATCTTTTCGAGAGAACGACTCATAACAAATTTCACATGTATAGGGTTTCTCTCCAGTATGTGTTCTTATATGACTTGTTAAATGATCCCTTCGAGAGAATGACTCATTACAAAATTCACAAGTATAGGGTTTCTCTCCAGTATGTGTTCTAAGATGTCTTGTTAAATCACTCTTTTGAGAGAATGACTTATTACAAAATTCACATGTATAGGGTTTCTCTCCAGTATGTGTTTTTTTACTGGCAGTGTTACTTTTATCAGAATCAGATGAACATAATGATGGACATGAATGAAATTGTCTAAAGCATTCTCCTTTCCATACAGGATTGGTCCACCTAAGTTGGTAGTAGAGATATCCAATACAATTAGTTTTATAGGTGAAGGAATTGGAGTTTTGAATTACCCTTCTTCCACTGTGAAAATCTGCACATCCAAAAACTGCATGTTTTCCTTGATAAGTTGTCAGTCTAAGAGAGACAACTCTTGAAAGCTGTATCTTCATTTCAGACTGAAAAAGAAATTGAAAAGTGTTATTGCGTGAGAATCGATTCATTGATTTTTTAAATATTGTTATGTAGTTGATTATTTCTTTTATTTTTTGCGGGAGGGGGCAGGGGTATAGATAGAATGCCACAAATTTATCTGTACTAAAATCTAGAACATCTGTGACTGATTTTGAAAAATTTGATAAGTCTATTCAAATTGGTTTTCATAAATTGAGAAACTCTCTCTGAAAAACTCATGATAAAAAATTAAGTTTACTTTTAGCTGCTAAGAAAAATGTACAACAAACTTCACACACCAAACAACGCAAGAAGATCAGAAGGTTCAAAAGAAAGACTATAAATCAACATTCTCACACTAATTCCAAACAAGTTACTTCTAATAGCCAACCTAACAATCATATTTTTAACATCAGCTCAAGAAGTTTATGTGAATTTGAAATTGAACTTTTAAAGAGAGGTCTATTTTTTTGTCCAGTTCAAGAACTTCTCCAATTCCAGAGAAGACTTCTTATTGCAGAATTTTTTTTCGATCAGCCAACTTAACCACAGACTCTACCTACTCCACCTACAGGCAGAGATGAAGCTCTTGACCTACACTGTCAACAACAATACCACCTCTTAAAAAATTTCAAAGAACCAAAATTCTACAGTAATTTGAGTAAGGATGAAAAATGTGCTCTTCAATCCCTGAAAGATGATCCCGATATTGTTATTGGAAAAGCTGACAAAAGTGTAGGTGTTATTTTATAGAACAGAGAAGATTATATCATTGAAAGTTTAAAATATCCAAATGATCCTACAGTTTAAGGAGAAGTTTTTGGTGACAACTCTTGCTCAATACATGACTCTCTTGAACGATTACTTCAAAATTTGAAAATAGAAGATATAGAAAAAACTGCCATCCTCAACTGGCTTGAGAAAAAGCCATCACAGTTTTCATTTTAGGCAAAGTCCACGAGAGAAATGATTCATCTGAAATTCCACCAGGTAGGCCCATATGCAGTCAAGTAAACTCACCCACATGTAAAGTATCCTATTGGCTAGACTGGAAACTTGAAGAAGTAGCTAATCTATACTGTACTGAATTAATAAAAGACACAACTCTTTTTCTGCAAAAACTTCAATCAATTACCATAAATCCATCCGAGGAAAGTTATCTCTTGTCTCTTGATGTTATAAGTTTATATCCTGGAAACTGGAATAATTCCTCCTCATGAAGAACATGCAATCCTTCAGTTAGCAGCATTTGTATTAAATAACAATGAATTCTACCTTTTGCTGTCACAAACCATGCAACAAACCTAGATGCAAAGCTTGGGAGACAGTTGAAACTACAGATCATATAACCAGTATTGACACAAAAACATTTTATATTAAGGACTCCGTAAGTTGTACTAGTTCATATGTAGTTTATTGTATAACATGTATATCATGTGGGAAACAGTATGTTGGTCAAACCATAACTCAATTCAATATTCACCTAAATAAACAAAGGAGTAATATTAAAATGAATAATGTGTCTAAAGCACCCTATGTTGCCCCCCACTAACGGGTGTCAGAAATTCAAACTTGACTAATGTCTTATCAATTCTGATGATTACACCAAGTTCCATCAAAATCCTTTGAAAATTAAAGCTTCTTATTGCAACAACAATATAATTTTGACGCAATTTTACTAAGTCAAGGGCAATAACTTAAAACAATTCATTGAAAAACTGTCAAATTCAAACTTGACTGAGGCCTAATCAATTCCAATGCTCACACCAACTTTCATCAACATCCTCTGAAAATTGGAGGATTTATTGCATCGAAACTAAAATTTTGACAAGATTTTTCTAAGTAAAGGGCAATAACTCAAAAACCGTTCATGCGATAATTTCCATTTTTGAACTTGACCGAGATATCATCAATATATACATGTATACCAAGTTTCATTAAGATCGGATAAAAACTGTAGCTTCTATTGTGGATACAACCCAAATTTGACGCGTTTTTACTAAGTCAAGGGCAATAACTCAAAAACCGCTCATGCGATTATTTCTATTTTCAAACTTGACCGAGATATCATCAATATATACATGTATACCAAGTTTCATTAAGATCGGATATAAACTGTAGCCTCTATTGTGGATACAACCCAAATTTTACGCATTTTTACTAAGTCAAGGGCAATTACTCAAAAACCGTTCATGCGATTATTTCCATTTTCGAACTTGACCGAGATATCATCAATATATTCATGTATACCAAGTTTCATTAATATCGGATAAAGATAGCTTGCCAGGCAAGGTAACATACGCCCACTTCAGAAAACAGAATATTCCATGTTTTTTCATTTAATCCAGGGCAATAACTCATAAACCGACATCTGGAATCGCACCTTTGTTTATTATTGTAATTTAAAAAGTCAAAAGACAACTATTTTTGGTTTATATTTTTATGTGTTAAAAAAAATATTGAAAATTTTTTAAAAAACAGTAACTAAGTCAACTTTTATGTATAAAAAGATAGAAGGGTCAAAATACCCCAAAGGGCACCTAAAAGTAATATTTTAAAGTTTTTTCACTTTAACAATATCTATTTAAAAAGTTTAAAAAAAATGTCCAAAATTTTAAGTAAAAACCCCAATGAAATATTTTAATGCCCAACAAAAAACTTAAAGAAATAAATACATTGATAAGTCACATTTACCAAATTTAGGGGAATTTTTGATTGAACGCCCAAAAAAGGGCCCTTTAAAAAAGATACATTAAATTTTCCGGGTTGGGGAATTCATTTTTAAGTTAAAACAAAAAAATTGGGTCTAAAAAAGCCCAAACAATCTTTTTTAATTTATACACAATCAAAAAATTTTAAAGAAAAACCCTTTTTGGCCCTACCGGTAAAAAATTTTTTTTCGAAAATATCCCCCAAAAAATGAGGGAAAAAACCATTTCAAATTTGCCTCCAAATAGATTTTCTTTGGGTCGTCGAAAGATGTCGAAGTTTGATTACTATTTAAATGTCAAAAACAGTTTACAAGCATCTATTTAAAATAAAATAAACAAAAAAAATTTTTAAATTAAAAAGAAAAAATTTAAATTGGGTACGATAAAAATTTTTAAATTTTAGATGCTCCACCTTTGTATTAGAATTTAAATTAGTTTGACAAACTAAAATTTCGGGGTTTTTGAATTCAGCGTTCAGATTGGTTTACGTCAAAAAAAGGTTGCAAATTTGTAAATATTTGGTAAAATAATAAAACAACCCAATTTTTGATTTTGGAAAAATTTGTGAAAAAAAAAGGGACCCCTTTTTTTAATTTTTTAAAATAAAAAAAAAAAAAAAAGTCCTTGAAATTGTAATTTGGGTGGTACAAAAAAAATGTGAAAGAAACCACCTCAAAAAACCGAAAAAAAGGGGGTGCCCAAATATGCCGCTTAAAAAAAAAATAAAACGGGTTAAAAACTAAAGTTTTAAATGAAATTTTTCCAAAATTCAATAAAGAAAAAAAAAATAAAAAATTGTATTTTTAACCCATAAAGAAAAGTTATAAAATACTTTTTTTTTTTTTACAAGAAAGTAAAAACCACAATAATACAAAAGAGAAACGTTTGACACAAATCGCATTCAAATAAAAATAATAAAAAGTTGACAATTTACCAGTTTGAAATTAAAATTAATTTACAAATTTCCCATCGGGGGCACATTGAAAAATTTCCTCGATTTTTTTGCAAAATAAAAATTTAAAAAGGTTAAAAAAAAAATTTTAAAAATATAATGTATTTTTCAAATTCTTTTAAACTATTTTTGAGAAATGTGAACAAATTTCACTTATATTTCCGCCAGTAGTGTTTTTATAGGTTTTAAACTTTTTTTGGGAAAAATACTCATTCAAATTTCACATGATATTCCCCCAGATTGTTTTTATTTTTTAAAACCCCTTTTGAAGTCCCAACAAATTTCCAAATTTTTTCCCCAGTATTGTTTTTAATGCTGTTAAATTCCCCTTTGAGAGAATGACTATTAAAAAATTCACATGTATAGGGTTTCTCCCAGTATGTGTTCTTATATGTTTGTTAAATACTCTTTTGAGAGAATGACTTATTACAAAATTCACATGTATAGTGTTTCTCTCCAGTATGTGTTTTTTTACTGGCAGTGTTACTTTCATCAGAATCAGATGAACATAATGATGGACATGAATGAAATTGTCTAAAGCATTCTCCTTTCCATACAGGATTGGTCCACCTAAGTTGGTAGTAGAGATATCCAATACAATTAGTTTTATAGGTGAAGGAATTGGACTTTTGAATTACCCTTCTTCCACTGTGAAAATCTGCACATCCAAAAACTGCATATTTTCCTTGATAAGTTGTCAGTCTAAGAGAGACAACTCTTGAAAGCTGTATCGTCATTTCAGACTGAAAAAGAAATTGAAAAATGTTATTGCGTGAGAATCGATTCATTGATTTTTTTAAAAATTGTTATGTAGTTGATTATGTCTTTTTATTTTTTGCGGGAGGGGGCAGGGGTATAGATAGAATGCCACAAATTTATCTGTACTAAAATCTAGAACATCTGTGACTGATTTTGAAAAATTTGATAAGTCTATTCAAATTGGTTTTCATAAATTGAGAAACTCTCTCCGAAAAACTCATGATAAAAAATTAAGTTTACTTTTAGCTGCTAAGAAAAATGTACAACAAACTTCACACACCAAACAACGCAAGAAGACCAGAAGGTTCAAGAGAAAGACTATAAATCAACATTCTCACACTAATTCCAAACAAGTTACTTCTAATAGCCAACCTAACAATCATATTTTTAACATCAGCTCAAGAAGTTTATGTGAATTTGAAATTGAACTTTTAAAGAGAGGTCTATTTTTTTGTCCAGTTCAAGAACTTCTCCAATTCCAGAGAAGACTTCTTATTGCAGAATTTTTTTTCGATCAGCCAACTTAACCACAGACTCTACCTACTCCACCTACAGGCAGAGATGAAGCTCTTGACCTACACTGTCAACAACAATACCACCTCTTAAAAAATTTCAAAGAACCAAAATTCTACAGTAATTTGAGTAAGGATGAAAAATGTGCTCTTCAATCCCTGAAAGATGATCCCGATATTGTTATTGGGAAAAACTGACAAAAGTGTAGGTGTTATTTTATAGAACAGAGAAGATTATATCATTGAAAGTTTAAAATATCCAAATGATCCTACAGTTTATGGAGAAGTTTTTAGTGACAACTCTTGCTCAATTCATGACTCTCTTGAACAATTACTTCAAAATTTGAAAATAGAAGATATAGAAAAAACTGCCATCCTCAACTGGCTTGAGAAAAAGCCATCACAGTTTTCATTTTTGGCAAAGTCCACGAGAGAAATGATTCATCTGAAATTCCACCAGGTAGGCCCATATGCAGTCAAGTAAACTCACCCACATGTAAAGTATCCTATTGGCTAGACTGGAAACTTGAAGAAGTAGCTAATCTATACTGTACTGAATTAATAAAAAACACAACTCTTTTTCTGCAAAAACTTCAATCAATTACCATAAATCCATCTGAGGAAAGTTATCTCTTGTCTCTTGATGTTATAAGTTTATATCCTGGAAACTGGAATAATTCCTCCTCATGAAGAACATGCAATCCTTCAGTTAGCAGCATTTGTATTAAATAACAATGAATTCTACCTTTTGCTGTCACAAACCATGCAACAAACCTAGATGCAAAGCTTGGGAGACAGTTGAAACTACAGATCATATAACCAGTATTGACACAAAAACATTTTATATTAAGGACTCCGTAAGTTGTACTAGTTCATATGTAGTTTATTGTATAACATGTATATCATGTGGGAAACAGTATGTTGGTCAAACCATAACTCAATTCAATATTCACCTAAATAAACATAGGAGTAATATTAAAATGAATAATGTGTCTAAAGCACCCTATGTTGCCCCCCACTAACGGGTGTCAGAAATTCAAACTTGACTAATGTCTTATCAATTCTGATGATTACACCAAGTTCCATCAAAATCCTTTGAAAATTAAAGCTTCTTATTGCAACAACAATATAATTTTGACGCAATTTTACTAAGTCAAGGGCAATAACTTAAAACAATTCATTGAAAAACTGTCAAATTCAAACTTGACTGAGGCCTAATCAATTCCAATGCTCACACCAACTTTCATCAACATCCTCTGAAAATTGGAGGATTTATTGCATCGAAACTAAAATTTTGACAAGATTTTTCTAAGTAAAGGGCAATAACTCAAAAACCGTTCATGCGATAATTTCCATTTTCGAACTTGACCGAGATATCATCAATATATACATGTATACCAAGTTTCATTAAGATCGGATAAAAACTGTAGCTTCTATTGTGGATACAACCCAAATTTGACGCGTTTTTACTAAGTCAAGGGCAATAACTCAAAAACCGCTCATGCGATTATTTCTATTTTCAAACTTGACCGAGATATCATCAATATATACATGTATACCAAGTTTCATTAAGATCGGATATAAACTGTAGCCTCTATTGTGGATACAACCCAAATTTTACGCATTTTTACTAAGTCAAGGGCAATTACTCAAAAACCGTTCATGCGATTATTTCCATTTTCGAACTTGACCGAGATATCATCAATATATTCATGTATACCAAGTTTCATTAATATCGGATAAAGATAGCTTGCCAGGCAAGGTAACATACGCCCACTTCAGAAAACAGAATATTCCATGTTTTTTCATTTAATCCAGGGCAATAACTCATAAACCGACATCTGGAATCGCACCATTTTTGAACTTGTCCAAGATGTTATTAAGATGAATACACATACCAAGTTTCATTCAAATCGGATAAAAACTACAGCTTCCATTGCGTACACAAGTAAATTTTAACATTTTCTCATTTAATCAAGGGCAATAACTCATAAACAGGCATCTGGCTAGACATTATCAAGATGAAAACTACAGCTTCTATTACATACACAAGTACATTTTAACGTTTTTTCCATTTAATCAAGGGCCATAACTCATAAACCGACATCTGGAATCGTGCCATTTTTTAATTTGTCTGAGATATTATCAAGATAAATACACATGCCAAGTTTCATTAAAATCGGATGCAAACTATAGCTTCTATTGTGTACACAGGTAAATTTTAACGTTTTTTCATTTAATCAAGGGCCATAACTCATAAACCAACATCTTGAATCGTGCCATTTTCGAACTTGTCCGAGATATTATCAAGATGAATACACATACCAAGTTTCATTCAAATCGGATAAAAACTCTGGCCTGTATCGCATACACAAGTAATTGTTGACGGACGGACGGACGGACAGGCGGACGGACCGATCGACCAACGGACAGGGGTAATGGCAATATACGTCCACATTTTCATGTGGGCGTATAAAAACTGTAGCCTCTATTGTGGATACAAACCAAATTTGACGCGTTTTTACTAAGTGCAATAACTCAAAAACTGTTCATGCGATAATTTCCACTTGACCAAGATATCATCAATATATACATGTATACCAAGTTTCATTAAGATCGGATAAAAACTGTAGCCTCTATTGTGGATACAACAAATGTGGACGGAACGACAGACGGACAGGGGCGACGGCAATATACGTCCACATTTCCATGTCCACATTTCCATGTGGGCGTATAAAAATACATTTCAGCCTAAAGAACTTGTTTATGATCTTGTGACGTCATTTTAACTTTTATGACGTCATCATGTTTACATGACGTTATCCTAACATTTGATGTCTTTTAACTGCCTCATTTGTTTTTTTAAAATTCATTTAGTGTTTATGTACTCCTGATGAAATGTACATTTAGTCCATGAAACGTAGAGTTTATTATATAAAGATGGTTTAGTGACATACAGCTTTATTATTTTATTCATCACATATTCATGTAGGCGTATAAAAATCAAAAGGGATCATCTACATATTGACAATAACCTACATAATAAAGAATCCATAAAGAATTGTAGCCTGTAGAGTGAGCACAAGTTTAAGACTATAGGCAATGGGGCGAAAAAAGCCAAGTCAGACACAATATTTGGGTGAAAAATTATCGGATCATGACGAAAATCGATAAAAATCATCTTCATAATGACACTGAACCACAAAATAAAAATCAAATGAAACCGTAAAGAATTGTAGCTTGTAGAGAGAGCACAAACAAAAGTGAACAGACCGACAGAACACCTGGTCAATTACAATGCACACCCCAAAATAAATTTGTGGGGGTATAAAAATCAAAAGAATCCATAAAGAACTGTAGCCTGTAGAGAACAACATGTGGGTCCAAAGTACAAATTTCCAAAATGAGCAGATTAACAATAAAATCAAAATTTGAGGAAGCAATCCCTTTAAACTTCAATGTGCACTTGATAACCCCAAATTTTCTCAGTCAAAATAGTACAAAATTTCAAATTACTAACTCCCATAGATAACGATAACGATATAACTAAACACTCTCTAACTTACTTCTACATAATCCCACATAATCCAACCACAACAGTCGAAGCTTATTTTATCAAAATACATTGAGATAGAAGCACAATTGAACAAAGTTATCATCCATCCATAACACTGTAAACAAAATGGTGGATTCCCAAACAAAACAAACATGCCCCCAAATGCAGATATAACCCAAACGCAAGTTATCAAACTGACCTATTTACCTGAAAATGTGTGTTATTGCTCGTTTGGTATCAGAAGATTATGATGATGATAACTGTTGATTTTTTAAATTGAAAATAAACATTACAAATCAAGATCATTTTGTGCCCACTAGATTCAAACTCAGTCACCCTTCGTGTCTGTTTCACATTTACAAATACACAATTACAAGAAAATACAATTTCAATAATTGTTTTCGAAAATATTATGTTTAAGGGGGTTGACAACCCTAAACCTATGTACAAAAAATAGACGATTTCAACCACTTCTTTTCCACCTATCTGAAATATTTAAATATCAATGGAAAGAGGGGACTTTCAGCTATCATGACATTTCAACTTTAAGAAATAGGGTATGATTAACGATCATGTTGTTAAAAGATTGTCTTTCATGCTGTAGAAATCTTTAAGCACCTTTTAAGCATCGATATGCAACGATATCCACATAATTGGAGTGCTAAAACAATGGATTAGCACATGTCAAAACTCTTCCACCTACCTAAAATTTTCTTTGTTTACATGTGATGTAAAGATTTATGGGACATCACGTGACTTCTGGATTCCCCCGATACACAAACTCTTACTTCGCGTGCCGATATTAACAATAACTGACGGGCAAACGTAGAGAATGTTTATTTAGCCGATGACGTTGTAATCACAAATGTCAACTGACAACGTAATTTGTACGTCTACATAGAGGAATACCCCGTTTTGTTCTATAAATAGACTATATTCACGGACGGATATCAGAAGAACTACTGAAGCGATTGAGCTAAAATTTTTACTAGATGAGTTTCTTTTAATGCCAAATAGAATGGATATAAACTTAATACGTTTCTTGATTGAAATACACCTCGAACGATAAGGTTGTCAACCCCCTTAATACCAAGAAATAAAAGTCAACAGTAAAGATGAAACAATTAAAAACCTGTTGACACAAATAAATAAATCGCGAACTATATTTCCAAGATGAACTCAACCACCTAAAACAGTCCTTCATCAACTTCAACAAATATAACCCAAAACTGGTGAACAAGGTTATGAAGAACACTCTAACACCCACTTGTAGAAAACCTAAACCACCTAAATCTCCGGTATTTTTCAGCATCCCTTATGTAGGAACCATTAGCTACCACATAAAAAGGATACTGACCCAACAAATAGGAGCTACAGTAGCATTCTCAGGCACCACGTCCTTAAAAACCTTGGTTCATGCAGAAGGAAGAATGGAAGAACCCAACCCGGACCCTAAATGTGTAGTATATAAAATTGACTGTAGTTGCAAGAAATCTTACATTGGGGAAACATCTAGACCTATATCAGTACGAATAGAAGAACACAGAACGGCATGTAATAAACGCAAGTCTGAAGATTCTGCTATAGCTGAACACTATTTAAAAGATAGGCGCCACAGAATCAGATGGAATAGCGTTGAACTTCTTGCAACCAACCATAATTCATGGAAAAACAGAAGATAGCTTGCCAGGCAAGGTAACATACGCCCACTGGCAGCATTGAATTTGAAAAATAAATTGAGCAATGGCTCAAAAACATTCACTAAATGGATATTGAAGTCAAGGGCAAAAACTCAAAAACGGTTCATTGAAAAACTGTCAAATTCACACTTGACTGAGGTCTAATCAATTCCAATGCCCCCACCAAGTTTCATGAAAATCCTCTGAAAATTGGAGTCTCTACAGTGTCCACAAACAATTGTTGACAGACGGATGAGAAACAGTACATTCGAAATTCCAAGTTCCAGAATTCCAGGAATTTTTTTCAGAATCATATCAAAATCAATAGGGGTCTTCCTTGGATGTATTCCAGGAATTTTTTTCAGAATCATATCAAAATCAATAGGGGTCTTCCTTGGATGGTAATAAACAAATATACCAAGTTACAAAAAGATTCATAAAGAAATGGAGTCTCTACAGTGTCCACAAGCTTTTGTTTACAAACAGAACAATTTGAAATTCAAATCCAAGAATTCCAGGAATTTTTTTCGGAATCATACCAAAATCAATAGGGGTCTTCATTGAATGATAATAAACATGTATACCAAGTTTCAAGAAAATCCAATGAAACCTGTAGTCTCCACAGTGTCCACAAACAATTGTTGACAGACGGATGAGAAACAGTACATTCGAAATTCCAAGTTCCAGAATTCCAGGAATTTTTTTCAGAATCATATCAAAATCAATAGGGGTCTTCCTTGGATGGTAATAAACAAATATACCAAGTTACAAAAAGATTCATAAAGAAATGGAGTCTCTACAGTGTCCACAAGCTTTTGTTTACAAACAGAACAATTTGAAATTCAAATCCAAGAATTCCAGGAATTTTTTTCGGAATCATACCAAAATCAATAGGGGTCTTCATTGAATGATAATAAACATGTATACCAAGTTTCAAGAAAATCCAATGAAACCTGTAGTCTCCACAGTGTCCACAAACAATTGTTGACAGACGGATGAGAAACAGTACATTCGAAATTCCAAGTTCCAGAATTCCAGGAATTTTTTTCAGAATCATATCAAAATCAATAGGGGTCTTCCTTGGATGGTAATAAACAAATATACCAAGTTACAAAAAGATTCATAAAGAAATGGAGTCTCTACAGTGTCCACAAGCTTTTGTTTACAAACAGAACAATTTGAAATTCAAAGTCCAAGAATTCCAGGAATTTTTTTCGGAATC
>CM060202.1:24673909-24692850 GCA_030562195.1 Nipponacmea schrenckii | reverse complement strand
TTAGAAGTTTTGCCCTTGTTCTTGAATGGCTCGTAAACACTCTACAAAGTGCAATTCTTGACCGATTTTAATGAAACTTGGTGTGAGAGTATGTTATAACTCAAGGATAAACCCTATCGAAAATCAGCTTGAAATTTCGTAAATAATTGTTATGCATGTATTGGAACCTTGTCCTTAAAGAATTTTAAGACTGTAATCATTTGAGAATAAATTTTCAATGATTAATCTTGCAATTTGTCTATAAAATAACAGCCTACCTTTTGTCATGTTTCAATGAAAAAATTATATCAGCTTTATGCCTGTTGAAAGACTTTTCATCCTTACTAAATCTACAACCGGTTTTGTACATTTTTTGTGGAATTGTTTATATCCCAGAATCTCTGCTGAAGGATAGACATTCGATAATTTGGCTATCATTGCTGTGATCTCTAATAGAAGTGAATGGCTGATCTCCTTTAAACACTCAAATCACAAACTTCTTGAGCGATTTTACATAATTGCAGGTTCTATACTAAGTAACCTTTTGGAATTAGTAATAGAATTTGTACCGCCTATCTGTTTTTGCCTTGTTTGTTTGAAAGTTATTTTATTTTTCAGCAGTCTAGAAAGAAAACTTAATGGTTTTTAACTCAGATGTTTTTCCGGATGAATTCCATTTTGAACAATTTCAATAGACTATCGAAATTTTTCAGTCCAGTATGATCTTGATTTTAGATACGGTAACTTTGTGTTAAAGTCTTGGTACAAATTATTATGTTGTACTAATTTAATGTTGAGATATTGAGGGTACTTATTGAATTAAAAATACAAAATATATCAATTATGAATTATTTTGTGTCTATCAAACTTGAATTAGGTTCAAACATTAACATGGCTACATTCTTAATTTGATGAAAAGTTAAGGTGTTCAAACTCACCCCAGTCAACCTTATGTGAAAATCAGAAGAACGAAAAAAATTTAGTATCGATTAGCTTGTTTTAGGAAACATCGATTATTACTAAACACTCTGAAAGACTATTATCATTATTATTTAGCAGTATTTAGTTTTTAAGGATTAACAATAGATCAACTAATTAAATAACTGGGTTTACCCTATGACTTTTAAATGTAAATTGTGTTGTCACCAGAAATCGAAAATTTTTAAAATTTTAGAAATGTAAAATCTGGAGAATGTTTCAGGTGAACTCCTTTGTACAAACGAAAATAGTTTAGCAATTATGATTGTTTGAAAATTAATTTCTGTGAAGAATTAGAGTTTGATGGTTTTTAACTTGGCTTATCATTTGTTATTCTCAAATTGTATTATTATATCCATTGTCAAAACAATAAATTCGAAAACATTTTGTGCAGTTATTGCCCTGTTTCTATATTTTGTTGTGACAACTAGAACTTCCTTTTTACTACTGTGAATTTTAATGATAACCAAGGATGAGCTATTAAGAATTGAAAAGATATCAGAATATTTTAAGGGTGAACCCTATTGCACTCGATTAATATTACGTAAAAATTTTTTGTAGTTAGTTATTTGTACAATTTTGACATTATTTAATGAAACTAGAGCCCTAGAAAAAAAAAGGTTGGTAGGTTGAATAATTCTTCACTTATTGTAACCTTACTGAAAAGTTTTTATTTGAAATAAATGCTGCCAGTGGGCGTATATTACCTTGCCTGGCAAGCTATCTTGTTATTTTGTCTGCTTAAAAAGCTCTATAGAAAAAACATGAACCAAATGTAAATGGACAATAAACAATGATTTGTACTTGCAATCAAAGTTGCTGGTGGGAGTATGTCATCTTGCTTTGAAATACTATCTTTATTTATGATGGCATTCTATCTATCCCCCTGCCCCCTCCCGCAAAAAATAAAAAGAAATAATCAACTACATAACAATATTTAAAAAATCAATGAATCGATTCTCACGCAATAACACTTTTCAATTTCTTTTTCAGTCTGAAATGAAGATACAGCTTTCAAGAGTTGTCTCTCTTAGACTGACAACTTATCAAGGAAAACATGCAGTTTTTGGATGTGCAGATTTTCACAGTGGAAGAAGGGTAATTCAAAACTCCAATTCCTTCACCTATAAAACTAATTGTATTGGATATCTCTACTACCAACTTAGGTGGACCAATCCTGTATGGAAAGGAGAATGCTTTAGACAATTTCATTCATGTCCATCATTATGTTCATCTGATTCTGATAAAAGCAACACTGCCAGTAAAAAAACACATACTGGAGAGAAACCCTATACATGTGAAATTTGTAAAGAGTCATTCTCTCACAAGAGTAATTTAACAAGACATATTAGAACACATACTGGAGAGAAACCCTATACTTGTGAAATTTGTAAAGAGTCATTCTCTCAGAAGGGTAATTTAACAAGTCATATAAGAACACATACTGGAGAGAAACCCTATACATGTGAATTTTGTAATGAGTCGTTCTCTCGAAAAGATAATTTAACAACACATATTAGAACACATACTGGAGAGAAGCCCTATACTTGTGAATTTTGTAATAAGTCATTCTCTCAGAAGGGTCATTTAACAAGACATATAAGAACACATACTGGAGAGAAACCCTATACATGTGAAATTTGTAATGAGTCGTTCTCTCAAAGGGATCATTTAACAAGACATATTAGAACACATACTGGAGAGAAACCCTATACATGTGAAATTTGTTATGAGTCATTCTCTCAGAAGGGTAATTTAACAAGACATATAAGAACACATACTGGAGAGAAACCCTATACATGTGAAATTTGTTATGAGTCGTTCTCTCGAAAAGATAATTTAACAACACATATTAGAACACATACTGGAGAGAAGCCCTATACTTGTGAATTTTGTAATAAGTCATTCTCTCAGAAGGGTCATTTAACAACACATATAAGAACACATACTGGAGAGAAACCCTATACATGTGAAATTTGTAATCAGTCATTCTCTCACAAGAGTAGTTTAACTGCACATATAAGAACACATACTGGAGAGAAACCCTATACATGTGAAATTTGTAATCAGTCATTCTCTCACAAGAGTAGTTTAACAAAACATCTTAGAACAATACATGATAGGTGAGGTTTTGAAACATTTGCTTTTGTTAACCTTTCAGAAGGTTTTCATTGTAAAGTACAAAATCTAATCTGATGGAAATTTATTCAATGATAGACACCCATGATGGAATGTAGTAAATCTGACGCCTTTAATGTTGCAAATCGTCAGTAAATTAGTACAACTTGCACTGTACCTGTATTTTTATTAGATGCTGACAGATTTGTGTCAAACAGTTTCTCAAATTATATGTATATATTGATGGTTTATTGACTGTAATACATTGTAAATAAAATGAAATGAATGGAGTTTTACGTCCAACTTTTCTGCACCTTATGGGCTAATGAATCGAGCACATTTCTTACAATATGTTGTGTTTTATCTTGATTGTAGTTAGTATAGGATTAAATTACATTACAACACATGTTAGTTTTGTCATCCATGTTTTATTTATTTTTAACTACTGGAGTCTATAAATCACGAGACTTAGTTCCACGTGTTTATTTTAATATATCATATAGTTGTACTTGTTTGGAACATCTATACAATATATAACACAATAATAGTATGATCATATAGTTGTACTTGTTTGGAACATCTATACAATATATAACACAATAATAGTATGATCATATAGTTGTACTTGTTTGGAACATCTATACAATATATAACACAATAATAGTATGATCATATAGTTGTACTTGTTTGGAACATCTATACAATGTATAACACAATAATAGTATGATCTTATAGCTGTACTTGTTTGGAACATCTATACAATATATAACACAATAATAGTATGATCATATAGTTGTACTTGTTTGGAACATCTATACAATGTATAACACAATAATAATTGCAAGGGGGTGACCACACAAAGGGTTTAATTAACCGATTTATTACATAACAAAAACTCTGAAAATACAAGGGATATAATCAGGAACATATAATATCTACAAGTAAAATATAATACACATCAAACTACCCTTAATCACAATGAAATAAGAGCTGAGCTTATATATGCATACAGCAACACCTTAATCATATGAAATATATGAAATCTAACAATGCATAATGACCGCTATATAAAGAATAACCTACCCTAAAAAGGGGTTTTAATTAACTAAACTAACTAAGGTGTAGTACCTTACCAGGACTAAGATCTGAAAATTAGGGATTATAAAAGGTTGTAGTGGGATGTTTAAATGTAGGAAAATGCTGGAGTGAATGAATATGAAAGTATTTAATATAAATGTTGAAAAACTGGAGCTAAACTTTTACTACAAGACTAAAATCAAAGATGGCTGACACAGGTGGTTACTAGGGTACACAAAACTATGAAATATAAATCAAAACATACCTAAAACAGGAAGTCCAACTTTCAGAATATATTAAAACAATATATCTGATACAAACAATTACCAATCTGTTCCATGTTATATTAAAGAAGATTTAATATAAGTTTGCACTCCAAAATATCCAAGTGACATAAAACCTGTTCTTACTACATGAAAACTATATCTGAATGACCAAGTTGTCAAGCCTAAAAACACTAATTAGCAGAGTTCATGGTATAGAAATAGAAAGTCTGAGGTGATGAAAGCTAGGTATGTAGGTAGGTAAATGGCGAGTTAACGTTCGCTTCCAGCAATTGCTGATATCGCAAACTAGGTAGTTGTTGATATTCGTAGTAGTTGGTGGTTGGATTGGTTCAGATTAGATGGTTCTGTGCTGTTGGTTTGGTTTGGTTGTTGATAAATTTTCAGATCTGGTCGGGTCGAATGACATGGCGGTGTAACTCGGCCCTGGATGGTGTGGCGTGAGTAACTCAGTCTTCTCATTCTTCCAAAACTCGTTATGATCATAATATTTATTATTGGTTGTTGTTGGTTTGGTTGGATTTGGTTGGATTATCTGTTCTTGATTGGAGGAGTTAAAGACCTAAAAGAAAGAAGAAAAGGAGATGTGAGAAAAGAAAGAAAAGGAAAAAGCTTTCAGATGAGTTCCATGATTTTATACCAGTTGTCCGTGGGTGGAGCCAAAATATTCTGTATGGTGATAGGTATGCCGTTGGTTTCCAGGTAGTCCGTCAGTGTCTTACGAGATGGTTTCAATTCGGTGCATTGAATGAGAAGATGCGTCCTGGTGGCAACGTGTCCGCATCGGCATTTAATGGCATTGAACTGGTGGTCTCGCATGACATGGTTGGTGCGTAGTCTGGTTACCAGTTTGCAGATGGCTACAGATGGATGGTTAATTTTGGTTTGGTTTGGTATCTTCGGATCAATTTGGTATCTATCGGTGTTGAGGTTCCTTAGCATTAACATAGCTGGTGGAACTCTTCTAGAACGTTGCTTGAAAGGGCGTTCATCCACGAGCTCAATCCTATGTTTTACTCTTGAAGTATGACCTAAATCTAAATCATTTCTAGCAAAAATATCCTTAAAACTCAATAACAGTTTATTACCTTTATCTATTTCATCGCTTGTCAAATCACTGTGATCAACCTCTACCTTACCAAGAACATCAACCTCTTTTAGTTCAATAGATTGCTGATCTTCAACATTAACCAGTTGTAACTCACACAAAATAGCTCTTGGTGAGATGACGACAGTTCTGGTAGAAACATTAGAGATATGAATAGGAATGGTATCATATTTATTATAGTCGTATAACATGACTGTAGGTGAAACATCGAAAACTGAGTCTACAACACTTTTACAAGGATGAGTCATTACTGTTGTCTTTGGATAATACAATTTGTTATCTACGAAACCTTTAAGTGTCACGCTTGAATTTGGATGAAATGATACGTTATGAGATTCTGCACATTTAACTACGCCTACTGAATAATTTCGCTTCGTAAGCTCTTTATTATACAATGCCATACTGCGAAATGTTAAATACCAAGGGGTGTGGAATTTCACGTTCTGTAAAAATGACGTCCCTTGTCGTTCTTTACATTGATTCATTAAAGGAGATAAAACATTTGTACCCAAGAGAACAGGAACATGAGAATTATACCTACTTACCGGAACTACCAGCAACAAACACTGTAAACTAGAAGAACATGACAAATCAGGCGTTTCTATTTTAGCTTCAATATACCCACAATACGGCAAATTATTACCATCTGCACATTCAATATCTAAAATGGTTTTCATAGGATACAATGTTAAATGAGACAACCGAGTTCTAAAATACTCCTCACTAATAGTGGATACGGTAGATCCTGTATCTAACAAAGCTGTACAAGTCGAACCTTCAATTCTAATAGAAGCCTCATTCGACTCGCCCAGTAATCCAGTCAAATCTACTGGCGGGGGAAGCCTCGATGTTTCCAACCCCGTGACGCTTCCCGTGACCCGAGGTTTTGATCGTTTACCGACCAATTATTACGTGGCGTTGCCGACCTACAGTTTCTCTGTAAATGTCCATTTTTACCACATTTCCAACACACAAACCCTGTGTAAAGATTACTTCGAAAATTTCTTGAAGTTCCAAACCTACCATTTCCATCTGCGGACCTACTTTCAGAAGATAATTGAACAGGTTGAACAAGTTGATTGACAGTTTCCATCAATTCACCCATCTGTGCAGTTAATGTCTTAACTATGCCTTTTAGTTCCTGCAATTCAGAATCTTGTGAACGACTAGAAACCATATTAGACTGTTTTGGTTTTGCTTCTGAAGTAATAGGTTTTCGACTATTGAAATCGAATTCAATACGCCTAACCTCAACTCTTAAATCATCGAAGGTTGTAGGTTGGTCGTATTTATGAGAAGATACATCTTTTAAATGAGGTAATAACCCATGCCAAAACACTCGGCGAATAGCACTACTAGCTTCGTAAGAATTAGACTGACCACTTTCAGTTGCTTTTGCGAATAAATCTTCAACTCTACATGCCCAGGCAGTGACAGATTCACTTTCTTTCTGTCGAGCACTATAAAAATTAGCTATCAATGATTCAGATTCTTCACATATACCGAATACACTTTTTAATTTAGCCAAGATATCTTTTATAGTTGCTTTTGTACCAAGACGCATTATAACTTTACCCGCTTCACCTTTCAATGAACGACGAATAGCTAATAAAATTATATGATCGGGGTATACATGTTCGGATATCAAACAATCGGCTTCATATCTCCAGAGATCATAACCTACCTCTCCTTTTCCAGACTCACCGTAAAAAATGGATAGTTTAGGAATCTGTCTAAGCCTTCCGGTACTGCGTTCCTCATCTTCCGACTTATTTGGCCACTTACCTCGTGCTTTCAATGTGTCACTCATCCACGAAGTTACCCCATCTGCGGTATGAACATCTTTCGGAAATATACCCATTTGAACAAAAGTATCACACACACCAACAATATCATCTTCCTCGATATGACCTTCTGCTTTTAACCTGTCCATATTTGAAGTTACTCTACTATCTATAAGAACAACTAAACTGAAAACTAATGTTAAATAAATATACCTAATTTTAAGACTAAACTTTTAATACAATAGCCAAGGCAAAACATGAACCAAATTCAAAAACCTGCACTGAACCACCGCACACCTCACAGGCGAAATGGAAGCAGCATCAAATCTGGCAATTATACAGAAAGTAATTTTAGTTACTACCTACATTCATACTAATAGTTATCACCCATTCTGTACATGAAAAATAAAAAAATAACATTAGACAAAGTTTGAAATACAATAATAATGACAAAGTTTCAATAACACAATTTGATTTCAGTCAGATTATCCAAAACACAAGTCACAATCGTCTAAAACAATTCCAGTCACTGTTTACTTCTGTCTCTTCTTCTGTCAATCTACGTCTCAATTATATTATTGATACCGGAACATAAATGAAATAATAAAAAAATCACCATCACCGAACACTTCACAACAGGAACAATCTACACGAACACATCTGTATCAAACCATCCTCCTCCCTGGGGGCTCCATTGTCGCAGCTACCAATCGCCCCGGTCTGAGATGGTAATTGGGACTCGCTACGGATTTTGGGTCGAAGGATGGAGATTAGATTCAAATACAATTTATTACACACACATATAATTTACAATAAATTGCGTGGTTTCACATCATCAAGAAATACCACGTCATCAGGAAATACCACATGGACATTAACGAACTAGTCGCAGATACTTCTATTCACCATTAAAATATGGACAATCATCACTCCAATGTTAGCATTACAGCTACAATTGCAACAACGTAACGATTACATTCGTACCAAGTACTGAAATTTACTAGCCCTGAAATAATAGTAAATCCTATTGACAATAAATTACTTAACAGAATATTTTCAACGTAGTAGCTTGCAGGATAAAACATCCAACAACCAGGATCTGCGACTAGATAATAAGATCAAAACATAAAATAGAATGAGTGACAAATATCAATCACACACTTAGACAATTAGCCGAAGTCACAAAAACATACAATTAAAGCATAATTACCAGTTTGTGGAATAGGGCCACCATACCAATGACTAACGCTCCAGCCATCGTACATGCGGGTACTGGGCTTTACATTCAGTGCAAGTTTTATACACCCGAAATTCATGCTCAACCAATGAGATACTGCACGAGGTCACCTGATAAAATTTACTACAACCAACCACAGAACAATTATTTACACCATGTGATAAACAAAATAGTATAACTATATAAACCAATACTTTGCCCATTAACTGCCAGCTGATAAATATATCAAGTAATAACTATGCCACAATATTTACAATGCAACCAAAATATATTTTAAAACCACGACAATAATCATAGTGACCCTTAACACTAATATAAATGAGCTAACTTACGTACAACAATTTACTAAATATATTTTCCAACTTTAGTTATACCAGAAATAATTTACTGATAAAAATAATATAATCACTAACCGTCTTAGTATAAACATATAAGTGACTACCAAATCCAAGTCTTGAATACTTAGACACAAATTCTCGAAGCTCACTCTGCCACATATAGGCTATCTATAACTTACACCATAGACATCCTATATATTATTTATAGGCTATCTATGACTTACACCATAGACATCCTATATATTATTTATAGGCTATCTATGACTTACACCATAGACATCCTATATATTATTTAGAGGCTATCTATGACTTACACCATAGACATCCTATATATTATTTATAGGCTATCTATAACTTACACCATAGACATCCTATATATTATTTATAGGCTATCTATGACTTACACCATAGACATCCTATATATTATTTATAGGCTATCTTTGACTTACACCATATACATCCTATATATTATTTATAGATTATCTATAACTTACACCATAGACATCCTATATATTATTTATAGACTATCTATGACTTACACCATAGACATCCTATATATTATTTATAGGCTATCTAACTTACACCATAGACATCCTATATATTATTTATAGATATCTATGACTTACACCATAGACATCCTATATATTATTTAGAGGCTATCTATGACTTACACAGTCGAATCGTAATCGAAACCGTAAATTGTAATTCATAATAAGATTCTTTACTTTGTACACAGCCACTAGTCGGCCAAGAAATAGGGACGAAGCCGTAACTCGTAGAATCGTCATCGAAACCGGATGTCAATTATTATTGACGCATGCGTAGATATATAATCTTGAAAGGTGACGTCCTTTAGTGGAGTAAATAAAAAATACCAATAATTGTTACTTGTTGATTGAAATCGGCTTCAAAATGTGGAGAAATTTATTTCATCGTTTGTTTTTAACAGTAAGTACTTCTAACTTTTATTTCAAAATGACAAAAGCTCCTGTTTTCCGAGGTTTCACGACCACGTGGTTTAAGGGCAAGTTAAACCTTGCAAGTTGGCAAAACCATGACACATTCTAAAAGGTATCCAGTTAAAACGGTAACAAATTTTATTAGTTAAAACGGTAACAACTCCACCAAAACTGTAACAAAAATTTTCGGTTAAAACGGTAACAACTCCACCAAAATGGTAACAGATATTTTGGTGAATAAAAATTTATTTTGTACATTTCTTTAATATAAACATTTCGAAGTAGTAAAAATAACAATGGATTGTGAAAATGTATGCAGAGGTCTACTATGTACGCACCTCGTCCGACGAAGAATAATTTGACAAAACAGACACACCTTAATTTTTAGTGCTAGGACCGTTTATTGTCTCTATCGTACTGAGGCCCTAATGTAAACTATTTATGTATTTCTTTAATGTATGGGCTCTTTGTAATCTGTACAAAAAAAGAAGGTTGGGTAAATAATCTCTGAACTGTCAGAAGTGTCCAAAGACATCACGTGAGCAGTGTGTTACGAGTATCTGTGAGGTGATTGCGTTCGATTTTTGCTCCTGGGCGACACCTCCACTATTTATTTTATTATTATGGCAAACGACGAAAAGAGGGCATCGAACGCGCCTCAAATCCCAACAAGACAGTCAAACACGTGCAACATTATTCATAAAATGTGCTGACGAACAAAATTTCATAAGTCGGGCATCGGACAAGTACTTTATTTCTGTTTATGTCATTAATTAGAAAATATTATGTATCGCGTTTTAATTATGATTGTGATTACTAATAATGATAGTTGGTCAGGAAATCTGTTAGCTTATTATGTCGGTATACCGTATATTACTTTGATCAATTGGCAAAGATTGTTTGAGTTCTTTTCAATCACTGATTTTAAGTTAATACTATCTTGATTAATAAAGATCACATTAATTATAGGATTTATTTCGTTACCGTTTTAACCAAAAATAGCTGTTACCGTTTTAGCGGAGTTGTTACCGTTTTAACCAAATTTCCGTTACCGTTTTGGTGGAGTTGTTACCGTTTTGACTAATAAAATTTGTTACCGTTTTGACATGTTACCGTTTTAACTGGTATTCTTCTAAAAAGTTCCCTGTTTATGTGAACAAGCTATAACAAGTATCAATATGTGCTACAAGTCCAATAATCAATAAAAAATTATAATAAAAATTTGAAAAAAATCTTACAATATGCAAAAATAAATCCAATTGAACAGAAAACTTAACTCAAAATACACTAAATAAAAATTAGGTCTGATTCCTAGGCCTGTGCTTTCCCGGAACTACGAGATAGTAGTCCTGGCTCAGTGTTAGCGAGTTGGACTGTCGTCTGCTAGGCGACTAGGTGCTGTGGGTTCGAATCCTGATCGGTGCAAGGAAATAAAAATTAGGTCTGATTCCTAGGCCCGTGCTTTCCCGGAACTATGAGATAGTAGTCCTGGCTCAGTGTTAGCGAGTTGGACTGTCGTCTGCTAGGCGACTAGGTGCTGTGGGTTCCAATCCCGATCGGTGCAAGGAAATAAAAGTTAGGTCTGATTCCTAGGCCCGTGCTTTCCTGGAACTACGAGATAGTAGTCCCCCCCCCCCCCCCACTAACTAAATTTCTCAGTAAGTTGGCCATTTTTTTTTAGGACTACTTTTTCCACAAGGAGTTTAGTGGTCTATACCTGTAGGATGAATGCCATCTTACACACCTTCCTTCTACCCTCGGCCACAAATCAAAATGTAATTCTCTACCTTTCAACAAGCCGAAAATTATAAATGATTGCCTTTGAAGTTTGACAACAACAGTTGTGTCATTCTTTGTTGCCCAGATGGTAGCTCAACATCTTTCTGTGAAAGTATCTATCATTTATCTTACCGTAGTGGCGCTTATTCTCTCGGTGTTCAAGGGTAAATAAAATGTCTGTTCTTGCTAGAATATAGCATGTAAAGAGCTAGAAAATGAGTTCTCTGCATTTTTATACGCCCAAAATGTATTTTGGTCGTATATTGTGATCACCCCTGTCTGTCTGTCTGTGTGTGTGTATGTATGTGTGTGTGTCTGTTCACATTTTTCTTGTACTCACTCTACAGTCTACAATTCCCAATGGATCTTTTTTATTTTTGTTATATGGGTTAATAACATTACAAAGAGGATCCCTATTGATTTTGGTGTTGATCGGACAATTTTTGGCCGAGATATAGCATAAAACTTCAGGGTAACAGTCTTGTACTTATTTTCCAGCCGACAATATTGACAATTCGACAGACCTCCCCTTTTTCGACGTCACAACCAATCTAAACGCGTGAATTCAATAAACCCACGAATTGTAGTCTCTGTCACCCAGACTTATTACTATTTCATAGATATCAGAAGGACTGGATTGTCGAGTCTAAAATTTAATAAATTATGTCGATCTTGTCACTTCTACAGCTTAAATTTCTTTCTTTTTATACGCCCACATGAAATGGGGGGCGTATATTGTCGTCACCCACATCCGTCCGTCCGTCCGTCCGTCCACAATTGCTCGTAAACACTCTACACAGTGTAATTCTTGACGGATTTAGATGAAACTTAATATGAGTGTTTATGATCACGCAAGGATGAACCCTATTGAAAATCAGCGAAATCGGAAAAAAATTAGTATGAGTTCGTGCCCTTGTTCTTGAATGGCTCGTAAACACTCTACAACCTGCAATTCTTGACCGATTTTGATGAAACTTGGTGTGAGAGTATGTTATAACTCAAGGATAAACCCTATCGAAAATCAGCGAAATCGAAAAACATTTAGTATGAGTTATTGCCCTTGTTCTTGAAAACGCGTTCAATTTTAGCTTGTAAACACTCTTGAGAGAACAATTTTTAATGGATTTTAATGAAACTTGGCCTGAGTATTTGTTATCACCCAAGGATGAAGCCTATTGGAAACCAGTCAAATCGAAAAAAAATTAATATCAGTTATTGCCCTTGTTTTTGAAAACGCGTTCAATTTTTAGCTTTTAAACACTCTACAAAGCACAGTTATTGACCGATTTTGACGAAACTTGCTGAAATTGTTTAGTATCACCCAAGAATGAACCCTTTTGAAAATAGCACATCTCGAAATATATTTAATAGGAATTATTGCCCTTGTTCTATAAAATGTGTTGGATTTTTGCCTTGTAAACACTCTACAAGTCACAATTCTTGAGCGATTTTGACATAACTTGGCATGAGTAATTGTAATCACCTAAGGATGAACCCTATTGAAATTCAGTTAAATCGAAAAATATTTAGTATCAGTTATTGCCCTTGTGTTTGAAAACGCGTTCAATTTTAGCTTGTAAACACTCTAGAAAGAACAATTCTTAATGGATTTTGATAAAACTTCGCTAGAGTATTTGTTTTTACCCAAGGATGAACCTTTTTGAAAATCAAATAAATCGAAATATATTTAGTGTCAGTTATTGCCCTTGTGTTTGAAAACGGGGTTAACTTTTTGGCTAATAAACACTCTAGAAGGTACAATTCATGACCAATGTTGACAAAACTCACTGAAATTGTTGGATATTGCAAGGGATGAGCCTAATTGAAAATTAAAAATATCAAAATATATCTAATATGAATTATTGCCCTTGTTCTTTTAAACGCGTTCGATTTTTGTCTCGTAAACACTCTACATGAAACAATTCTTGATGGATTTCGATGAAACTTGGTGTGAGAGTGTGTTATAACTCAAGGATGAACCCTATTGAAAATCAGCGAAATCGAAAAAAAATTTAGTATGAGTTACTGCCCTTGTTCTTGAAAACGCATTCAATTTTAGCTTGTAAACATTCTAGAAAGAACTATTCTTAATGGATTTTGATTAACTTTGGCTTGAGTATTTGTTTTTAACACTCTACAAGTCACAATTCTTGAGCGATTTTGACATAACTTGGCATGAGTAATTGTAATCACCTAAGGATGAACCCTATTGAAATTCAGTTGAATCGAAAAATATTTAGTATCAGTTATTGCCCTTGTGTTTGAAAACGCGTTCAATTTTAGCTTGTAAACACTCTAGAAAGAACAATTCTTAATGGATTTTGATAAAACTTCGCTAGAGTATTTGTTTTTACCCAAGGATGAACCTTTTTGAAAATCAAATAAATCGAAATATATTTAGTGTCAGTTATTGCCCTTGTGTTTGAAAACGGGGTTAACTTTTTGGCTAATAAACACTCTAGAAGGTACAATTCATGACCAATGTTGACAAAACTCACTGAAATTGTTGGATATTGCAAGGGATGAGCCTAATTGAAAATTAAAAATATCAAAATATATCTAATATGAATTATTGCCCTTGTTCTTTTAAACGCGTTCGATTTTTGTCTCGTAAACACTCTACATGAAACAATTCTTGATGGATTTCGATGAAACTTGGTGTGAGAGTGTGTTATAACTCAAGGATGAACCCTATTGAAAATCAGCGAAATCGAAAAAAAATTTAGTATGAGTTACTGCCCTTGTTCTTGAAAACGCATTCAATTTTAGCTTGTAAACATTCTAGAAAGAACTATTCTTAATGGATTTTGATTAACTTTGGCTTGAGTATTTGTTTTTACCCAAGGATGAACCCTATTATAAATCAAATAAATAGAAATATTTAGTGTCAGTTATAGCCCTTGTTCTTGAAAACGCGTTCAATTTTAGCTTGTAAACACTCTAGAAAGAACAATTTTTAATGGATTTTGATGTAACTTGGCTGTGTTATTTGTTTTCTCCCAAGGATGAACCCTATTGAAAATCGAAAAATATTTAGTACAAGTGATTGACCTTGTTTTTGAAAATGCTTTAACTCGTAAACACTCTAGAAAGAACAATTTTGAATGGATTTTGATGAAACTTGGCTTTAGTATTTGTTTTCTCACAAGGATAAACCCTATTGAAAATCAGATAAATCGAAAAATATTTAGTGTCAGTTATTGCGCCTGT
Source organism: Nipponacmea schrenckii (assembly GCA_030562195.1). Taxonomy (NCBI): domain Eukaryota; kingdom Metazoa; phylum Mollusca; class Gastropoda; family Lottiidae; genus Nipponacmea; species Nipponacmea schrenckii. The sequence continues at coordinate 24,677,999 of CM060202.1, read as the reverse complement.
TTTCAAAAACGCTTTCAACTTTTGGCTTGTGAACACTCTAAAAATTCCTTTTTGACAAAACTCGCTGAAATTGTTTAATATCAACCAAGAATGAGCCTTATTAAGAATTAAAAATATCAAAATATTATTAAGGGTGAACCCTATTGCAAATCATAAAGATACCGAAAAATATTTAATGAGTTGTTATTAGGTACAATTCTTGACAGTTTTTAATGAAACTAGAGACCCTAGAAAAAAATAGGTTGGAAGGTTGAATATTTCATTCCACTTATTGTAACCTTACTGAAAAGTTTTTATTTGAAATAAATGCTGCCAGTGGGCGTATATTACCTTGCCTGGCAAGCTATCTTTATATTTCACGAAATGTTTGTGTTTGTGTTATTATATTATCAAAGTATGCAGTGCATTCGTCAAACAATGTTATTATGACATGTTAAATAGTGAGAGTCAATATCTTGACGATAATCTTCTCGACTGCTTTCCAAAGAAAATCTCCGATTAAGTAGGTCAAATTCTGAAATGGATTTCCTACCCTACATTATGTTGGAAGGCCATATCCTCATATCGACAAAATATTTAAATACCGGTAGGCCTAATAAAGGTTTTATCTTACTAAAATTTATTTGATTCGTCCCAATATCAATAGCTTAAATCAGATATCGCTTGTAAACGTTGGCTTTTTTAGACCTAAGTTTTATTTAGTTTTAACTTCAGAACACTTGACATCTGCCGACGAACGGCTTAAAATTGTGAATGTATCTTTTATAATAGAAGCAAACCTTTTTGTGAAAGTCGTGCATCAATCAATAATTCCTGCGATAAATTTCCCGGTAAACTAGCATGACTTATGTAGTATTCTCATATCAGGATTTAACCAACAACATTAAAGTTATGAGATTTATTGGGTTTATATAATGCACACCATTACATTGGTTTCGTACAAAATCACTTAACTCTCGTACACATACCAACTCTTAGTATTATATATGTTAATACAACATGAAACGAAACATTGTTATAAAGTATGCTGTATGACTAGCATTACGTATTACTGCCGTACATTACATCCCTCCCTTTTTCAGAATTTCAGCCATCTAAAATTATAACTTTGCAATAAACCATACTTCAAATAAACACTGTAGTTATCTATAAAATAAGAGATGCAATGCTTTAACCTAAGCATACTTTAACCAAATAATTTCCTGTGATAAGTAGACAACATATAAAACATCACTACCAAAATAATAGACCATCTAATTTCAACTTTAATACAAACAGCTTAATAGAGCTCATAATCATTTAGATACTTTGGTAATCTTGTCTTACGTTTTAGTCTACCTCTACTAATATTACTATGCTTATTAACATTTAAAGATTCAGTATCACTTTCACTAGTAATAATATCATCAACAGGTATATCAATATTATGATCATTGTTATCATCAGTTAAGACATTTGAAGGATTTTCAAGAACATTATCATTCAGAACATTTTCAAAATTAGAGCAATCATTAACAACACTTTTATGATCAGTTCTTTTTCTAGCAGATAGTTCTTGTTGATTGGATTGTCCTAACTGTCTCTGTTTAAAATTTCCATAATGATTAGTTTGGCCATTCCTATTGTGACTATTTCCATTTCGAATATGATTAAATCCACTTTGATTTTCACGACCTAAATTTCTGTTTTCGCGATTTGTTATTTCACGATACGGAGCAACATTTTGATTATGAATCACATTTTCATTTCTATTCACATTTTGACTCACATTCTGATTTCTATTCACATTTCGATTTCTATTCACATTCTGATTTCTATTCACATTCTGATTTCTATTCACATTTCGATTTCTATTCACATTTCGATTTCTATTCACATTCTGATTTCTATTCACATTCTGATTTCTATTCACATTTCGACTTCTATTCACATTTTGACTCACATTCTGATTTCTATTCACATTTTGACTCACATTCTGATTTCTATTCACATTCTGATTTCTATTCACATTCTGATTTCTATTCACATTCTGATTTCTATTCACATTCTCTTCCCTTTCCTCAGAATTTAAATCATCATTTACTACCAAATATTTTCTCACATGATTTATATTTCTAGTGTATTCAACACCAGTTTCACAATTTCTCACAATAACTTGAGAACCGAATTTCTCAATAACTTCATAAATAGCATTTTCAAACTTTGTAGATAACTTATTTAAACGTTTTTGTAATATTAACACTTTATCACCAATTTGAATATCACAAATTTGAACATTTCTATGTTTATCTGCATAATCTTTTACTTTTTGCTTCATTTCCATATCGCGATCCAAAATACTCGAATTATCCAAAATTCTATCCATATTGATTTCAGGAATCTTAGTTTTAATCTTTCTATTATACAGCAATTCAGCAGGACTAATACCAGTTGTTGAATGCAGTGTGGATCTATACGCAATCAAAAATTTATTAAGTTCCTGTTGAACATTTTTCCAATTTCCTTCAGAATGAACAATTTTCAAATATTTCATTAGAGATCTGTTTTGTCTCTCAACTTCCCCATTTGCTTGAGGCCAATAAGGAGTAGACTTCCTATGCACTATTGAATTAATTTCCAAATAGCGTTCAAATTCATCTGACACAAACACGGATCCATTATCTGTTTTTAAAGTAACAGGATATCCATGAGTTGTAAACATATCATCCATAGAATCTATTATAGTTTTAGACGTAACAGTCTTCATCATTTTCACTTCATAAAATCTACTGTAATAATCCACCACTACTAAGACTGATTTTCCATCTGGTAAGGGACCTAAAATATCAGCTGCCAAGTCTTGCCAGGGTTTAGTAGGTAGTTTTGTACTATGAAGTGGTTCTGGTTGTGTAGTTTGACCAACAAGTTGACATTGATGACAAGTTCTACACTTTTTCTCTATTTCATGATCAACACCGGGCCACCATACTTTTGACCTAATTCTTTGTTTACACTTAACTATCCCTTGATGTCCTTCATGCACTAGATTTATAACCCGTTTCCTATAACTGTGTGGAACAACTATTCTAGTGTCTCTTAAAACAAGTTTACCTAATACAGTCAATTCATTTCGCACAGATTTAAACTGTACAGGACAATTTTCCCAGTTGTTATTTCTAATACACTTTCTAAGTATCGAAATTTCATCATCTTTGTAAGATTCGCGTTCAATATCACGAATTGATAAGGCTTCAGGTGTAGAATTTACTGCGACAAATCTATTATAGTCCTCAGCATGATTTAACATAGGCGGTTAGTGCTAAGACCGTTTATTGTCTCTATCGTACTGAGGCCTGCATTTAAACTATTTATGTATTTCTTTAATGTATGGGCTATGAAGTGGTTCTGGTTGTGTAGTTTGACCAACAAGTTGACATTGATGACAAGTTCTACACTTTTTCTCTATTTCATGATCAACACCGGGTCACCATACTTTTGACCTAATTCTTTGTTTACACTTAACTATCCCTTGATGTCCTTCATGCACTAGATTTATAACCCGTTTCCTATAACTGTGTGGAACAACTATTCTAGTGTCTCTTAAAACAAGTTTACCTAATACAGTCAATTCATTTCGCACAGATTTAAACTGTACAGGACAATTTTCCCAGTTGTTATTTCTAATACACTTTCTAAGTATCGAAATTTCATCATCTTTGTAAGATTCGCGTTCAATATCACGAATTGATAAGGCTTCAGGTGTAGAATTTACTGCGACAAATCTATTATATCTTGAAAACCATGACCTAATTTTCCACATCGGTAGCATGTTAAGTTTCTACTACTGTTAACAGGTTTATTATCTCTGACAGTCTGTGACCTATTTTTATATTTAGCTCCGCCTCCTCTTTGATGTCTGCGTGAACTATGATATACTTGATTGACAGTTTGGTTTTCTGAAATAAAATCTTCAAATTTACTGCTTGAATTATCTGTTCCAGCATAATTTTTCAATTGTAGATCTACCATTTCAACACTTCGAGCTAATTGTTGCAAACCAGCTAATGTTAAGTCATTTCCTTTTGCTAATAGTTTTCTTCTAATCACCAAA
>CM060202.1:24636383-24673409 GCA_030562195.1 Nipponacmea schrenckii | reverse complement strand
TGAATTCTACCTTTTGCTGTCACATACGCAAATATCTATATGTCCTACTGGATGCAGAAATATTGGAACCCAAACAAACTAACATTAAATTTAGAATCATTGACGATATCTTGGCCTATTCTAAATCAACACTTTCAGAATGTCAAGAATTCTTTAAAACCCTCAACACCCGAAAATTAAATTTACCATGGACATAAGTTCTACTTCAGTAAACTTTCTGGTTGTGAAAATTATCAAACAACTTAAATTTATTCATTAAGAACACAGCAAGCCATCAATATCTTCCGCCAACCAGCTCTCATCCACAACATATTTTTAAATCTATTCCCTACAGTGGTGCACTAAGAATTAAAAGAATTTGTAGTAAGCCGGAATGGACAAATTCTCATCTAAATAGATTGACTTTATATGCAAGAGACTGTGGCTACAAATCAAAAATAATTAAAGAAGCTTTTGAAAGAGTTGATCAAAAAGACAGTCAAGAATTATTATTTTACAACCAGAATGATTCCAGTGATAAGAAAATCATACAGCATGGATATCAACATTTGACCCTAGACAGCCTAATCTACACTCCATTATCATAGACACCACAATTCTACAAACCAGTTCCCAAATGTCTAAAATACTAGAAAATTCAAAAATCATCCTATCTCATTGTAAGAGTCAAACTCTTGGACAATTGCTGCACATGAACAAACTAAGAACAACAAACACATCAATACTAAAATCTAATCTGTAAGGTTGTAAACCATGGCAACAAACCTAGATGTAAAGCTTGGGAGACAGTTGAAACTACAGATCATATAACCAGTATTGACACAAAAACATTTTATATTAAGGACTCCGTAAGTTGTACTAGTTCATATGTAGTTTATTGTATAATATGTATATCATGTGGGAAACAGTATGTTGGTCAAACTATAACTCAATTCAATATTCACCTAAATAAACATAGGAGTAATATTAAAATGAATAATGTGTCTAAAGCACCCTATGTTGCCCCCCACTAACGGGTGTCAAAAATTCAAACTTGACTAATGTCTTATCAATTCTGATGATTACACCAAGTTCCATCCAAATCCTTTGAAAATTAAAGCTTCTTATTGCAACAACAATATAATTTTGACGCAATTTACTAAGTCAAGGGCAATAACTTAAAACAATTCATTGAAAAACTGTCAAATTCAAACTTGACTGAGGCCTAATCAATTCCAATGCTCACACCAACTTTCATCAACATCCTCTGAAAATTGGAGGATTTATTGCATCGAAACTAAAATTTTGACAAGATTTTTCTTAGTCAAGGGCAATAACTCAAAAACCGTTTGTGCGATAATTTCCATTTTCGAACTTGACTGAGATATCATCAATATATACATGTATACCAAGTTTCATTAAGATCGGATAAAAACTGTAGCTTCTATTGTGGATACAACCCAAATTTGACGCGTTTTTACTAAGTCAAGGGCAATAACTCAAAAACCGCTCATGCGATTATATCTATTTTCGAACTTGACCGAGATATCATCAATATATACATGTATACCAAGTTTCATTAAGATCAGATAAAAACTGTAGCCTCTATTGTGGATACAACCCAAATTTGACGCGTTTTTACTAAGTCAAGGGCAATTACTAAAAAACCGTTCATGCGATAATTTCCATTTTCGAACTTGACCGAGATATCATCAATATATACATGTATACCAAGTTTCATTAATATCGGATAAAGATTGTAGCCTGTATCACACCCACAAGCTGAATTTACTTCACTAAGAAAGGGGGCATAACTCACCAACCGTAAAAGTCAGAAAGCTGATTTTCAAAAGGAACCGAGATTTTATGAAAACAAAGACACCTACCAAGTTTAGAAAAGATCAGAAAAAAATTGTGGCCTGTATCGCACCCACAAGCTGAATTTGACGAAGGTTCGTTAAAAAAGAGGGCATAACTCACCAACCGTAAAAGTCAGAAAGCTGGTTTTCGAAAGGAACAGAGATTATATGATGATAGAGACACATACCAAGTTTCAAAAAGATTGGACAAAAATTGTCGCCTGTATTGCGCCCACAAGCTGAATTTGACATTATATGTGGGCGTATAAAATTTAACGTTTTTTCATTTAATCAAGGGCCATAACTCATAAATCGACTTCTGGAATCGTGCCATTTTCGAACTTGTCCGAGATATTATCAAGATGAATACACATACCAAGTCTCATTCAAATTCAACTATACAACAAAGTTCTCCGAGAACTATTAGACAGACATGCCCCATTAACGAAAAAGAAACTAGTAATCAGACCAGGGCGAAAATGGTTCACTGATGAAGTACGTGAGAGCAAGAAAGATCGACGCAAAAAAGAACAGATTTGGAGAAAATCAAAATTAGAAATTGATAAACAGATTTATAAAACAGCAAAGAACAGAACTACAAGTCTTATCAGCAGTGCAAAGAAGAACTTTATTCTGAAGGAAATTGAAGAAAATTCCCATAATATTAAAAACATTTATAACATAGTGAATGGTATTCTCAAAGGACCCACTGAATCGTCTGTTCTTCCTTCATTTGCAAATGCTAAACCATTAGCTGAGAAATTTTCTAACTTTTTTAACGACAAAATTAGCACAATTAGATCTGGTTTAGAGGCTAGTATAATTCCTAGTGAAACGAGTGTTGTAACCGATATAAATTCTTCTGATATTACTTCCCTGTCGGAATTCAAGCTTATTTCTGAAGTTGAAATCAAGAAAATTATACTGTCATCTTCCTCAGCATCATGTGATCTTGACCCCATTCCGACGCGTCTACTAAAACAGTGCCTTGATGAATTAGTCCCCATCATTACACATATTGTGAACATTTCAGTGATAACCGGATCGGTACCTAAAATTCTGAAAGAAGCTCTTGTTTTCCCCCTACTAAAAAAATCTAACCTTGATAGAGAAACTTTAAAAAACTACAGACCGGTTTCGAATCTCTCGTTTTTGTCTAAATTAATTGAAAAAGCTATCTCCCATCAATTTAAAGACCATCTTGAGTCCAACGATTTAAACGAAGTGTACCAATCTGCATATAAGAAACATCATAGCACAGAGACTGCTCTACTACGAGTACAGAATGACTTGATCAATATTGTTGACCAGAAAAACGTTGCAGTATTAGTGTTATTGGATCTGAGTGCTGCATTTGATACGATAGACCAATCCATTTTAATAACACGGTTACAAGAACGGTTTGGCATTAAAGGTGGTGCTCTGAAATGGTTTCAGTCATATCTACAGGACAGGACTCAGTCGATAGTGATTGGAGGTAGTGCCTCTGACCCGACTGTGCTAAAGTATGGCGTTCCTCAAGGATCAGTTCTTGGTCCTCTACTTTTCTCAGCATATACAACACCTCTTGGAGATATAATACGAAATTGCAATCTTGGATATCATTTATATGCTGACGACACCCAATTGTATTTATCTCTAAACCAAAAGAATGAACATGAGCAGCTAGGCAATCTCGAACATTGTGTGAAACAGATAAGACTCTGGATGAAAAATAACTTTTTAAAACTTAATGACGACAAGACAGAACTAATGAAAATTGGAAGTGGAAAAAATTTGGCAGGTGTATCCAGTAATTCTTTAAATATAGGCGAATCAAATGTGTCATACTCTCAATCAGTTCGAAATCTTGGTGTATACTTCGATTACAATCTGTCAATGAACTCTCATATTAATCATATTTGTAAAACTACTAACTTTCATTTATATAACATTGGTAAAATTAGGAACATGATCAACGATGATACGGCTAAGTTACTAGTGAATTCTCTTGTGACTTCCAGATTAGACTACTGTAATTCTCTCTTATTTAACATCTCTAAGGAACAACTTTATCAGCTTCAAAAAATTCAGAACAAAGCAGCCAGAATAGTATCAAGAACAAAGTTGCGTGAACATATTACCCCGGTCTTGAAGAATTTACATTGGCTCCCCGTAAACAAAAGAATTGAATTTAAAGTTTTAACAATGACTTATTCAAGCTTAAATGTAGAAAATACCCCTCAGTATTTAAAAGACCTTGTTAAGCCTTATCGCCCTGAACGTAATTTACGCTCCCGGCATTCTAACCTTCTCGAGATAGTTGAGCCCAACTCGAAGATGGGTAAAGGTGCTTTCTCATATGCTGCTCCTTATCTATGGAATAGTTTACCTGCCAATCTTAGAAATGTTGATACTTTGCAATCTTTTAAAAGGCAACTAAAAACTGAGTTATTCATACAGTATTATTCTTAATAACATATTGGTTGTAATGATACATTAGGTTATTGTAGGTTGATAGGGCTTGAAGTTTAATTGTTGTGTGTGTATATTTTTATATTGTGTGTGTGTATATTTGTTATGTTGATCTGTAATATGCTATATTGTACAACAGCGCCATAGAGCAGCATTTTGCTGGATTATAGGCGCTATAGAAATAAATTATTATTATTATTATTATAAATCAGATGAAAACTTCAGCTTCTATTGCATACACAAGTAAATTTTAACGTTTTTTCATTTAATGAAGGGCCATAACTCATAAACCGACATCTGGAATCGTGCCATTTTCGAACTTGTCCGAGATATTATCAAGATGAATACACATACCAAGTTTCATTCAAATTGGATAAAAACTACAGCTTCTATTGCGTACACAAGTAAATTTTAACGTTTTTTCATTTAATCAAGGGCCATAACTCATAAACCGACATCTGGAATCGTGCCATTTTCGAACTTGTCCGAGATATTATCAAGATTAATACACATACCAAGTTTCATTCAAATCGGATAAAAACTCTGGCCTGTATCGCATACACAAGTAATTGTTGATGGACGGACGGATGGACGGACAGGGGTAATGGCATGTGGGCGTATAAAAACTGTAGCCTCTATTGTGGATACAAACCAAATTTGACGCGTTTTTACTAAGTGCAATAACTCAAAAACCGTTCATGCGATAATTTCCATTTTCGAACTTGACCAAGATATCATCAATATATACATTATACCAAGTTTCATTAAGATCGGATAAAAACTGTAGCCTCTATCGTGGATACAACAAATGTGGACGGACCGACAGACTGACAGGGGCGACGGCAATATACGTCCACATTTCCATGTCCACATTTCCATGTGGGCGTATAAAAATACATTTCAGCCTAAAGAACTTGTTTATGATCTTGTGACGTCATTTTAACTTTTATGACGTCATCATGTTTACATGACGTTATCCTAACATTTGATGTCTTTTAACTGCCTCATTTGTTTTTTTAAAATTCATTTAGTGTTTATGTACTCCTGATGAAATGTACATTTAGTCCATGAAACGTAGAGTTTATTATATAAAGATGGTTTAGTGACATACAGCTTTATTATTTTATTCATCACATATTCATGTAGGCGTATAAAAATCAAAAGGGATCATCTACATATTGACAATAACCTACATAATAAAGAATCCATAAAGAATTGTAGCCTGTAGAGTGAGCACAAGTTTAAGACTATGGGCAATGGGGCGAAAAAAGCCAAGTCAGACACAATATTTGGGTGAAAAATTATCGGATCATGACGAAAATCGATAAAAATCATCTTCATAATGATACTGAACCACAAAATAAAAATCAAATGAAACCGTAAAGAATTGTAGCTTGTAGAGAGAGCACAAACAAAAGTGAACAGACCGACAGAACACCTGGTCAATTACAATGTACACCCCAAAATAAATTTGTGGGGGTATAAAAATCAAAAGAATCCATAAAGAACTGTAGCCTGTAGAGAACAACATGTGGGTCCAAAGTACAAATTTCCAAAATGAGCAGATTAACAATAAAATCAAAATTTGAGGAAGCAATCCCTTTAAACTTCAATGTGCACTTGATAACCCCAAATTTTCTCAGTCAAAATAGTACAAAATTTCAAATTACTAACTCCCATAGATAACGATAACGATATAACTAAACACTCTCTAACTTACTTCTACATAATCCCACATAATCCAACCACAACAGTCGAAGCTTATTTTATCAAAATACATTGAGATAGAAGCACAATTGAACAAAGTTATCATCCATATTACACTGTAATCAAAATGGTGGATTCCCAAACAAAACAAACATGCCCCCAAATGCAGATATAACCCAAACGCAAGTTATCAAACTGACCTATTTACCTGAAAATGTGTGTTATTGCTCGTTTGGTATCAGAAGATTATGATGATGATAACTGTTAATTTTTTAAATTGAAAATAAACATTACAAATCAAGATTATTTTGTGCCCACTAGATTCAAACTCAGTCACCCTTCGTGTCTGTTTCACATTTACAAATACACAATTACAAGAAAATACAATTTCAATAATTGTTTTCGAAAATATTATGTTTAAGGGGGTTGACAACCCTAAACCTATGTACAAAAAATAGACGATTTCAACCACTTCTTTTCCACCTATCTGAAATATTTAAATATCAATGGAAAGAGGGGACTTTCAGCTATCATGACATTTCAACTTTAAGAAATAGGGTATGATTAACGATCATGTTGTTAAAAGATTGTCTTTCATGCTGTAGAAATCTTTAAGCACCTTTTAAGCATCGATATGCAACGATATCCACATAATTGGAGTGCTAAAACAATGGATTAGCACATGTCAAAACTCTTCCACCTACCAATCATAAAATTTTCTTTGTTTACATGTGATGTAAAGATTTATGGGACATCACGTGACTTCTGGATTCCCCTGATACACAAACTCTTACTTCGCGTGCCGATATTAACAATAACTGACGGGCAAACGTAGAGAATGTTTATTTAGCCGATGACGTTGTAATCACAAGCGTCAACTGACGACGTAATTTGTACGTCTACATAGAGGAATACCCCGTTTTGTTCTATAAATAGATTATCTTCACGGACGGATATCAGACGAACTACTGAAGCGATTGAGCTAAAATTTTTACTAGATGAGTTTCTTTTAATGCCAAATAGAATAGATATAAACTTAATACGTTTCTTGATTGAAATACACCTCGAACGATAAGGTTGTCAACCCCCTTAATACCAAGAAATAAAAGTCAACAGTAAAGATGAAACAATTAAAAACCTGTTGACACAAATAAATAAATCGCGAACTATATTTCCAATGTATGTGCATCCCTGAACTGAAAGGGATCTTCCTGCGCTAAAATTCGTGACAGTTGAAAAAATACACGTCATCTAGCACATGTCAATGTGTACATTGAAGTTAAGAGCAAAATTTATATTGTTAGTCATTCAAAAAAATATTTGTCAATTTGATTATCAATTTATACCAAAAAATGATGATATCTGAAAATAGCACCCTATTACCTGACCAAAACATCACGTGACCATTAGGTCCAGTTGCTAGCCAAAAATAAGTGACAAAATAATTAAAAAAAACCAAATTTTTTTCGTACCATCTATTTGAATGCTTTGTTTTAACGTTTCAGGAAGGAAATCTTTTATTATGTTGAACTTTTGAGTGCCAAACAAATATTTTATTATTGTATGGATGGACAGTTGTGTATTGGTTAAGTCCAAGACAACCTGAAAAAAATTAAGGCCTTGGCCTTTCTGCCCATACACAAAGTTACTGTAATATATAAATCCACGACTCAAAACTAAAACCTTTTTGAACTCCTTCTATAAAACTCATTGGCTTCCTTTTTACTACTAGGCTAGTCATACATAGCTCCCAAATAGACTCGGAGTCGAGAGTGGGCCTAGTAAGAAATTCCAATTCACGCAGGGGACGGAAGCAGAAAATAACATGTTTAATGATAATGATATGAAAAGGCTATACAACTGCAGATTTTTGCACCCTTGTAGTGATGTTTGATAGAAATGAGTCTACTTATAATTTAAAAGGACGCAAAGACTCAATGCAGGTATATAGGCTTAGATTCTGAAACTATGGTCAGATTATATCGGACAAACATCACAGGGGTGCTTAGACTATAAAAATGCAGAGAACTCATTTTCTCGCTCTTTACATGCAATACTCTGGCAAGAACGAGAACAGACATTTTATTTACTCTTGAACCCCGAAAGAATAAGCGCCAGCCAATACGGTAAGATAAATGATAGATACTTTCACAGAAAGATGTTGAGCTACCATCTGGGCAACAAAGAATGACACAACTGTTGTTGTCAAACTTCAAAGGCAATCATTTATAATTTTCGGCTTGTTCAAAGGTAGAGAATTACATTTTGATTTGTGGCCGAGGGTAGAAGGAAGGTGTGTCAAGCTCTAAGGGGGGTACCTTTTTGTGCAATGTGGTAGGCCTACTGTGTACGTTGGGGTTTAGGAGGAAGTGACAACAAGGGAAGTAACTCTGTATTCTTTGAATCGGATGTTGCCTCTCTTCTTAGTGTAATAAACAAATCTTATTATCTCTGCACGGTATGATTGCTGTGTTTCGAGCATTTGTCGTGTGCCAGTTTGTTCATTGTATCCTGTTAACTGTTTTGATCCACGTCATACATAGACCTACTTCTCCTTCCCAGCCGAGTGGAGAAGTGTAACAGTTACATTTTTAGAAGTTCCTATTTACTCTATTATTCTCATTGGAATCTGTTCAAAAACGTAAAGATCCTCGGGGTTTGAAGCCGAGGACAATCAGTTGTTTTATAAGATTTTGAAATACAAAGATGGCATTCATCCGAGAGGTATAGACCACCATACTCCTTGAGTAAAACGTAGTCCTTAAAAAAAATGGCCAACTTACTGAGAAATTTAGTTAGTGGGGGGGACTACTATCTCGTAGTTCTGGGAAAGCACGGGCCAAGGAATCAGACCTAATTTTTATTTCCTTGCACCGATCGGGATTCGAACCCACAGCACCTAGTCGCCTAGCAGACGACAGTCCAACTCGCTAACCACTGAGCCATTCACCACCCTAAAAAAGTGGTTTAAGAACTCAGTTTTAACGAGAAGTACTGTCGTCTACACGATTCGAATGAATGTTCTCTTACACCCGCTCGGGCAGACAGCCATATATCCTGGCACTGGCAAGATTAGATAGGGGAGGGGGGGGACTACTATCTCCTAGTTCCGGGAAAGCATGGGGCTAGGAATCAGACCTAATTTTTATTTCCTCGCACCGATCGGGATTCGAACCCACGGCACCTAGTCAGCTAGCAGACGACAGTCCAACTCGCTAACACTGAGCCGGGAAAGCACAGGCCTAGGAATCAGACCTAATTTTTATTTAGTGTATTTTGAGTTAAGTTTTCTGTTCAATTGGATTTATTTTTGCATATTGTAAGATTTTTTCAAATTTTTATTATAATTTTTTATTGATTATGGACTTGTAGCACATATTGATACTTGTTATAGCTTGTTCACATAAACAGGGAACTTTTTAGAATGTGTCATGGTTTTGCCAACTTGCAAGGTTTAACTTGCCCTTAAACCACGTGGTCGTGAAACCTCGGAAAACGGGAGCTTTTGTCATTTTGAAATAAAAGTTAGAAGTACTTACTGTTAAAAACAAACGATGAAAAAAAATTTCCCACATTTTGAAGCCGATTTCAATCAACAAGTAACAATTATTGGTATTTTATATTTTCTCGACTCCAAAGGGCGTCACCTTTCAAGATTATATATCTACGCTGCGTCAATAATAATTGACATCCGGTTTCGATGACGATTCTACGAGTTACGGCTTCGTCCCTATTTCTTGGCCAAACCCGTGGCTGTGTACAAAGTAAAGAATCTTATTATAAATTACAATTTCGGTTTCGATTACGATTCGACTGTGTAAGTCATAGATAGCCCTAAATAATATCAGAATATGGTTTTTTGGTTTGAAAATAGAAATTTATTTGTTAGTCAATCTGAATTGTTTTGTGGGTTTTTTAAAATAGAAATTTATTTGTTAGTCAATCGAATTGGTTTTTTGGTTTGATATATAGAATTGATTTGTTAGTCAATCGAATTGTTTTGTGGTTTGATATATAGAATTTATATGTTAATCAATCTGAATTGGTTTTTTGGTTTGATATATAGAATTTATTTGTTAGTCAATCGAATTGTTTTGTGGTTTGATATATAGAATTGATGTGTTAGTCAATCGAATATTTTTTGTGGTTTGATATATAGAATTTATTTGTTAGTCAATCAAATGTGTTTTGTGGTTTGATATATAGAATTTATTTGTTAGTCAATCAAATATTTTTTGTGGTTTGATATATAGAATTTATGTGTTAGTCAATCGAATTGTTTTGTGGTTTGATATATAGAAATGATTTGTTAATCAATCGAATTGTTTTGTGGGTTTTATATATAGAAGTGATGTGTTAGTCAATCTGAATATGTTTTGTGGGTTTTTTAAAATAGAAATGATGTGTTAGTCAATCGAATATGTTTTGTGGTTTGATATATAGAATTTATATGTTAGTCAATCGAATATGTTTTGTGGTTTGATATATAGAAGTGATGTGTTAGTCAATCGAATATGTTTTGTGGTTTGATATATAGAATTTATTTGTTAGTCAATCGAATATGGTTTTTTGGTTTGAAAATAGAATTTATGTGTTAGTCAATCGAATGTGTTTTTGGTTTGAAAATAGAATTTATGTGTTAGTCAATCGAATGTGTTTTTGGTTTGATATATAGAATTTATTGTTAGTCAATCGAATGTGTTTTGTGGTTTGAAAATAGAAATGATTTGTTAGTCAATCTGAATTGTTTTTGGTTTGATATATAGAATTTATTGGGTTTTCAATCGAATTGTTTTTGGTTTGATATATAGAATTGATGTGTTAGTCAATCGAATTGTTTTGTGGGTTTTTTTAAAAAAAAGTGATTTTTTAGTCAATCCAATATTTTTTGTTTGGTTTGGGGTAATTTTTAAAGGAAAGGGGTTAATAAACCAATATTTGGGTTTTTTTGGGTTTAAAAAAAATAAAAATAAATTTTTTTAAAAAAAAACAAAATTGTTTTTTTTTTATAGAAATTTTAAGGTTAGTTTTTTGAATT
Organism: Nipponacmea schrenckii; assembly: GCA_030562195.1. Classification (NCBI taxonomy): domain Eukaryota; kingdom Metazoa; phylum Mollusca; class Gastropoda; family Lottiidae; genus Nipponacmea; species Nipponacmea schrenckii. The sequence continues at coordinate 24,662,372 of CM060202.1, read as the reverse complement.
GGGTTTTATGGGTTTATATTTAAAAAGTTTAAATTTTTTTGTAAAACCTAAAAGTTTTGTTTTTGAATAAGGGAATTATTTTTTCAACCCAAAAATTTTTTTGGTTTTTTTTTTAAAAATTTAGAATTTGGGTTAGCTTTTGAAAGTTTTTTAGGTTTGGATTAAGGGAATGTTGTTGTCCCTAAAATTTTTTTGTATTTGGTTTAGAATTGATGTGGGTAAACGAAGGAAAGGTTTGGTTTTATGAATTGATGGTTTTCAATAAATTGGGGTTTGTAAGAAAGGAAATTTTTATCCAAAACGGTGGGGGTTTTTTAGGGTTGAAGGAAAAAGTACTTTCTTTATTTGGGCGAAAAAAAAAAAAAAAAAAAATAAAAAATAAAAATTCCCAAAATAAATTTTTTGGGGGCATGGCAAAATGGGCCAAAATTTATTTTTGTGGGAAATTTTAAAAAAAACATAAAATTTTTATTAAAAATTTAAAAAAAAATTGGAAAATTTTTTCCCCCTTTTTTTATAAAAAATTTGCCAAATTAAAATTCTTTGAATTTGGGGTTTCATTATACAGTTTCAACCTTTTTAAAAAGTTAAAATTTCATTTTTGAAAAAAATTTTTTGGAAAAATTTTCTTTGAATAAAAAAAAATTTTTTCTGAACCTTTTTTAAAGTTTAGGGAATAATTTCCCCCTTATAACGGAATTTAAATTTCCCCAAAAGTTCTTTTCGATTTCAGGCATTAAAATGCCGTTTTCCTGCTTTAAATTTGGGTTGGGGCCGTTTCCAATTTGGGAATTTTATGGCCGGCCGGGGGTTGGCAAAAAAAGGTTTTTATGTTCCCAAATTTGATGCGAAATTTTAACAAACTCTTTGGGAATTTTACAGGGGAAGGAATTTTAAAAATTTTTCCATACCTGGAAAGTTTTAAAACTTTTTTTCTAAGGTTTAAGGTGCTACAAAAATTAAATTTTTTGGGAAATTTTAAAAAAAAATTTTTAAATTAAATAATTAAAAATATTAGTATTTTTTTGGTTCAGTAAAATGAAACCGACTTCCTAATTTTTAAATAGGAAAGGGGGTTGGGGAAAAAAAGGGCAGGGAAAAACCCCATTTTTGGGGGTTTTGAATTAAAAATTTTTAACCCTGATTTTAAAAAAAGGCATTTTTAAAAAATTTTCCCTGAAAAAGTCTTTATTTTACTGAAACCCCTCCTAAATTCCAAAAAGAAAATACCCTTTCAGGACTATTCAAAAATTGGCTATTTTTCTAAGATTGGCCATGACGAGTCTTCGTCTCGAACTGGCCAGTAACTAAGCTTGTCATGAAAATACTTTTATATTGGAATTTTCGATATCTTCAAAGGTGTGAAGAAACCATGTAGTTGGGATTTTGCCAATTCCATCAAAATATCTGTCCCACAACCATCACTGTGGACTGTACAAAAAATTGGCCATTTTTCAAAACATTTCCTGGTATAGGCACCATATTTATCTCAAAATCTCAAATTCCAATGAATAAAGAGAACCAAGAGTTTGATTAAAAACTTCGCTTTTTATCATAAAATTGGAATTCATAATAAGATTCTTTACTTTGTACACAGCCACTGGCCGTCCATAAAAATTGGCAAACAAATAGGAACAAAGCCCTAACTAAAATTGAGCAGCGCCACTTGTCGTCATAATGAAATCGTTCTCATGAAATGCGAGAAATGTTTTTCAACATTTGTTCGGTAAACTTCATTCGGCGTTATGAAGTGGGCAATATTAGTTCGGCTAAATCGTTAATTTGTTCAGTAATATTCTTTATTCGAATGATAAATTTTTAACAACAAATTATGAATTTAGCGAACAAATGTCAAATTAAGCGTACAAATGTTGATTTTACTGTACTAATGTTTAACACCGAATTAAGCATTAAGAATGATTAATTATGGCAGGGATTGTCTTCCATAGAGAAGTCTATAATATTTTACATCTGAACTCACCTCAAACTAATGTACTTCTCATATAAACGAACAATACACCTCTCAGGATTGTTGTTATATTCAAAGGCTTTTACACACTTGCGATTGTGTTTTAAATGTTTGATTCCACCTTGATTCGTTTTAGACACATCCTCAGTGTATTGGAGATATCTTAATCCGCTGTCTGATATGTGTAACGTGATTTGGGAATTTTCACCATATCGTAAATTACGATGTTCCTTTCCGGCTCTCAAAGCAAAATTTAGTCCTATTAAGTAGAATACTGTATCCAACAATTTCTTTGGTGTATCTGAACCCAAAACACCAGTTTTCCATAACAACTCTTCACTTTCTTCCGTAATTATCTCTGCTTGTTTTGTATTTAATCCAATTCCTTTCCTTGCTATTTCCTTCATTCTGCCGTCTAAAACATTCCTTAGACCCAAGAAGTCGTTGTCTTGTAACAAATTTACCATTACACCATTTGTCCTCATGTAGTTTTGAATTGAAGTTATGACTTCATATAAAGTTTTACCTTTATATTCCGTTCCATCTTGTTTCCTAATTTCCGCGATGAAATAGCTCAAAGCATCATTGAGTTCGATATTATTCATAGAAAGAATGTCTTTTTCGGTTGTTTTGTGCACAATAGACTTCTTTTGACAATATTGACGCCAGTTGTCAAACAATCGAATCGCCCACTTACTTTTATTTATTGTATTGGCTGGAAGTCTAGAAGATGCTATATTGCATAATTGTTCGTGTGAAACGCTTGTGAAGCGCTTATCGCTCACTTCATTTGGTACCATTTTGGCTTGACCAACATAAGTAGACATACTTTGTCCCGCACTGTTCTTTCTGCCATATTTGTCATCTAATTTCGATTCTCCAGTTTCAAAGGAATCATCGTCGCTAATATCAGAATACACTGCTCCATAAAATGCCATTTCAAACTCCTGTGAAGCTTTTAATAAGTCTTCATCACTATTATCCGTATCTTCCAATGATGGCCACTCTATATCAAAATTACCATACATGCTTGCTTGTGAATGTGATCTATTAAAATGTGCTCGTGCATAATTGGTCACGTGCCTGAACTGAACTACATGAGTACATTTAAGATAATGATCACATGATTCTTTTTAATACCACTCAAGGGTGAAAAGAGCGAAATTGTATTTTAAGTAGAATATTGGCCTCTGTTGTACTTTAAGTCTAATATGACGTCAGCACTCGGACCTTCGGTCCTCGTACAGTCGTCATATTAGACTTAAAGTACAACAATCGGCCAATATCCTATACATAGAAATGATTTGTTAGTCAATCTGAATATGTTTTGTGGTTTGATATATAGAAGTGATGTGTTAATCAATCAGAATATGTTTTGTAGTTCGATATAGAAATGATTTGTTAGTCAATCAGAATGTGTTTTGTGGTTCGATATATAGAAGTGATGTGTTAGTCAATCAGAGTGTGTTTTGTAGTTCGATATAGAAATGATGTGTTAGTCAATCAGAATATGTTTTGTGGTTCGATATAGAAATGATGTGTTAGTCAATCAGAATATGTTTTGTGGTTTAATGTATAGAAAAGATATGTTAGTCAATCAGAATATGTGTTGTGGTTTGATATATAGAAGTGATGTGTTAGTCAATCAGAATATGTTTTGTGGTTTGATATATAGAAGTGATGTGTTAGTCAATCTGAATATGTTTTGTGGTTTGATATATAGAAGTGATGTGTTAGTCAATCTGAATGTGTTTTGTAGTTTGATATATAGAAATGATATGTTAGTCAATCAGAATGTGTTTTGTAGTTCGATATAGAAATGATGTGTTAGTCAATCAGAATATGTTTTGTGGTTTGATATAGAAATGATGTGTTAGTCAATCTGAATATGTTTTGTGGTTCGATATATAGAAATGATGTGTTAGTCAATCTGAATGTGTTTTGTGGTTTGATATATAGAATTGATGTGTTAGTCAATCTGAATATGCTTTGTGGTTTGATATATAGAATTGATTTGTTAGTCAATCTGAATATGTTTTGTGGTTTGATATATAGAATTGATTTGTTAGTCAATCTGAATATGTTTTGTGGTTTGATATATAGAATTGATGTGTTATTCAATCAGAATATGTTTTGTGGTTTGATATATAGAAGTGATGTGTTAGTCAATCTGAATGTGCTTTGTGGTTTGATATAGAAGTGATGTGTTAGTCAATCTGAATATGTTTTATGGTTTGATATATAGAATTGATGTGTTAGTCAATCTGAATGTGTTTTGTGGTTTGATATATAGAAGTGATGTGTTAGTCAATCTGAATATGTTTTGTGGTTCGATATATAGAAGTGATTATAGCTGTATTTTCAATTGAGTTGTACAGTTTGGTTTCGTCTGCAAAAAGTTTGATTATACTGTGGATAGCATCAGGAATGTCGTTAATGTAAATTCAAAACAGTACTGGACCTAGTACACTTCTTTGAGGGACTCCACTGTCAACAGGTATCCATGGAGATGTCTTTGAATTTAGTAGTACTCGTTTTGTATTGGTTAAAAAACATTCGATTCCCAACTGTTTTAGTTTAATCAGTAGTCGTTGGTGTGAAACCTTGTCAAACGCTTTCTGGAAATCAAAGTAAATGACATCAATTGGACAGTTGTTATCTATAGAATTAGTAACGTGATCCAATACTTCGAGTAACTGTAGGGTGGTGTTTCTTCCTTTGTGAAATCCATATTGTTCGGGGTGAAGAAGGAGGTTATTTTCAAGGAAACTCATGATTTCTTCTCGTACAAAGGACTCCAATACTTTTACGATTATACTGGTCAGGCTGATGGGTCGATAATTTGAAGCTTTATCTTTACATCCTTTTTTATGGAGTTGTATTACATTGGCTTCTCTCCAGGGCTGTGGTAGAATTCCTTCGTCTATAGATCTCTGAAATAGTAAGGTTAGAGGTACTGCTAGTTCCTGAGATGCTTCTTTAAGAATTTTTGGGTGTTCTCCATCTGGCCCGGCTGATTTGGTTGGGTCTAAATCAGAGAGTTTCTTTGCAACTTTCTCTTCATTGATAACAATAGTAGTCAGAGTAGGAATTCTATGTTGGCATGCAGGTAAGTTTCTTAGGTCTTCTTTCGTAAATGTACTCCCAAAAAAGGCATTAAATTCAGTAGCTTTCTCAGTATCGTCGGTTATTGTGGACCCAGTGTCTGTAGTTAGGTATTTCACGGGATTCTTGGCCCCAACTTTCGAATGGACATATATCCAGAAATTTTTGGGTTTGTGTTTAATATCGTCAACGATCATTGCTGCAAAGTTCATCTAAGCTCGTACTTGCTTACTTGTAGCTAGGTTTCTTGCCTTGCGATAGTTTTCGTAGTGAGTTGGAGATTTATTTCTGTAGTATCTGTTCCACATTTTCCTTTTCATCCTTAGTGCATCGATTACATCTTTGTTGAACCATAGTCTTAACACTGCCTATAGTCTTGATAACTTGACCGGGTGCATCGTGACACCTCCTATAGCCAAGATAGCTCAACTGAGTGCATCTTAACACTGCCTATATTCAAGATAACTCAACCGGGTGCGTCTTAACACCGCCTATAGCCAAGATAACTTGACCGGGTGCATCTTAACACCGCCTATAGCCAAGATAAGTTGACCGGGTGCGTCGTGAAACCTCCTATAGCCGAGATGGCTCAACCGGGTGTGTCTTAACACCGCCTATAGTCAAGATAGCTCTACAAGTTGTGTCTTAACACCGCCTATATTGCCAAGATAGCTCAACCAGGTGCGTCTTAACACCGCCTTTAGCCAAGATAGCTCAACCAGGTGCGTCTTAACACCGCCTTTAGCCAAGATAGCTCAACCAGGTGCGTCTTAACACCGCCTTTAGCCAAGATAACTCAACCAGGTGCGTCTTAACACCGCCTTTAGCCAAGATAGCTCAACCAGGTGCGACTTAACACCGCCTTTAGCCAAGATAGCTCAACCAGGTGCGTCTTAACACCGCCTTTAGCCAAGATAACTCAACCAGGTGCGTCTTAACACCACCTATAGCCATGATAACTCAACCAGGTGCGTCTTAACACCACCTATAGCCAAGATAACTCAACCAGGTGCGTCTTAACACCACCTATAGCCAAGATTACTCAACCGGGTGCATCGTAACACCGCCTATAGCCAAAATAACTCAACCAGGTGCGTCTCAACACCGTCTATAGACAAGATAACTCAACCAGGTGCGTCTTAACACCGTCTATAGCCATGATAACTCAACCAGGTACGTCTTAACACCGTCTATAGCCAAGATAACTCAACCGGTAGTAGTCTGTAGTCTAGATAGTCACGTTATCTATTGACTCTACTGGAAGGTTATTTCTAAAAATAGTGGTTTTGTGTGCAGTGTCAGTCAAGTGGATGTTGATAAAATGTAGTGGTTTACATGTATTTTCATTTTGACTTGTTCAAAATTTTCATGGTCATGCTATTTTGAATTTTTGTACAGAAAATAAGTATGGGCCAGGCTTTCATGTGATATATTGGAAGTTTTCAACAAGATTTCTGGAAAAAGAAGAGAAAAAGATGGCTGCCTGAGTAAAGTTGGTGTAAGGAGCTCTTGAGGATTTCATTTATTTGCTGTTTAATATCAGGATTTTGGTGCTGAAAACTTGCAAGTAACTAGCTGAAGAACTCAAAAATACTTTGTGAAAGTTTGAGGACATATTTTCAATATACACTGAAGATACTTCCAAATATAAAAATTCAGATAGGCTAAAGGCAGGTCTGATATTTGTACTCACTTTTGAACTGTGGTTCATACTAACCTGGTAGAGTGAATAAACTATAGACTGGTCACTACCGGTCAGTTAAAACTGTTCAGACATCTATTGTTTAACTAAACATTTTTGAACAACTCGACCTGTGCTCAACTCCAATTTGAGTGATTAAAATGGAGAAACAAAATCAAAGGGGACCCAAAAGGACAAGAGAAAGTTCCACCCAATCTGAAACGGATGTATTTGTAGCTGAGAATTTTGCAGAAATGAGTGAAAATATAGAAGCATTGAGAACACAAATGGATACCATGCTCACAAAACAAGATTTGAAGTCCTTCGTATGCGAGATTTCAACTTCAGTGGCAAGTAAAGTTAAAGAAGAAATCAAAGGTGAGATAAGTGAGTGGTCAAAATTAACAAATTCAAGATTAGATACACTTGAGCATGAAAACAAAACTCTTAAAAATCAGTTACAAGAAGCCATAGAATTAATACAAATGAACTCAGCAAAAGTGAATGAAGCAATAACTATGTCAAATTATAATGAGCAATACTCTAGGAAACAAAATATTAAGATACTTGGATTGCCTGAAAGTGAAAATGAGTGTTTAGTGGATAAGTTTTGCACGATACTAAAGGATGTCTTGAATATGAATGTGGCCACTGAGGATATAAGAGCTATCCACAGATTACCATCAAAGCTAAGAAACAAGCCCAAACCAGTCATAGTTAAACTTTCGACAAGTACTATAAAATCAAAAATAATGAGACAAAAATCAGCCTTGTTCGACCGTAATTTGAAGGTTTTTGATGATATAACAGTGAGAAACATGAGTTTGATTAATAAACTGAGAACAACGCACAAAATAGAATCTGCATGGTATTTTAACTGTAGTGTATATGCTAAAGCTGTTGGAAAGAAAAAAGTGAAAATAGATATCTTCGACGATGTCTATAAGGTATTCAGTGCTCCGAATGAAGACAAGACTATGCAATAGTGTGTAATGTACGTAAATGCATGTGAAATATATATCTATAAATAAGACAAATAAGATGACTTCCGTGCTTAAAGAGACCGCACGCAAAATTTGCATAAAATGTCATAAAATATACCTAAACTTATATTGTATTTATATATACATATACCTATTTGACCATATTGACTTTGTTTTAAAAGTTTAATTCAAAACTTAGAGTGAAAAAATTTGATTAGGTAGTTTGAGCTAATTTGTTGGTGTTTGAGATGTTAACGGCTTAATGACATTAGCTGGAGAAATATTGCTCCAAAATTAAGAATTGAATTCATTCAAATTAGTCAAATAATTATCTGATAGTCTTAATAAAGCATTAAGAAATTCAAAGCTTCCGCAAACCTTTCTTAGTAGTCTTAGACCTTACAAACACAATTATATAGCATCTCAATAAACTTCATATAGCACATTTGAAAATAAAAATGGTAGAAAAAGCTCCTTACCCTTGCACCATAATAACAATAATGTACTTATTGTGTGCAAAAAATTTATTTTATGATTTGTTATTTATTGTCCGCCAGTGTGAATATACACACATTTTCTTAATTGAATATGAATCAACATATTATTTATATTTTTATATTAATGCGAAGAGAATTAAAGACTTAATAGTATTACAAATTAGGGAGATTACTTATGTCATGTTTATAAAAGCATTAACCTTTTTAGATATGATTATCATTCATGTTTCCTATTTCTTTGTACGTTTTACATACTACAATAATGGCTGACTTAAAAATATCGTCTTTAAACTGTAGGGGTTTAGCGAATAAATTGAAAAGAATTTTTCAATTACTTGCATCAAAAACATATAGATATTTGTTTTTTACAAGATATACATTGGGATAGTGAAGTTAGTTCTAAAATTAAACTTGAATGGGGTAAAAACTGTGTAGTGTGTCCTTACAAGAATAATTCAAGAGGAGTATGTATTCTCTTTAAAAATTCATTTGAACTTAAAATTATTGAAACTATTATCGATACAAATGGTAATTATTTATTTCTGAAAACCCTGATTAATGATGAATTATTTACTTTGATTAATATTTATGGTCCTAATCAAGATAAACCTGACTTTTATGATAGGATAGAGGAATTAGTCTTAAAATCAGAAAACGGTCACATCATACTAGGAGGTGACTGGAATATGGTTTTAGACCCGAACATTGACACTCAGAATTACTTAAAAATAAATAACCCTAGAGCAAGACAAAAAGTACTAGAAATTATTGATAAATATAGTCTTTGTGATGTTTGGAGGAATATGAATGATATAGATCAGAAGTTCACTTGGAGGCAACGTAAGCCTTTCAAGCAAGCCCGGCTTGACTTTTTTTTAATTTCAAATGATTTACTTCCATTTATAACTGATTCATCTATCATACCAGGTTATAAAACTGATCACTCCATGATTAATATCATTATAAATACTACGTCACATAAGAGGGGCGCAGGGTACTGGAAATTTAATAATTCTCTGTTACAGGAATCAGATTTCATCGATAAGATTAGAAAAGACATTTTCTTTATGAAAAGACTTTATGCACTCTTCCCTTATTCTGACAATTTTTTACAAGACAATTCTAATATAGAATTATTAATTGATGACCAACTTTTTCTAGAAACCCTGTTGGTATATTTAAGAGGAAGTATAATATCATACTCTTCATTCAATAGGAAACAAAATCAAGAACGAGAAAAAAGGTTAGAAATCGAAATCTCAAAAATTGAAACAAAACTTTCAGAAATAAACATAAATGAATACAAAATCAAAAAAGAAGAATTGGAAGACTGTCGAAACAAAAAACTAGCAGGAACAATAATTCGGTCTAGGGCTCAATGGTATGAAGAGGGAGAGAAACCATCCAAATTTTTTCTTGGTTTAGAAAAACAAAATTATATTGGAAGTTTTCAACAAGATTTCTGGAAAAAGAAGAGAAAAAGATGGCTGCCTGAGTAAAGTTGGTGTAAGGAGCTCTTGAGGATTTCATTTATTTGCTGTTTAATATCAGGATTTTGGTGCTGAAAACTTGCAAGTAACTAGCTGAAGAACTCAAAAATACTTTGTGAAAGTTTGAGGACATATTTTCAATATACACTGAAGATACTTCCAAATATAAAAATTCAGATAGGCTAAAGGCAGGTCTGATATTTGTACTCACTTTTGAACTGTGGTTCATACTAACCTGGTAGAGTGAATAAACTATAGACTGGTCACTACCGGTCAGTTAAAACTGTTCAGACATCTATTGTTTAACTAAACATTTTTGAACAACTCAACCTGTGCTCAACTCCAATTTGAGTGATTAAAATGGAGAAACAAAATCAAAGGGGACCCAAAAGGACAAGAGAAAGTTCCACCCAATCTGAAACGGATGTATTTGTAGCTGAGAATTTTGCAGAAATGAGTGAAAATATAGAAGCATTGAGAACACAAATGGATACCATGCTCACAAAACAAGATTTGAAGTCCTTCGTATGCGAGATTTCAACTTCAGTGGCAAGTAAAGTCAAAGAAGAAATCAAAGGTGAGATAAGTGAGTGGTCAAAATTAACAAATTCAAGATTAGATACACTTGAGCATGAAAACAAAACTCTTAAAAATCAGTTACAAGAAGCCACAGAATTAATACAAATGAACTCAGCAAAAGTGAATGAAGCAATAACTATGTCAAATTATAATGAGCAATACTCTAGGAAACAAAATATTAAGATACTTGGATTGCCTGAAAGTGAAAATGAGTGTTTAGTGGATAAGTTTTGCACGATACTAAAGGATGTCTTGAATATGAATGTGGCCACTGAGGATATAAGAGCTATCCACAGATTACCATCAAAGCTAAGAAACAAGCCCAAACCAGTCATAGTTAAACTTTCGACAAGTACTGTAAAATCAAAAATAATGAGACAAAAATCAGCCTTGTTCGACCGTAATTTGAAGGTTTTTGATGATATAACAGTGAGAAACATGAGTTTGATTAATAAACTGAGAACAACGCACAAAATAGAATCTGCATGGTATTTTAACTGTAGTGTATATGCTAAAGCTGTTGGAAAGAAAAAAGTGAAAATAGATATCTTCGACGATGTCTATAAGGTATTCAGTGCTCCGAATGAAGACAAGACTATGCAATAGTGTGTAATGTACGTAAATGCATGTGAAATATATATCTATAAATAAGACAAATAAGATGACTTCCGTGCTTAAAGAGACCGCACGCAAAATTTGCATAAAATGTCATAAAATATACCTAAACTTATATTGTATTTATATATACATATACCTATTAGACAATATTGACTTTGTTTTAAAAGTTTAATTCAAAACTTAGAGTGAAAAAATTTGATTAGGTAGTTTGAGCTAATTTGTTGGTGTTTGAGATGTTAACGGCTTAAAGACATTAGCCGGAGAAATATTGCTCCAAAATTAAGAATTGAATTCATTCAAATTAGTCAAATAATTATCTGATAGTCTTAATAAAGCATTAAGAAATTCAAAGCTTCCGCAAACCTTTTTTAGTAGTCTTAGACCTTACAAACACAATTATATAGCATCTCAATAAACTTCATATAGCACATTTGAAAATAAAACTGGTAGAAAAAGCTCCTTACCCTTGCACCATAATAACAATAATGTACTTGTTGTGTGCAAAAAATTTATTTTATAATTTGTTATTTATTGTCCGCCAGTGTGAATATACACACATTTTCTTAATTGAATATGAATCAACATATTATTTATATTTTTATATTAATGCGAAGAGAATTAAAGACTTAATAGTATTACAAATTAGGGAGATTACTTTTGTCATGTTTATAAAAGCATTAACCTTTTTAGATATGATTATCATTCATGTTTCCTATTTCTTTGTACGTTTTACATACTACAATAATGGCTGACTTAAAAATATCGTCTTTAAACTGTAGGGGTTTAGCGAATAAATTGAAAAGAATAGATGTTTTCAATTACTTGCATCAAAAACATATAGATATTTGTTTTTTACAAGATATACATTGGGATAGTGAAGTTAGTTCTAAAATTAAACTTGAATGGGGTAAAAACTGTGTAGTGTGTCCTTACAAGAATAATTCAAGAGGAGTATGTATTCTCTTTAAAAATTCATTTGAACTTAAAATTATTGAAACTATTATCGATACAAATGGTAATTATTTATTTCTGAAAACCCTGATTAATGATGAATTATTTACTTTGATTAATATTTATGGTCCTAATCAAGATAAACCTGACTTTTATGATAGGATAGAGGAATTAGTCTTAAAATCAGAAAACGGTCACATCATACTAGGAGGTGACTGGAATATGGTTTTAGACCCGAACATTGACACTCAGAATTACTTAAAAATAAATAACCCTAGAGCAAGACAAAAAGTACTAGAAATTATTGATAAATATAGTCTTTGTGATGTTTGGAGGAATATGAATGATATAGATCAGAAGTTCACTTGGAGGCAACGTAAGCCTTTCAAGCAAGCCCGGCTTGACTTTTTTTTAATTTCAAATGATTTACTTCCATTTATAACTGATTCATCTATCATACCAGGTTATAAAACTGATCACTCCATGATTAATATCATTATAAATACTACGTCACATAAGAGGGGCGCAGGGTACTGGAAATTTAATAATTCTCTGTTACAGGAATCAGATTTCATCGATAAGATTAGAAAAGACATTTTCTTTATGAAAAGACTTTATGCACTCTTCCCTTATTCTGACAATTTTTTACAAGACAATTCTAATATAGAATTATTAATTGATGACCAACTTTTTCTAGAAACCCTGTTGGTATATTTAAGAGGAAGTATAATATCATACTCTTCATTCAATAGGAAACAAAATCAAGAACGAGAAAAAAGGTTAGAAATCGAAATCTCAAAAATTGAAACAAAACTTTCAGAAATAAACATAAATGAATACAAAATCAAAAAAGAAGAATTGGAAGACTGTCGAAACAAAAAACTAGCAGGAACAATAATTCGGTCTAGGGCTCAATGGTATGAAGAGGGAGAGAAACCATCCAAATTTTTTCTTGGTTTAGAAAAACAAAATTATGTTAGTAAACTGATAAAAAAGATAGAACTAGAATCTGGTGAATTTCTTACTGACCAAACTTCAATAATAAATGAACAACAACGTTTTTACAAAAAACTTTACTTTATAAATACAGATGTCAATAATGATATTTTTAATAGTTCTAATAGCACAAATGATGACGATCTTTGTATTGATGTTTTAATTGGCTCTGACCAATATTGGAAATTTGTCACCGATGATGTTGTACGGGGGGAGCACGGACCGACAGCTGTCAACACGAAATTTGGATGGGTCCTATCCGGGCCTATGTCTATCGAAACTGGCCAACATATTATAAATTCATGTATAAACAGCCATCTAATCAGCACCCATGTTATGAGATGTAGTACAGAGTCTCAACATAAACTAGAGAAAGTTTTACAGCAGTTTTGGAATTTAGAATCCTTAGGAATAACACCCAAAACAGTATATGATGATTTAGTCGACAATATAACCTTCAAGAATCAACGTTATGAAGTTCGCCTTCCTTGGAAAATACCGCATCCCCTATTACCTGATAACTTCAAACTTTGCGAGAAACGACTGATGAATTTACTGAAGAGACTTCGAAAAGATCCCAAAATATTTGAGGAGTATAATTCTATCATCAATGATCAACTCGAAAAAGGAATTCTCGAACCCGTTCCTGATAATAGTCCTGGAGAATGGGGAAACACTCATTTCATCCCACACCATGCAGTGATACGTCGAGACAAGGAAACTACGAAATTGAGGATTGTTTACGATGCCTCAGCTACTTCCACACCTGATGCGCCTTCTCTAAACGACTGTTTACTCTCAGGGCCACCACTACAACAGAAGATAGTAGATATTTTGATGAGATTCAGAACCCATAGAATCGCTCTGATTGGAGACATAGAAAAAGCCTTCTTGATGATCTCCATTGCTGAGGAAGACCGCAATGTACTTCGCTTCCTATGGATCAAGGATATCAAACAGAAGAATCCTGAAATTACTACATTGAGATTTGCCAGAGTTCCTTTTGGGGTAACCTCAAGTCCTTTCCTGTTAAATGCAACCGTGAAGTTTCACCTTGAAAAATACCTAAAGGAGGATCCAGATTTTCTCAACAATATCCTGAATCACATATATGTTGATGATTTGAGTACCGGAGCTGAGACTGTCCAAGAAACCTTTGAACTCTATCGAAAAGCCAAGACTAGATTTGCCGAAGGCAGTTTATAAAGATATCATCAGAGATGACTTTAACCTAAACAGAGTTCCTGATGAAATCCTAGACGAAATGAAGATTAAGGACAGAGAAGATTTGTTAAATTCTACGTCATTGATTTTAACAACCCAAGAATCCCGATTGAGTCATGTCATAGCCTGTGAGAACTTTAACAGTTTCAACAAACTTCTTAGAGTCACAGCTTACGTTTTAAAGTTTATTGCTATTCTGAAGTCGAGGAAGACCATTAAACCTGTTCGAGTCCATCCGATATAGAGCAAGCGGAGAAATTATGGATTCTGAATAATCAGTCAAACTTGAAGCAACACAATAAACTCAACCAATGGAAGAATCAGTTTGGACTTTTCGCAGATAAAGATGGCATAATCAGATGTAATGGTCGTCTAATGAATGCAAACATCCCACTTACAGCTAAACAACCTATCTTACTGGATGCTAGTCATTACATCACAACATTGATAGTTTTAGATTGCCATCGACGAGTTTGTCATAACGGAGTTAAGTCAACAATTACAGAGTTGAGGTCTAAATATTGGTTCATACGTGGACGCCAGTTCATCCGGAGATTGATCCATCAGTGTTTCATTTGTAAGAAACTAGAAGGAAGTTCTTATCCTGTACAGATTCCACCACCATTACCTTCATTTCGAGTTCAAGAGTCACCACCATTCAGTTACACTGGTATTGATTTTGCTGGTCCATTGTTTATCAAATCTACTAGTGCAGAAAAGGTATGGATTGCTTTATTTACCTGCTGCACAGCCAGAGCCGTGCATTTAGACCTTGTCATGTCACTTACTTCTGCAACGTTCCTGAGATGCTTTAGAAGATTCGTAGCTCGATTTGGTACACCCATGATGATTGTTACAGATAATGCTAAAACATTTAAATCCGCTTCGAAAGAGCTAGATTCATTAATGAGATCCATTGAATTAAAGGATTATTGTCTTTTGCAACGAATCCAGTGGAATTTTAACCTAGAGAAGGCTCCGTGGTGGGGTGGGTTATTTGAGAGACTCGTGAAATCTGTGAAGCGTTGTTTAAGAAAAACAATTGGAGGAGCCCATTTGTCATTTGATGAACTTTTAACTGTTATAACTGAAGTTGAGACTATTCTAAACTGTCGCCCTTTGTCTTATGTCTCAACTGAGGACCTAGAAGAACCCCTTACCCCTTCACACTTGCTATGTGGTAGAAGATTATTAGGATTACCAACTAATGATCATTTTGAGATTTTAGATTTAGATGATTTAGATTATCAGCCTACACAGAAGGAGTTATCTAGAAGATTATTCCATATGAACCAAGTTATCAGCCACTTCTGGAAGAGATGGAGGTTAGAGTATTTGTTGGAATTGAGAAATGCTCATCGGAACAATTCGACAGTTGATAAATGTGACATTTCTGTTGGAGATATTGTTTTAGTGCATAATGAGAAACTTAAGAGAACATTGTGGAAAATCGGACAAGTCGAATAATTGGAGGTGACAAAATTACTCGTGGTGCCACGGTTCGAGTTACTTCTGGTGGAAAGACTATAATTCTTAATAGACCTATTCAATTATTGTATCCACTTGAACTTAATTGTAATACTTTGAATAGTAACTCTAAATCAAATGAGCAGCTTGATGTTCCTAATCATACCAACCAGGAACCGGAGTCAGATGATGTTCAACCTGTTAGGAGTCATTGGCGACCAAGAAGAAAGGCCGCTATTGCCGGAGATGAGAAACGTCGCGAATGGATTAGTCAATTAAACTTTACTAGTGATTAATACGAATTTGAACTACATAACCAATTACAGTACAGTATATTGTGTTGCAATTAGGACTTTTATACATTTTTGTGGATTTAATTAGTTTTTGATGTTCAATCCTACCTGATTTGATGTGCATGCTTTAATATTTCTTTTTCCTTATTTAGAATTTATGTTGCCCTTCAAGTGCAATCTTGATGGCCAACATGGGGGGAGTGTGCGGTATTGCATACACGAGTGACCCATCGCAGTGTTACTTGATCGTCTGTTTGTATTAGTGTCTGGAGAGTGCGAGTCTACTGTGTGTTGTTTTATGATTGTGGATCACGTCACTTGTTGACCTAGCATTAATCTAAAACATCATTTTCTATTCTTTTTTGTTGTCTTGATATCCTCGTCTATTATTGTTTTTTTTTGTATTGAAAGAGTGCCAACAGAAGTGTGGCGTGTTATTAAAGATTTTTATGTTTTTAAAAAATGATCCTGAGTTTTGAGCCTTGCCGAACCTAGAAGTAAAAGCCCTTTTGATTCCTAAACTATCCTATTTTGGCAATACGCTAAACCTGTATGGGAAAATGAATACTTTGATAAAACTGATAAAGATAGCTTGCCAGGCAAGGTAACATACGCCCACTGATAGCTTTGATTGTAAAAGTAAAAGTCCAATTACAGCTGGTTCCTGATTTACAAGGAACTTGGAAGTTAACTATATTGTATTGCATTCAGAAGATCCAATAAAAACTGTAGTCTCTACAGTGTCCACAAACAATTGTTGACAGACGGATGAGAAACAGTACATTCGAAATTCCAAGTTCCAGAATTCCAGGAATTTTTTTCAGAATCATATCAAAATCAATAGGGGTCTTCCTTGGATGTATTCCAGGAATTTTTTTCAGAATCATATCAAAATCAATAGGGGTCTTCCTTGGATGGTAATAAACAAATATACCAAGTTACAAAAAGATTCATAAAGAAATGGAGTCTCTACAGTGTCCACAAGCTTTTGTTTACAAACAGAACAATTTGAAATTCAAATCCAAGAATTCCAGGAATTTTTTTCGGAATCATACCAAAATCAATAGGGGTCTTCATTGAATGATAATAAACATGTATACCAAGTTTCAAGAAAATCCAATGAAACCTGTAGTCTCCACAGTGTCCACAAACAATTATTGACAACAATATACGTCAACATTTCTATGTGGGCGTATAAAAATGGTCTGTGGGATTATGTTAAATTCAAAATTAGAGAAAACACAATATCTTTCTGTAAAAGAAAACAACAACTGAAACGAAAAGTAAAAGATGAATTATTAAGGGAATTTAAATTCTACGAAAATCTTTTAAGCGATAGCCCAAATACAAACACACAATCTGAAAAACTCTTTAATGAATTCACAATAATCAGAACAAGATTAGATAACATATACGAAGAAGAAACTAATGGATCTATCATTAGGTCTAAATTATCAAATTATGAAAATAGCGAAAAAAATACGAAATTATTCTTAAATCTTGAGAAACAGGCGAAAATTAAATCATCTATCCAAAAACTAAAGATATCTGATGGAACATATATATTTGAACAGAAAGAAATATCTTCTGAAACTTTTATCAAGACTTGTACAGTCGGAAAGTAGGTAATGTTGACCAGACAATTAGAAAGTTCATATCTCGATCCCGTATTAATCCAATTTGTGAAAATATCAAATCCAATTTTGAACATAAAATTGATTATTTTGACATACAGGAAATATTAAAACTATTCAAATCAAATAAAATCCTGGAAATGACGGCCTCACTATTGAATTTTATCAAACATTTTTACCATATATTAAACACTTACTTCTAAACTCTTTTAATTATAGCTTTGAAAACATACAGATGTCAAACACCCAAAGACAATCTGTAATTAAACTAATACCTAAGGAAGATAAAGATCGAACTCTTCTAACCAATTGGCGACCTATCTGCCTGATAAATGTAGATGTTAAAATAATGAGTAAGATCCTATCAAATAGAATCAAACATTATCTCAATACCCTGATACACCCTAATCAGACCGCCTTTGTTCCAAAACGACACTTACACGAAAATATACGAATAATTAGTGACAGCATAGAATTAGCGAAACAAAAGAAAATCACTGGCTTTTTACTCGCAATTGATTTTTTGTAAGGCATTTGATAGTGTTGAAACACGAATTCATGTTCATGACTTTAAATAGATTTGGTTTTGGCAAAAATTTCATTCGATTTATCAAAACACTCTACTCTAATATCTCCTGTACAGTAACTAATAACGGCTTTACAACTAAAATATTTTAACATACAAAGAGGCGTTCGCCAAGGTGACCCTATGTCTTCTAATCTATTTTATTTTGTTATTGAAATTTTGCTGGACGCTATCAGAAACGATACAAATATTTCTGGAATCGCTTTTGGGGAATCGTCAATCAAATTAATAGCCTTTGCCGACGACATAACTGCTTTATTAAAAGATTATAAATCTGCACGTCACCTTTTGGAAGTTTTAAAACTATTTAGCCTAATATCCGGACTATCTATTAATATGAATAAAACAGAAGCTTACAACCTTAACACACATTCAAATGATTTTAATAAACTTAAAGACACAAACATACTTATATGTAAGGATTCTATTAAGATACTTGGAAATTACTTCTCTTTAAATCAGACAGCTACCTCAAATCTAAATTTCAACAAAACAGTAATTGAAATTAAAAAAATTGTAGAAACATGGAAAAAAAAGATCTTTAACTGAAATAGGGAAGATTCAAATAATTAAAACCTTTATAGTACCTAAAATTGTATTTCTTTCTACTGGAATGATAATACCAGAAAAGATAATAAATGAAATAAACAGTATATTGTATAATTTCATTTGGAATGGCCCAGACAAAATTAAACGTAATCTGATCACACAAAACTATGAAAATGGGGGGGCTTAAAATGGTTGATCATTAAACTAATGCTAAAATGTTCCTGCATTTTTTGGATTAAAAAACTATTATCTGACAACTTCCAAACCTGGCACATTCCTTATCAATATATACTAAAACAATACGAAACTCTTAACCATATCATTTTACCTGCATGTAACTTTCCCAATGATATTAAAATATCAATAGAATTTTACTCGAGGTTATATAAAAATTGGTACGATATATATACAAAACACATTGATGCAAATATAATCCCAGAAAAACAAATTATTTGGAACAACAAAAATATTAAAGTTAATAACGAAATCCTATTTGATCCATATTTGTTACACCAAGGCATTACTTACATAAATGATATCTATGGTAGAGATTTTGATAAAAATAGTATTGCACAAATAAGGATAAAAAAAGTCAAGAAAGCCCTTTTTTCAGTTTCGAATGAGAACTATAACGATATTTTAAATGAAAATGAAACTATATTAAACAGCGTAGACACTATATTAGAGTTTATTATTACAGCGAAGCAATTACATGCTATAGCCAAATTCAAACGTATATACAGTGTACAAACAAAAAGACAAAAAAGAACATTACAATTAAGAAGAATACAAACAGGCAAACCATAGTAACAATTTTATTCACCTAAAATTTGTTTTCTAGTGAAACTAGCTTGAGAGATAAATTTACCTAGATTTAACAGTTCTCTTTCTGATCGTGGCGACATTAATCTGTTCATTTTGTATAGCGAAGGAAAGGACCAAAATTGACGATGGAAAAGCTGACGACGAATTGAATTATAAGTTGGACAACATAGAAGGAAATGATATTCGTCTTCAATGTACTGAGACTTGCAACACAAACAATATCTCTTCTCACGAGCGGTTTTACTGTACCGACCTATTTCGATCTGAAGTTTCAGATTTCCGACACGAAATTTACAAATTAGTAATTTAAATTTGTCGCAGATATTTGCATCAAGATATGATTCGAACTCGAGCGAAGATTTATAATTTTTATAGAATCTGAGCTTACTAGACTTTTCGAGATTAGAGCGCCAAATTTGAAGATATTGGTCCTCAGTTCGCCTTTTAATTTCCAAAGGGTTGAAGAGTTGAGGGTTCTCAAAGACGAACGTTAGCCCGAGTTCATTGAGAAGAGATTTAATACCAGAAACCCAATTGTGCTTGCCATTCATTTCATCCTGACACAGAATTTTATATACCCCACAAATCAAAGGGTTATGAGAGCAAACAATTTTATACCAGAATTTTAGGGACGTAATTTTGCGCGATATTGACAATGGAAAAAGGCCAACTTCACCTAATGCTGCTGCTAGCGGCGTGCCTTTTCCTAGACGGAGGATGTACCTCACAAAATCATTTTGGATATTTTCCAGAGTATTACCTGGAAGCAGACCCCAGACTTCGGAAGCGTATGAAAGTACAGATATTACTGTAGATTTGAATAGCAAACATTTGCTAGATATATTCAAATATGAGGATTTTAACAAAGAAATGAGAGAGCCAAGCGCCTTTCTACCTTGGATTGCAATTCTCTTTTGCGCGCGATGGAACTTCCCATTCTGGGAAAAGAGGATACCAAGATAAATATACTCATTGACTATTTCGAGATTGGTAGATTCCAATTTGAAATTATAACTCTCAGAAAGTTTACCACGATGAAAAATGACAACTTTGGACTTGTTAACATTAATTTCAAGATTCCATGTGCGACAATACTGACTAAATTTATCTAACAATATTTGGATTGCTGAAGCAGAATTTGCAAAAAGTGCTGTGTCATCAGCAAAAAGCAATAAATAAACCAATAAATCACCAATCTTAACGTAATCAGGATTGTCGTTACAAAGAAAATCATGGACATCGTTGATAAATATCAGGAAAAGCAGAGGGGACAGAGGTTCCCCCTGCTTAACTCCCGTATGACTAGAGAACTGGTCTGACAAAGAACCATTGAACCTCACAATTGAATTAACATCTTGGTACATGGATTTGATCATTTTTATAATTTTACAACTAACTCCAAGTGAGTTTAACTTGAATAATAAAAGTTGCCTGTCAACATAGTCGAAAGCTTTCTTAAGGTCGATAAAAGCACATATTAATTTTTTCTTATTGTTGAGAGAATGGCTAATTATTCCATCTAGAACAAATATTGCATCCACAGTACTCCTATGGGCCCTAAATCCGAATTGACAGTTATCAAGGAGCTCATTGGTTTCGCACCATTTGGTGAGTCGGCGATTCAAAATAGTTGAAAATAATTTAGCAAATATATTAATGACACAAATCCCGCGATAGTTATCAACCATGTTGGGGTCACCACTTTTTGGCACTGGAACTATGATACTACTACACCAAATTTTCGGGTAGCAACCTGAGTTGAAAATTATATTAAAAACTTTGCGTAGAAACGGAAGTAAGATGTCTGAACTTTCAATGAAAAATTCATTACAAATTTGATCTGGACCACAACTTTTGTCATACTTCAGTTTACGAATGGCAAACAAAACCTCCTCAGAGGTAATTTCGCTGTCAAGTGGTTCAATGCATATATTATTGGCTTTAAAGGTACCATAATTGACATCGGATTGATTATCATATAACGCACTGAAATGATTAAAGAAATCAGTAGAAGTTAATCTCGATTCTCGAATTATTCTCTTGGAAGTTTTCAAGGATTTCCAAAATTCTTTTGAATTTGACTTGTGTAGAGCACTGATTCGTCTACCAAGTTTTTTTCCAAAAATAAATTTGGCTCGTCGTTTAGTTCGATTGAACGTTTTTCTGTGTTCACAGAAAATTAATCTGTCATAACTTGTACGCGTCTTTAAGAATCTATTTCTGCTTCGGTTGAATTTAAACCTTGCATTCCTACAATTAGAATCGAACCACTCGTTACTTTTCAATTTGGTTGAATACCTACGAGAATTCTTCCATGTTTTTTGTTTACGACCGAAGCATGATACAGAAATATCATAGAATATGGAACTTATACTTTTAACAAATGTGTTAACATCGTCACAACTAGCATAAGAATCTACAAGCTGATTTAATTTGATCAATTGGTTGGATAATGATTGCCGAAATTCATCAGATCTTTTTGAATCCCACTTAATGTAAATAGTTTCAAGACTTTTCGGGGGACTTTTTAAGTTCACAATTTCAAAATGATAGTTTAAACCAAAGGATAATGCACAGTGGTCAGAAAACTCTGTTTCGTTTTCAACAGTAAAATTAAATAAATATTCAAATGAAAAGGGTTCAGCTAAAACATAGTCAATAACACTGGAACCTCGTGAGGAGTTGAAAGTAAATTTACCAGAATTAGAGACCGATCCCAGTCGGCCATTTGCAATCAGACAACCAGTTGATTTACATAAGTCAAGTAGTTTTCTACCGAAGTTGTTGACAACAACATCTTCGGAAGATCTTTCTTTATAAGTTGCAGAGACATCACACTGCTCAAAAATATGGCTAGGAATAAACCGGTCATCACTTATAGGGAATATCTGATCTGAGGCAGTGCCAGTCCTACTATTCAAATCACCACAGACGATAATATTACCCAACTTTTGGAATTCCAAACATGTTTGTTGTAGCTCAATAAAAATGTCAAAATCACACAAATTGTGGAAAGAACTGGATTCTGGAGGAATATAA
The DNA here is from genome assembly GCA_030562195.1 of Nipponacmea schrenckii. Taxonomy (NCBI): domain Eukaryota; kingdom Metazoa; phylum Mollusca; class Gastropoda; family Lottiidae; genus Nipponacmea; species Nipponacmea schrenckii. The sequence goes on along the minus strand of CM060202.1, from coordinate 24,639,886 downwards.
ACAAATATGATGAAAAAATCACTAGAGATATTAATTTCAGATACACAAGTAACTTTGATTACACACAGCCCCCATGACCTTGACAGTACCACAGAAATGGAATTTTCGAAATGGTTCTTTGTAAATACTGCGAGACCTCCACATATTGCATTGCGTTTACCAAAATGGAAAGCATCGTCACGATTGATAAAAATACCAGGTGAAAAACCAATCAAATTTATTTTTTCACTGCCTTTCAACCACGTTTCCGATAAGAGAAGAATGTCAAACTTTATAACATAATTAAGAAATGAACTATCATCAGCCAGTGATTTCAGACCGTTAATGTTCCATATAGCAATCGACAACTTTTGGTTAACCCGTGGAATGTGCTATTCGTTGCCACTCGACAAAGCCATGCCACCTGAGGCCTCCGTGTTAACGACGGCATCAGTGGCTGATAAATTTGGATCAATACGTCTTCCACCGTTTTTGAAGAAATCAGTTATCTTTGGAGCGGGTGTTGATGTGGAGGATGGTCCAGTATTAAACGTCAAATTAGAGGGACCAGGTATTGTGTTTGAGACGGGGTTAGCCGTTTGACTTTGAGATCGGATAACTCTTGGGTTTGGTTCACTCGCGAGATTTATATTTGGTTCAGGCACTGACAAGTCCAACAGCGGGATGACGAATTCGGCAAAGTCAGACTCAGACTGTATTGTGACAATTTTGTTCTGAAGGGTTTTGATGCAGATTCTCCCGTCATAAGTCCAACAGCTATCAATTAGCTTCTCCTTTTGCAGATCGCGCACCCTTTTAAAAATAATAGCACGATTCTTAGTTAAAGCCTCATTAATGAAGATTTTGAAATTTTTGCCACGGTTGAAGCCTTTCAGATTGGACTTGTTGCCAAATACCACTGCGCGACACCGGTAACTAAGGAATCTGACTATTATATCCCGTGGCCTGTTTTCCCGACGAGGACCAACTCGGTGACTTCGCTCTATATCATACAGAGTTATATGTTTATTGTCCTTAGATAAAATTTCATTATTCACAATACTAAGGATTATATCGTCTGTGTTTTCGTTAGCCTCCTCCGGAATACCAGAAAACTTTAAACATGTTCTTCTGGAGTATTGCTCGAGGTCATCGATCCTATCTTCAAGTTTTTTAATCCTTCTATTAAAGGGTAGAAATAATTCCGAGTCGGGCTTTAATTGGTTCACAATGTGCGATTTAGCAGCATCACTTTTGAGGAGATTAGCGATGAAAATCTTTAGAGAGTTATCGTCCTTTAAAAGTTTGTCCAAAAATTCCGCCGAGGATTCAAGCGAAGATTGAGAACTTTCTGGTCTTGCTCGTTTGTTATTAGCTTTCTTTCCAATTCCACGAGTCATAGCTATTGAGTAGGGATTTTCAAATCAATGTAAAGTTAATTGGAGCAAAATACATGTATGGCCTAAGAAAAGCACCATCAACTCGGTACGAACATCGAGACAAGTTCAACCGAAAAAGTTTTCCACTTTTATTTCATTTTTCACATAAAATGACAGCTTTAGTTAAAAGATTATACCTATTGTCGGATCTTCAACCCCTAAGAGAATATCTGTAAGACATGATGAATACAATAACAGGTTAGGGACTTCAAAACTTCTGTTTATAATAAAGCCATGAAGAAGACGGTTGGTCGAACTTGGTTCATCAAATACCAATCTAACCTTAGTTCTATCAAATCAAGAAATATTTACCAAAAAACTCTGACCTCACAAAACTATAAACCTTCATGCTTAAAAAAATGGGAAAATGATCTTAATATTGAATTCAGCGAGACCGACGTAAAACAGCTTTTCAAAAATATTAATCTAACATGCATAAATACAAAACAACGACTCTTTCATTTTAAATACATTCACAGAATAATTTTTACCAATTTCAAACTTGTTAAAATGAACATCGCAGAATCCAGTTTATGTCATTTTTGTAATAGTGCTGTAGAAACAACAAATCATCTTTTTATTTTTTGTGCAGAAACCCAATTACTTTGGAACGAAATCAACAAAATATTTATATTCAATAACTTCAATATACCACTTTCTTCAAATATAAAGCATTTAGGAATCTTACACAAAGAGCAGGGACAATCAATAGACATATTTAATTTTATAAATCATTTAATTTTATTAACCAAAATTTTTATCTTTAAAACAAAAAACTTGAAGTGCAACATATATGCGAGTAAATTCAGGTCCTTTCTAAAGGAGACAGCCGAAATCGAAACAAATATTGATATCAATTTGCAAAATAAATGGGTCTTTTTTCAAAATTATTACTCTTCCTTGAACTGATTCTTATGCCTTTTATGTTAAATATAAGATAATCATTTAAATATAGATATGTACAAGACTTTACTATTGTTAATCTAAACACAAGACTTAATGCAATAATAATTGTAAAAAAAAATTTGTATGTGTATATAATTTGTATATGTGTAGTTATTTCTGAGTTTTTCAGTATATATACATAAGATATCTTCAAAGACAAAAATGTATTTATTTATTTATTCGTTTGATTATTTATTTATTTATTTATTTATTTACTTATTCGTTTGATTATTTATCTATTTATCTATTTATTTATTTATTTATGTTTTTGTATATTGCATATGTAAATTTTCATGTATGATATTCATAATAAAAAAAAAAAAAAAAAAAAAAAAAAAATAATGATATGAAAAGGCTATACAGCTGTAGATTTTTGCACCCTTGTAGTGATGTTTAATAGAAAGGAGTCTATACTTATAATTTAAAAGGACGCAAAGACTCAATGCAGGTATATAGGCTTAGATTCTGAAACTATGGTCAGATTATATCGGACAAACATCACAGGGGTGCTTAGACTATAAAGATAGCAATGCGATGCATTGAAATACGCCCAAATGGCAGCCATACTACAGATACATATGTTAAAGATTTTTCTACGTTTAACGATATATCTCGGTTAAAAGTATCCTACAACACAAATATCAGATCAGATCAACTTTAAGTCCCCAAAAACCCACATGCCAAATATTTTAATGACACCATATCTAACAAACGTTACAGAAATAAATGATGGCGATTAGCAGTAAGTAATGCTAGTTTACCGGGAAATTTATCGCAGGAATTATTGATTGATGCACGACTTTCACAAAAGGTTTGCTCCTATTATAAAAGATACATTCACAATTTCAAGCCGGTTTGTCGGCAGATGTCAAGTGTTCTGAAGTTAAAACTAAATAAAACTTAGGTCTAAAAAAGCCAACATTTACAAGCGATATCTGACTTTTAAACTATTGATATCGGGACGAATCAAATAAATTTTAGTAAGATAAAACCTTATTAGGCCTACCGGTATTTAAAATTTTGTCGATATGAGGATATGGCCTTCCAACATAATGTAGGGTAGGAAATCCATTTCAGAATTTGACCTACTTAATCAGAGATTTTCTTTGGAAAGCAGTCGAGAAGACTGTCGTCAAGATA